>JAKSZT010054301.1:2474528-2582618 GCA_026826555.1 Tolypeutes matacus | reverse complement strand
CTGGGCTGGTGGGGGTGGCACTGCCTTCTTGCCTGGTGGGGGGTGGCACTGCCTGCTGGAGAGGCTGGCACTGGAGCTGGGAGGCCCATAAAGGGGCCGGTGTGATAGTTCAAGGCTGTAGAGATGGGTGGGGAGGAGAGAAGAGGATGCCCTGAAGAGACACCCGGAAGGGACGAGCCAGCCGGAGTTGGGCCCTGAGGGGTGAGGCTGGTGCCCAGGCTGCCAGAGAAGGCGGGCAGGGTGCACCTCCCAGGAGAGGATGGGTTCAGGGAGAAAGTGATAGTTGGGTTTGGGATGTGCTCTCTGGGGGGCCTGCAGGACATCCAGGTGGAGGAGTCCAGCAGGTGTGCAGTCAGGGGCTGGGAGACAAGGGGCTGGAGATGCAAGTCTCTCTAGGAGAGCCGAGGCTTGCTGGGATCCTCCCATCCATGAGCTCCATGCCTGAGGCCAGCCCCCACGGGTGAGGAATCAGGCCCAGAGGGGAGCCGAAGGGCCCCTGGTCACTCGGTCCAGTGGGGCCCGGCCTCCCCCAATAGCCTCCTTGCGGCTGGAGCTTGCACCGTGGAGGCCCTGCTTGGGGTAGGATTCCTCTGGATGGCAGCAGGGGGCGCAGGAGGTGGGGCCCGGCCTGGTCTCAGCAGGTGTGTGCACGCGCACACACACACACACACATGTGCATGCACACACACGCATGCTTGTAGACAGACCCTCAAACGTGCACCCCCAGGCTACGGCCTCTCTCCCTGCCTGCCCACTGCTTTTGTCTACAGAGAGGCAGACCCCAGGGGTAGAAAAGGCCTTTAAGGGGATGCCCGGGTTGGAGGGGGACCCCTGCGCTCTGTGCAGGCAGTTCAGCACTCCCATCTGCCCCACTTGGAGCTGCGGCGGTTTCTCTCTCCTCTCCAAGACCTAGTGTAGCTACGAGAAAGGAGCCCTCCGAGCAGCCCAGGAGGCCAGCACCGAGGGCCCAGGGCGGCGGCGGGGCGGATCCTGCTGTGGACAGCCTTCCTGAGCCGGGTTCACTCGGTCTCGAGTGGGTGGTGCTCAGGGAGGGAGGCTCAGTGCTGGAGGGGACACCTGTGCCCCAGGGAGGAGAGAGGGGACACAAGCGGGGAATGGGACGGGGGGCCCAGGCGGGCCCGCAAGGTGCCTGCTGGGCTGTCACCCCCAGCCGGGCCCCAGGTGCAAGGATTTGGGTCTGTCGACTTCTAGGCGAGCAGCCTGGGTCTCTGGCCTCCGCACTCCTGAGCAGCTGGGATTAGAACCGTCCTAGCCAGGAGCAAAGCCCAAGGGCCCCCGAGCACAGGTGGGGAAGCCCGGGTTTGGCTGAGCACTGAGCCCACGCCCCTCCCGGCTCTCCTGGATCCCGCCCAGGCCCAGCCATGTGGACTTTGCCAGAAGGTCAGAGGAGAACAGCTCTTTGGTCTGGGGTTGGGCAGACAGGCCCGGAGATGCGGCTGCTGGTGGCAGAACCAGGAGGTGGAGAGAGACCGTGTCCTGGTGACGCCGCTGGAGCCCTTGCAGCAGTCACACTGGAAGCCAGCACCATCTCTGGGCTTTTTACTACTCGAGCCAGCAAGTTCTCTCTTCTCCTATTTCCTTCCTTTCCTGCTTTTCCTTCTTTCTGTCCCCTTTCCCTCTATCTTGCTCTTGGGTTTTTGTCACTTACAGCCGAGGGTCCTAAGAACGCTCATAACAGGAATTCAGGGGCCGAAGTGAGTGGAGCATTGTCCCTGCGTGGCCTCCTGCCCCCGGCGCCTCGTGAGCTGCACACCTGGAGCTCCAGAGCCCCCCAGCCCGGCAGGCCCCGACCCACACCGGGACACCAGAGGGCCCTTGCAGGGGGTGTTTCTCTAGGTCCCAGACGCCCCGGGCCCCGCAGCCTGAGCACGAAGCCCTGGGAAACACCCACCCTCAGGAGCAAGAGCAGTGCAGACACACAGGGACGGAGCAAGGGGCTTCTGGGCTTTTATTCAGAGCACTGGGGGCGGCTGCCGCAGCTCCTCGGGCCCGGCCATCAGGGCGGCAGGTGCCAGCGCCGCAGCAGCGAGGAGGGACCACACCGCAGGGGCTGTACAGCGACTGAGAGCCGCGGCGGTGGGGCCGGGCCGAGGGTGCCCGGGCTCTGCCAGGACACTGGTTATTGCACAAAGACAGAGTGAGCATGTGTAGCTGGGCTGGGCAGTGGCTTCTAGAACACCGAGCACTCACCCAGCGCAGCACAGGGGGCTGGGAAGGGCCCTGGAAACGGAAGGCTCCAGGGGAGGCTTCGGGGAAGACAGGCAGACAGGCTGCTACTGCGCACAGCTTGTCCTCCTGAGGGCACGGCCCAGCATGAGGCCAGGCTGGGGGTGGGGGCGGGAAGGGGCTAGCCAAGGACAGGCCCCCCGTCTGGCCTGGGGTCCCTCTGTGCAGCTGCCGAGGCACCCACCGGCCACCCCTCTGCAGAGCCCTGCAAACAGGCGGCTCGGGGTGCCGGGCGCCCAGGTGGGGGAAGTTTGTGCTTTTGTGATGGACAGGCATGGCCCCAGACCCCGGAGGGGGAGGAGGGCACCATGGGCCCAGCCCTGAGCCACTCGGCTTGTCCTGGCCGGCCCCTCGCAGCTTCCCTGGTCCCCCATGGCCCACACGAAGAAGTCAAGTGCCTGGGCCCGGCGTTTGAGGGTCTTAGAAACCAGCCGGACTCCCACCATGGCCAAGGCACAGCCCTCTGCCTCTGTGCAGGGGTTACTGTCCCAGCGCCACGCCTGCGCAGGCCTAGGCCGCCGTCCCGCCCCTGCCCGTCTGGGGTCCTGTGATTCAGGGTGAAGGATGGCTTTGGGCCAGGCGTGCCTGGAGTGTATTCACAGCCTGGCCACTTGCCACCTGCTGCCACCAGGAACGTCCCTTCCCTCGCCTGTCTGTGGAACACGTGGCCTGCAAGCGGAGGCTGCTTGACAGATACCAGAGCCCCTCCCCTTGAGGCCACCCCGTCCTGGCGCCGCTGCCCCTTAGGGGCACACACATGGCCCTTGAGTAGGTGTGCGGCCCAGGCTGACTTGCGTGGCCGATGTTCTGCTCTGGGATCTGCCTCCCATCCAACTGCGAGTGCTCGAGGGGACCCCCAGGTCCACCCGCACCCCGAGGCAGACAGGCCGACTCCTCACCACAGAGGCCCTCGAGGGGCACCAGCCCCAGGGGCTGTGGGAAGCATATTCGGGGGCCCTCCTTGGTGCCAGGCAGAGCCCAGGCTCAGGCCCCTCCTCGTCCCTCCTCGGTGGCCCTTTGTGGAATTTTCACGGCTCACACTTCTCCACGTGGACCTCTGCCAGTGCCCTGTGGGACCCCGGCTGGCACCGTCCCCTCTTCGGGCCTTGGTTTCCTCACAGGTGAAGTGGGCCTGACAGACCCTGCCCTGCCCCTGGCCGCCTCGGCGCTGAGGGTTCAGGCTCCAAGGGCTGCCACGCCAGCCTGGAGGATACCCAGAGCCACAGAGCAGCCCGGCCCGAAGCAGCATCCCTCAAGGCCAGAGCTTGGGCATGGGGACAAGGCCCTTGGAAGGGCCCGGCCGAAGCCCTCCCAGGAGAATTCGGTGAAGGCCCAGGGGCCCTGGGTATTGCTGGAGCGCAGTGTTTCCCAAACTGGCGGAGTTCTCCCAGCCCACGATCCACCACATCTGCAGACCCCCACCCCCACCACCCTGCTCCCAGTCGTCTTCCTTAAACAGACTTGAAATCCACTGGCTTTTTAATTGAGCTTCGACCTCAGTAATACGTCTGTGAACTTTCAGGTACAACGTACTACTTTTTTTCTAATAAATATGTAACTATTCAAATAAAAAATACCCATCCACAAACCAGTTTGGGAAGCGCTGCTATAATGAAACCTGATCTGCAGCTTTGGGAAGGGGATGGGGGCACAAGAGGAGACGGACGGAGGGAGTCAGGAGGCCGTGGGTCTCTGGGTGACAGGCAGGGGGCAGTGAAGGAGCTGGTGGGGGCACGAACGGGATGCTTCCAGGGCCCCGGTGGGTGCCCTCACCCCTGCTTGCGATCCTGCCACCTGAACCCCAGGAGGGGGCAGGCTGGGGGGGTTGCTCCCGAAGGGGCCGCAGCTCGGGGCCCCGCCTGGGGGTAAAAGGCAGCAAGTCACCACGCGGCTGGTCGCCTGCCAGTGTAGATGGGGGGATACCCAGGGGATTGGTCTCCTGCTGCCCCCGACCCTCCATCTCACGGCCCTTTCGACACCCTTCATCTCACCTCCCTCTCCTGCCTCAGCCTCCCTGGGGGTGAAGTCACGGCGGACACCCCCGTGCAGTGCCCATGGGGTTGGTACCTCTCCTGGGGCCCCAGCCTTGGAGCTGCCCTCCACCCCACCCCCACCCCTGCCTAAGAAAATACGATGATTCAGCCCTGATTTTTCTAGAGAAAGACATCTAACCGGTTGACTAAGAGAGTTTGTGTGCTCTGGGGTGTCTACAAAAGCCTGCTCACAACAACTAGAGGGTCAGGGATGACAAGACAGACACCCCGACACATGGGGGGCGGTGCCGGATCTTAGCAGCGTTTCTTCTTTAAAGGGAAAACAAAACGCACCCTGAATTTCTCCTCCTCCTCTAGGCCTGTCTCCCAGGCCAGGGAGCCTTGGAGACCTGAGGGTCCCCACCAGGCCGCTCTCCAACCAGGGGGAGATGCCCCCAAACCTGACTGCTGACCACCAGCAGGAGCTTCTGCCCCGGGGTGGGGCCTGGCTGGGTCCTCAGTCAGACAAAAGGCCCTGGCCCGCACTCCCCGGCCTGAGCACTTTCTGGAAGTCTTAGCTCTCAGTAAAAAAAATAAATATATATGTCTGTCTCTATATATGTGCGTGTGTATATATATGTGTGTATATGCAGGGGGAGGGCCGCGGCCGGGGCCCCGGCCGAGCCTTGGCTACCCCAGACCCTGCGCAGTGCGCCCTCTCGGCGGCTGGCGGCGGGCGGGCCCCTGCGCCACTTCCAGCGTGTGGACAAAGTATTGCTGCCTGCTCCCCGGCTCCTGAGGTAGGAGAAGGCGACACGGGGCAGGCTGGCGGTGGGTGTCCGGCTCGGCCCGGCGGCCCCCTCATCTCTTCCTCTTGCTCACGGCGGCTCCGGGCTGCAGCTCTCCCGGGCGCGGCCGAAGCTCTGGCTCCGAGGGGCCCAGGCCCGCAGCCGCCTCGGCCCGGTCCTTGCTGCGCTCTGCGGCCCAGGAGGGGCTCCGGGGCAGGCCGCGGGCCGGGCCAGCGCGGGGGCGCCCGGGGCCGGCGGCCAGGCTGCTGGTGCTGCGGAACTTCCTGGGGGGCGTGAGGCCGGGGGGCGGCGGCGGCGGCGGCGGGCAGAAGAGGGAGGTGAGCGACAGGCTGCTGAGGGTCTCCGAGTGCTCGCTGCCCGCGCCCCCGCCCCCGGGGCCAGCCCGGCCGCCGCCCACCCCCTCCTCGTCCGAGGGGTCCATGGAGTCGTGGTGGGTGCAGCCGGGGCTGGTGGAGCCCCCGCTGCTGTGGCTGCGCTGGTGCGCCCGGAGCCCGCGCAGGCTGAACAGGCCCCGGCCCCGCAGGCTCAGGCGGCGGCGGGTGGTGGGCGACGGGCCGGCTCGGGGGCCCAGGGCGGGCGCCGGCGGCCCCAGGCCACGTCGGGGGCTGTCGCTGAGGGTCAGGCTGTCCTCTAGAGTGGTCTGCAGGCTGCCGGCCGAGCTGCTGCGGCTGGCGTCCAGCGACGTGTCGCTCTCTGTGGCCTGCGGGGAGGCGGGTGGGAGTGGGGGCTGCCCAACGTCCCCCCAGCGGCTCCTCCCGCCACCAGCCCATCTCAGAGACCCTGCGACGGCCCCTCCACTCAGACCCCTCTGGATCTCCGCTCAGAGTACATCTGGGATCGACCGCCAAGCCACCACCGTCCAGCTGGTCTCTGCTGGGCTCCCTGCCCACACCTGTCCCCAGCCCTCAGGGCCAGCCAGCCTGGTCCTTCTCGAACCGAGGCCGGCCCGAGGCCCTCCCGTGTGCAGACCACCCGGAGTAAAAGTCAGGCCTCGCCACGGCAGGCCACACCCACGACCTTGGACCTCATTTCCCACGCACCCCCACTCCGCTCCTTGGACCCCCACGCCTGCTCCTGACTCAGGGCCTCCACCGTGGCTGTTCCGGCTGCCTGAAAAGCTCTTCCGCGGACAGCCACAGGCGTCACTTCTCAGCTTCCCCCGGTCTTGACTGGGTAAGGCCTTCCTAAGCTCCTCTTAATTGTTGGCGCCCCTGCCCTCGTCTTGCAGCCCCCTTCCCCGTGCACAGTCTGGCTTATAGAGGGTCAACAGTCACTGAACAAATGAATGGCTGGAAGCGCACCCAGGGTCCCAGCCCTGCCACTGCCACACTGGGGGCAGTCTTGCCCCACCTCCCCACCCACAGAAGGGGGCTCTTGGGCTGGGTGTGGTCTGCAGTGCTTTTCTGCTCTGCTCTGGAGGCCAAGACCTCCCCTCCCCCAGGCATTCCCTGCCCCCTCCTGGCCCTGAGCCAGAGACACCCCCAGAGTCTTCCCTGCCTTCCCAACCCCCGCAGCACCACCCCATGGAGCCCTACAAAGCCTCCCCAGCCCTAAAACTAGACCCCACCTACCCTCGCTCCAGGCCCCGTTGGAGCCCTTCCCACACTCCTGCCAGACGGCCCTTCCTCCAACAGGCTGGGCCACGTCACCACCCTCTCCACAGCCGCTCCTGGCCCCACTCCCCAGGGGCGACAGTCCACACTGGTGCCTTGACTATCAGGGATCCCCAGAACCTGGTGCTGCCCATTTTACCAGCCCCCGGGGCACCACCCTCGTGGAGCCTCAGGACTCCCCACTTTCCCAAGCTCCCCTAAGTGTTTGGCCGGGCCCTGTCCCCACTTCTCCACCCACAGAAACCCAGTTCTTGGACCTCGAGGCCCCTGAAGGAGGGCCCTCTGGGACAGGGGCGTGCCTGTACCTGCCGGAGGAGGGCGCAGTTGACGCTCGGCGACCGCAACGAGGCCCAGGAGCCCTGCAGAGCGATCTTGGGGAGGGTCCCAGGGCCAGCGACCTTTTCCTGCCCCTTCTGGCTGGCGGCCACGGCAGGGTGGAAGAACTCAGCTGGCATGGGCAGGAGGGGGTTGGAGGCGTCCGGGGAGAAGGGGCTCGGGGGCGCTTCTGGGAAGGGAGGAGAGGGGAGCTGCGGAGGAGTTGTGGCAGGCAGGTGGGCCTCTGGAGGGTGGGCCCCGAGTACCGCTCTCACAGGGCTATGCCAACAAACCAGCTGGGAGACCACGGACAAGTCCCCCTCTCCGTGCCTCAGTTTCCCCATTGTGAAAACAAGAGAAAAATATTGTGCCTGTTGCCTGATTTCTGTGAGACCAGGCATTGGGTCTGACTGCATTTCCTCAATGGGGTGGAAAGGAGGTGAGCGTAAGCAGCAGCTTGTCAGGCACCAGCCCAGGAGCACGGAGCAGTGCTCACGACCAGGACCAGTCACCCCTGGGGTCCTGAGCGCCAGCGGGGCCCCACCAGGCCTGGGAGTCCCTCTAGGACAGCAGACAGGGGCAGAGGAGGCTGCAGGGGCTGTCTGGTCTGCTCTGCTCTGCTGGGGGTGGAGAGGGGCAAGGACAGAGGCGAGGGAAGTCTGAGGCCTGGGGCAGGTCTTGGGCAGGCTGGGGGAAGACTCTGCCCACCGTCCTTTTGGCACCTTCCAGAATGAGGATGGGATAAAGGGATTCAGGGATATGAAAATATGTACACACGGTAGCTGTATAGCCTAATGTCCCCCGGGGGGGGATTTCTATTCCATGTTTTCTCATTATTTAAGCAAAACACAGTTACACTGCTGACTAAAAGAGACGGGATTTTTCATTCCATCAGAATGGTCCTTGGGGCAGATCCTGTGCACCAACTTTTGGTTCAAAAAGTCTGGGTCTGGGGTCTCAGTAACTCAGCCATCATGCCTGGCCAATCAGCTATCAGTGTAGAAGGTCCTTGGAAAAGTCCCTCAAAGCCCAAAGCCAGACCTCCCAGGAGAACACTCAGGGTGGACTTGGTGTCCCCTTTCCACTGGGTTCATCTCTCCATCCCCTTCACAGACAGGGCTGTGAAGCCAGATTCCTGTCACTCTCCAAAAGGAGCAGAGGTAAAGGTGAGTCTGAGTGATGGAAAGCCAGCAAAGTCCCCTGTCCTCGTGCCCACAGTTGAGTACTGACCAAAGGCACACACACAGAACTCTGGGGGCAGCTGGCTAAAGGATAAATGCCAAGAAGTTTTCATACAAGGGCTACTCAACACCTCAGCTCAGCTCTAAGAAAATACCTCAGACTGGTAGGTTTCTTTCTGCTTGATAAGGAAAGCACTTGTTTCTCTTTTCACCATAGCTCCTGGGAAGCTCAGCATAAAGTTCCTTAGCCTAGGTTTCTGGTACAAATATTCTTTCATCTCTCTGTACTATTTTGCTTTTGATATTTTATCCTTATGTATCAGACCTGTAATTCCTATCTCTTATTGTCAGATAACCATTTGGTTCTTTCTAGACTAAATACAACAGACTGGGCAAAAATACCAGGGAAAAATCTCAACCACCTGCCTCTGAAGCAGAGGTCTGAGATGTGCGATGTGGACTCCTGCCCCTCACCTTGGCTGCTCTCATGTTTCAGCCAGGACTGGACAGGGTGGAACGGGATCGCCTCCATCTCGCAGAGGTAGCTCTCAGGACCTGACGAGACGGCCGTGTTGGACAAGGGGAAGAAGCATTCACCCAGGTCCCCCACACGGATGGGCTCCGGTGGGTCCGGCTCACCCTGCAGGGAAAGGGAGGTAGGTGGGGCAGGACGGTGGAGGTGGGACAGACGGCAGGCCGAGCCTGCGGCAACTGCCCTGGCTCCACCACCAGCTCCCGCCTCGGAGTCTTTACTCAGGCTGCTCTCGCTGCTGGGATGCCCTTCCTCTCATCTCCTCCATGTGGCCAACAGTTGTCATCTTCCAAAACCCAGGTGCATGGGCTCCACCTCAGGAAAGGCCTCTCATGCCCCAGGCAGTTGGCTGCTCTGAGACCCTTGAGGGCTCATCTCTGTAACCAAGTGCCCAGTACAGACGCTGCCCTGGCACAGAAGCCAAGTCAAGGGTGGCGAGGGCGTCAGAAGACAGGCTGAGCAGCTGCAGGAGCCTCCCTGTGAGCATGACCTTGGGCCTTGGCCTCAGTTTCCAAAGCCATAAATGAGGGGAGTAATCCCTCCTTCCGGGCCACTGAGCTGTGGTCTTGCAAGTAGAGCACCTGGCCTGGCACCCAGCAGCTGCCCAGCAAGCAGCTGCTGGCCCTGGGCCCAGCATTCCTTTCCCAGTGCTGCAACCCAAGGGGGCCCCTGCTCCGGCAAGCCCCCTCCAAGGCAGAGGGGCTCACGCCTTCTCGACGCCCTGTGACCTGCTCTCTGAGTCCTGCTCGTGGCCTGATTAACCAGTCTGTGTCATTCTCAGGATGGTGCCCCCCCCCACACACTGGGCTCTGGAAACTGTGCACCCAGGCAATGGGGGAGCAGTGCAGGGCACAGGGAGATGCATGAAGGGGTGGGGGTGGCAGGGAGCTGTCAAAGCTGTTAGCTGTTAGGGAAGGGGCAGAAGATGCCTGATTCCTGGGGACGGAGGGGACAGTGAGGGGGTGAAAGTGCCTGAGCTGATGGGGGACAGCCCGGGGGTCTGGGGTGGAGGAAGGGCTGTGGCCCCAGGGTGGCCCTCCTCCCATCCGCAGCTCTTCCCCTGCTCCCAGCTAAGACAGGAAAGACTTGGCCTTGAGCTCACAGTCCTGGCAGCAGACCTCTCCCCACCCTGCCTCTGCAGGCCAATACAGCGGCCCTTCCTGCCCTCCTGCCTATCTCAGGGGCAGAGGTTTGGGAACAGCCCAGGGCTGGCTTCCCCGCTCTGCCATTCCTGGCTGTGTTTCATGCCCTTCGCCAAGCCTCTACCTCCTTGCACATGACAAGGGACCAAATCATCCTTTGGGGACAGAACTGTGTGGTGCAAATGAGACCATGCACACTAAAGTGTGCCATACCTGGGTTCTTGTGCCTGATCTGACTTCCCTGGTCCCCTTCTCTTTAGCCTCCCAGCTACCCTGTGAGGTTGGCCTGGAGGGACGTCCCTTACTAAATAGATATATAATATCCAAGGCAATAAGGAGCAGGCAAAGTCACTGGGATGCCGTGGTTGGAGCTGTGGGCTGGGCTCAACACTGTGTGACCTTGGGTAAACCACTCTACCTCTCTGAGCCCCAGTGCCCTCGTCTGACCAACAGGAGACAAGGACCCAGCACACAGCAGGTGCTGCTTCAACAGGCACTGGGAAGAAGTATATCCTGGCTGCAGGGCAGAGGTCAGGCTGCGAGGACAGGCCAGCTCACCCTGGAGGCCCCAGGGCTGCTCACCTTGCTGTCTTTGGGGCCAGGTGGGCAGGCTGTGGGGTCCTCAAGGCTCAGGTCATCACCGAGCAGGATGGAGGACGACCTGTCTGAGTTCAGGGAAAAGGCCTCCGTCTCAGCCAGCTGCACCTGCAGGGAGAGGTGGTGCTCGAGTGACCTCGGGGAAGGTCTGGGCCCCAGAGCTCTTGCCACAGGCCTGATCCCCTGGGAAGACACAAGACCCAATGGTCAAAGAGATCCAGGGACCCGCTGGGCACGGAGGGTGTGCCCAGCCTGTGTGTGTGATGGTGGCTCCTTGGATGGAGCAGTGGAGTGCCGGCCAGGACGGGCCACCTTGCTGTCTGGGCCAGAGACCGTGAACACGACAGCTGGCCGGCCTGCCCCAGGCCCAGTGCCCCCGGGCTGGGCTGGGCTGACTCACGATGGCCCCAGGCCGGGCCACCTGCCCAGTGTGGAGTAAGCTGGGATGCTGCAAGGCCCGGGAAACCCTGCAGAATTCTCCACCTGCTGGGAGGAGAGCCCAGGCTTCCAGCTCCTGCTTGAAGGCTCCTAGGGACCGAGACTGAATACGGCTAAATTCAGAAGTCACCCCACAACCACCTTAGGCTGGCGGCCTTCCGTGGGGCTGGATCCCCCCAAGGGAGAAGCTCGGGGGCCCACGTTGCCGGGAGAGGGGAGGAGCACTGCATGAGTCTGGAGACAGACCCAGCCTGGGAAGCTCCTTCCTGAGCAGGGAGCTGAGCCCCAGGGGGGCACCAGGAGGAGCTCTGGGATGCTCAGTCTTGAGTGCTCGGGGTAAGGATGATCTTTCCATGTCACAGAAAGGGTGAACTGTGCCAGGGGGCCCAGGGCCACCCGAGGGGGCAGCCGCCCTTTCCGAGCACCCACTGTCACAGGCACCATGTTGGGGCCTTGCAGCTGAGGCCCACGCCAGGCCTGCACTGTACAGACGAGAACGCCAAGACCCAGGGACACAGGTCTGCCCACGGCCACGGGGCCAGCGGGTGGCCACGTCCCGCCCAGCCCTCCCCACCAACCAGGGCCCAGGCCTCGCCCAGTGCCAGTACCTCTTGCTTGTCATGGTGACACTTCTTGCAGCCAGCGGGCGAGGAGTAGTGATGGAAGACAGAGCCAGAGAGGTTGTCGATGATGGTCAGCTCCCCCTCCAAGGAGTCCTTGATGATTAAAGAGACGCTGTCCAGCCACAAGTTCTCCTAGGCGGACGGGGACGGGGTGGGGACAGGCGGGATTATCGGGCGGGTCCGGGGACTGCGGGGCAGGCGGGGCACAGCTGCCCTCCCGGTTTTCTGCGCCCAAGGCCTAGGCCCGAGCCCCTGGTCACAGGGTCACCCCTTCTAGGGAGCTGAGCAGCCCCCACGCCTCCCGGCCCTGCCCACCTGGGCTGGAGAGTAGCAGCGGCGGCACAGGCGGCCCTCGGAGTCGCCCCCGCCGCCCGCCCCAGCTGGGGCCCGGCCGGGAGCCCCCGGGGAGGCAGTGGGCGGCCGCGGGCTGGGGCCCAGGCCATGCGCCATCTCCAGCTGGATCTCGGCATCCATCTCGGCGTCCTCCTGCGCTTCCTTGTTGCTGTCGTCCAGGTGTTTCATGAGCACGGCCACCACCACGTTGATGAGCACGAACTGGGCCGTGAGCACGAAGCTGACGAAGTACAGCGGCGACACAAACTGCAGGCTGCTCAGGCAGCTGCGCTCGTCGTGGGTGCAGTCCCGCAGCGTGTCCTGCGCCCGCAAAGGGGCGGCGGGGTGGGGGGGCGGCGGTGAGGACCGGCTGCTGGCCATGCCCACCGCACAGCGCCCCCCGTCCTCACCTCCAGGCTGGGGCTGCCTCCCTTCTATAGAGGAGGAAACCGAGGCTGCCCTAAGGCCACCCAGATACGGAGGTGGCAGAACTGGGATTCAGACCCCACCTGGGGCTCCCGACGGGCCCCTTGACCCTCTCTGCTTGTGGCAGCAGCCTCCTGCCTCAGCTTCAGCCAAGGCCTCTGACGGTCCCAGCGCCCTCTTCTCTCTCCCTCCCACCCCGGCCGGGGCTCACCCTGGCCTCCAGGGCAGCATGCAGGCCTGAGCAGCAGCCGCCGGCCCTCCCCTCGAGGCCCACGCCAGCCCCTGCACTGAGCCAGGCCAGGCTCGGCTGGGAGCGGGGGGTGCACCCCCTGGGGGGCTGGGGGCTCTGCCCAAGCTGTGCGGACCGCAGCCTTCCTGCCCTGGCTCCCTGGCTTTCATGCCAGCGCCACCCGCGGCCCCGGCAAGCTGTGGCGCCTGCTTCTCCCGCCTCCGCAGCAGCCCTCACTGAGGACCCAGGACTCCTCTCGACATTGCTGGGGCCACGGGGCTACGCCGCCGTGCATGCGGGTGGGAGGGCCATCCCGTGGGTGCCTCCCACCTCCAGGTGGACACCGAGGCCTCACGTCTCTGTCCTTGGTGACCCTCCCTACCAAGCCTGGGGCCAGGCTGTGGCCAGAACCAGGGTCCTGGTGGGTGCACTTGGCCAACGCAGCAAATGCCCAAGGGCCTGCGCTGGGAGGCGCAGTGGCTGGGAGGCGCTGGCCCTGAGCTCTGGCCCTGGGCGGAGTCGTCCCCCCTTACAGTCTGAAATCGAGCACTGATCCTGGGGCACTGGTGCGGGGCGAAGGGGGGCACAGTACTGGGCAGAGAACCTGTCCTCTCTGCGCGGTAGGGTCCTGGCAGGTTGCTGTTCCTCTGGGCGCTGCCCGCCCCTCCCTGGGAGCCCCCGCACTGGCTCTGGGACCCGGCAGGAGGAGGGGCCTCCATCCCCCTCCCCGCCTGGGGCACCTTCATGATGCCATTCCAGTTGTCGCCGGTGGAGACCTGGAAGAGCGTGAGGAAGGCCATGCCGAAGTTCTCGAAGGTGGCGTGCCGGCTCATGCCCTCACACGGGTTCTCGTCGTTGCAGACTGAAAGTGGGGGGCAGTCAGCCTCGTCCTCTGGGAGAGCCCAGCCTGGACCTCCTGGCCTCACCCCAGAAGCCCACCACCCTCTGGGGTACGTGGTGGGACTGGGCCCAGTGCACAGATGGAGAAACTGAGGCTCGGGAGGTGGTGCAGAACTGGGGCCCAAACTCAGGGTGCCTGGCTCCTCCCTCACCCCCGTGTCAGCTCCCGAGAGAGAGGACGGGGTGGCGTGAGGGCCAGCCCCCCAGCAAGCCTGGCTTTCTGGGGTTCTGCAGGGGCTGGCCTCCCTGCTGCCTGGGGTGGTGCCAGCTCAGGACCAGAACTAGCACTTAGGGGCAGGGAGAGGGGCCCAGGAGAGTTCGGGTTGGGGGCCCACAGCACAGGGCTGGGGGTGCACATGGGCCCTGCCTGGCTTCTCTCAAGCGCCCCCGTGGAGAGTGTGGATGGCTGAGGAGCCCCCAGCTCCCCAAGGGTCCCAGCCCGGGCCTGCCAGGGAGCCACTCACTCAGCTTCCCAAAGAGCTCCACGCCCAGCGCCGCGTAGATGAAAAAGAGCAGCATGAAGAGGAGGCCCAGGTTGCCCACCTGCAGGAGAGGCAGCGGGGCTGGGCGGGCGCTGACCCCCCAGTGGCCAAGGCCACACAGGCCACACAGGCCATCTCTGCCCCACACCCCTGGGCAGGGTTAGTGAAGGGTCAATGAATACAGAGGAAGAGAGAGAAGGAAGACACTGGGCTAACACCACCTCCTCTAGGAAGCCTGCCCTGATTCCTCGAGGCACACGGGGATGCAATCTGACAGTGTGAGGGCAACTAGCATTGCCCTGTCACTGTCCTCTGCTGGCCCAGTAGGTCCTCGAGAGCAGAGACACAGCTGAATAAAGTTGGACCTGCCTCCTCAGGCCACCACAGGCCTGGCTGCCCATGGGGAGGGACGAACATGGGATTCGTGCAGGACTGTGGGCCCAGATTCCAAACCTACTTCAAATCTATCCACACTCTGGAGACAGCCTTTAGCTCATGCTATGGATGAGATGAGACCCACACGTGTTCTTGCCCTAGGAATGAAATATTTCCCAGAACCCCCCGGAGGCCTTAGAAGCACGCTGGCATTAATCGCTGAAAAGTAAACCACGTTACTCACAGACTCCTCACGTCTCTCTGCTCCAGAGAGGAGGGTTTCTTTCCGAGCAGTTCTCCGACAATCACACTGATAGAGTCTAATTAAATGTTCTGTTCATTAATGAAATAAGCACTTATTGAGCGCCTACGAGGCGTGAGGCCTGACAGAGAAGGATCGGGCCGGGCCTTAGAGCACACGCATCCTGCGCCAGGCAGGCCGCCCCGGCTCACAGCGCTTTGTAACCAGGGTGCCCGGGCAGCCCCTCGGCTTCTGCAGAGGGAACCCCTCTCGCCCAGAGAAGGTGGGTCACCGCTGGGGGCTGGAGAAGAGGGCTTGGGGAACTGGGTGTAAACCCCGCTGGGTGGGGGCTGGCATGGCGGCCAGCGAGGGCCCTTCAGCACCCAGCGAGCCTGTCCACCTCTTTCTGGCCCTCAAGCCTTTGGGACAACTGCCCGGCACTCTCCACCCCTGCTCTCATCCCGTCACCTGTGCCACTTGAGCCAAGCCCTCTTGGAATGTCTGTGATCTGGTGAGGAAAATGAGGTTCAGAGAGGGTGACCTTCCCAAGGTCACTCAGCAGAGGGGGCAGGGCCTGAACCCTGGCCCGAGTGGCTCCACTGCTGGCCCCCCAGCCTGAGCCCTTGGACCTGGAGACCTCTGGCTCTCTGGCAGAGACCCCACCCCAGGCACACCCCATCTACTGCTGCCCCTGGTTGGGGGGCACAGCCCCTTAATTGTGGGTGGGGTCCTCAAGGCCTGTCCCCCACCTCCCACAGAGCCCTGCACACAAAAGGGAAACTAGCACCCGGGGCCTCGCAATTGGGGTAGGGTCAATCAGCAGGGAAGGGGGCCCAGCCAAGCGAGCAGGTGATGCTCCCCCACCCCCCCAGGAGTCCTCTCCCAGGCCCGAGCCAGGAAGAGGAGGAGACAGGAGGGCAGGGGGACGTGGGCCAGGGAGGAAGGAGAGAGCCCAGACCCCAGCAGCTCGGCAGCACCCACACTGCTGAGCCCATCTCCTTACGGCTCCTGACTCCCACCCTGCGCCCCTCCCAGGGCAGGACCAACACAAGGCAAGGACAAGTCTCTGGTAAGAGCATGGAGCTGGAGGTCAAGGGGAGGAAGGCTAACGAGGAAAAGGACCATGACCTGCCGAGGGCACCTCTCGTCTCTCTGGGCAGCAGCGGCAGCAGCGGCCAAACTCTCGAGGCCCCAGCCCACCCAGGGCTCATCGTGAGGACCCTTCCCCAGGCCAGGCCTGCCAGGGGCCCCAGAGCCTGTGGGGACTTTCCCTCAGCTCCTTTCCTGGAACCAGCCTGTGTGCCTGTCCACTCTCCCGTCTCTCAGAGTCGCCTCCCCCGGGTCTCCCTGCCTCTAGCCTCTCTCTCCAACCCGTTCTCCTTACAGCTGCCAGAGCAACCTTGGAAAAGGCAGTTCTGGTTGAGTCCCCGCTTGGTCAGGACCCTTCTGTGGCACCCCACCGCCCACAGAAGCACGCCCAGGCTCACTGCCGTGGCTCTCGAAGCCTGCCATGACTCCCTAGTGGGGAAGAGCCCGGTGGGAGCGGGCTGAAGTTTCATTTTCATAGCACTTCACATAGAACTCAGGAAATGTGCATGTGGGGTCTGGGGGGGTCAGCGAATAGATTTTGAAGGGCCATTGCACAGCAGACACTTGTCTTGATATACTGACGAAATGGGAATTAGTCACGTTTGTCCTGCTTGGGGCCAGGACCTCCTGGGCCTCTTCTCCTTACACCCCCTGCCAGGTCAGCGCTGGCCCAGGCAGCCACGTGCAGATGCTTGGGGGTCAGGGTGTGGGGGGCCGGGCAGGGAGGCTAGCACCCATTCTTCCTCCCAGCTCCATCTGCACACACCGGTCCCGTCACACCCTGTCCCAACGCTTTGAAGATATACGTGGCATTCCTAAGAGCCTGCTGCTGCTGAGAGCTTCATAATCTTTAACTATTTTAAACCCATGGTATAAGCACTGTTATAACTCCCATTTCACAAAAGGGAAATTGAGGCACAGAGAAGCAGCATCACGTGCCCAGGGTCTCACAGGTGCCCAGGCTTTGATCCCAGGCAGGGCGGCTTGAGCCTGGGCTCCTACCCGCTTCCCACCTGCACACAGCCAGTCCAGTGGGCACCCCGCTTCCTGCCTCCTCTGTGCCTTCACTGGCACCTGCTCCCCGGCCTTCCCCCACAAGGCCCCAGGCAGTGGACATCTGAAAGGCCCAGCCCAAGGGACACGAGGCCCATCGGTGTCTCTGGGCTCTCTAGGTCCTGCCTTGGTGTCAGGTCAGGCCCCGGAAAAATTCACTTGGCCTGCACGGAAACATTTCCCTTGTGTAAAACTGCTAAGATGAAGACACGGACTTGTATGTTGCTCGAAGTCACTCTCCCACGTGACAAATTCCTCTTAAGGGATTCAGTCTCTGTGCCTTCCACCCAGATGTGTCACAAAGCCTAGCATTTACGACCAGGCGGCCGGGAAGCTCACACCAAACTGGAAAGCACAAATCACCGATGTCTCCAGGAGAAGTCGCTTTGCTTCCACCATCCCTGGGCTCTTAAGCTTTCATCCTCATTTTTAGCATGCTGTGACTGTGCCTTTTATTTCAAGGCACCCCAAGTTCTTTAAGACTAGATAACTCACCGCTAAATGAATGTGCAGAGGCCCCCTGAGGGGAGGGAGCGGGCAGGTCAGTGGGGAGGGCGGACTAGGACCGCAGAATTCCCGGGAGGATGGAGAACCCATCCTTGTGGCCCTGAGCTGTCTCCCGCAGGGATGGGGGGACAGGGACTTCCCTGACTTCTTGGCGTTCCACCCAGGAGCTCTCTCGTGGAGCATCATGTAGGTCACTCCTCCCCCTGCCCCGAGCTTCTCTCTCCCCCCACCAGCCTAGGGCTCCCCAGGGCAGCTTGGGGGTCCTTGGTGCCCAGCACAGGGCTGGGCATGGAGGGGCCGCTGGCCACCATTGGGAGGAGGAGGGGACAAAGAGGCAGGCAGGACCCCTGCCTCCTTTCAGAGCCCCAGCCCCAGATGCTTTCTGGCCCGCGTCAGGTCTGGGGAGAAGGGAAGTCAGGGCCCACCCCCCTTGGACGCAGCCCACACCCCCTGGGACGTGGTCCGCAGCTAGGCAGGGCCGCAGGCAGGAGCAGCGCTCACCTGAGGCAGCGCTTGCACCACCGTGTCCAGCAGGGCCCGCATCCCCGTGGCCATCTTCAACAGCTTGAGCACTGCGGGTGAGACCCAGGTCCGGCCCCGCTCAGCTCCAGGCTGGGGGGCACGCGTGTGCACATGCGTGCTTGTGTGTGCACGCGGGTAAATGGGGAAGAGTGAGACAGTGCACGAGCTAGCGAGTCGAGAGTGCTGCTCTCAGATGCCACCCGCAAGGCTGTGCAAGAAGGACGTGGGTGTCTGTGGAAAAAGTGCCCGAGAAAGAGGCGTGCGCCATGGAGTGGGAGGCAGGTGGAAAGGCAAGAAGTACCCGGCGGGCACTACGGTGGGACGATTTTGGAAAGAAGTGGGGGAACAGTGCTGGGGTGTGCGGGAGGCTTCCGGGAGAAGGAAGGGGACTGCAAGAAGTGTCGGGGGCTGTGGGTCCCAGTCACAGTGCTGAGAGATGCTGGTGAGGAGCTGCAGCTCTTCCACATTCTCTTCCCACTGGAACCTGGTCCCTTTCGTGGCAATCTGAGGCTGAGCCGCCTGGGTCAGGAGTCAGGAGGAAGCAGGGGTGTGTGTGCAAGCTGGCTGTGAAAGAGTGCATGCGGGAGGGCTGCGCGGGGGGGGCTGTGCAGACGGGGGCGAATGTGTCTAAGTGCAGTGTATGCTCCTCCCGGCTCCCGGTCCTCCCCTGTTCGGGAGAGAGTCCATCTTGCCCACGGACCTTCCCCCTGCCAGTTTCCACCCTTTCCCCCACTCCCCCACCTGTCCCTGCCCCCAAACCATGGCCCTCACCCCGGGCAATGCGCAGAACCCGCATGATACGGATGATGGTGGGGTTGATGGGCAGGGCGGCATTGATCTCGATCTCCTCCAGCGTGATGCCCATCACTGACAGCAGCACAATGGCCAGGTCCAGCTGGTTCCACCTGCTCGGCCGGGTGGAAAAGGGGGGGATTGGGAAAAAGGGGAGGGGTGCTCACAGTAAGGCATGCCCTGGGGCCGAGCCCCTCTCAGTTCTGCATCTTTCTGCTGGCATCCACTGGGCTGTTCTCCACCCTTCCTACAGGCTCCCCCAGTGCCCGGAAGCCTTCCACTGGGTCTGGTCCTCTCACTGCCCTCCACAGCCTTGGCTCCCTTAAGCAAAGGTGCAGTCACACTAAACAAACATCTCTGGCCTCTTGCAAGGGAGTAGGAATGCGCTCTGACTTCTAGATCTAATTCTTAACCTGGCTGCTCCTTCTGGGTGGCCTTGGGCTAGTTCCTCAAAGTCCCTGAGCCTCAGTTGTTCCCTCTGAAAAGTAGAATTAGCAACAGAGGACCCATGGAGATGAGCTGAGAAGGGCTTTGTAAAAATCCCTGCACCCATCCAGTGGACCATAATCACTTTCTGTTCAAGGCTATAGGCAGCACCTATAGTTCCTCTCCTCCAGCTGCCCCAGGCTTACCCAGGCCTCTGGGCTGCTTCCCCACCCTGCAGGCCACACCATGCTGCCCCACCCCAGCTTAGGCACTCACCGGTCCTTGAAGAAGCGCCTCAGGCCAAATGCCACCAGCTTCAGCACAGCCTCCAGCACAAATACAGTGGTGAACATATAGTTGCAGTACTTGAGAGCTGTCTCCAGGGACTATGGGGGTAAAGGAAATAATCACAGGGTTGGAAGGGGTCTTGTTCATCACTGGGTCATACCCATCTCAACTGGGAAAAGGGTAAGGCCTTTCTTCCCACCCAGCATAGGGCTCTCGGAGCTGGGTGCTCCAGACTCTATTTACCCAGGCCCCATAACCTGGCCCTCCACCTTCTTCCAATCAGAAATTCTCTGCATCTGAAAGGGAGAATTTGGTCCATTCACATTTAGTGCAATGATTTATACATCTGGTTTGAGTCCTATCTTACTTAATGTTTATTACTTGCTTTACATTGCTGTTCCCTCTCTTCTTCCTTATTTCTACTGGTTTGGTTGAGTTGGTCCTCCTTGGAAGCAGAATGGGGGTACTCCTGAGCCACACTGCCTAGATCTGAATTCCTGGCTTGCCACTTATTTCTACTCACTGTGTGACCTTGAGCAAGTTACTTGACCTCTCTGGGACTTAGTTTCTCAATTTGCAAACTAGAGATAATAATAGTACCTATCTGAGAAAGTTGCTGTGAGAATTAAATGAGCTGGGCACAGAAAAAATACTTGGTACATGTAAGCTATAATTTTTCTATTTCTCTGTGTTAATTTGGAAGCTCTACTATTACTGTTCCATTTTGCCAGTGGTTGCCTTCCCCTTTCCCTGCATTTATAGTATTTCTCTCCTATTATTTGAAATAAGATATTAATTTCCTTACCTACAGGCTCTGCTTCCCCCTAATTTCCCCCCTACTCTATTAAGGTGAAGCTTTTAGAATTCACATGCCCATCACTCACACTGCTCTACAACGAGCTGGGAACTGGTCAACCTCTCTTGCTTTCCTACCACCAGTGTTTTCCCACCTAGAATACCCATCCCCCACACTCCAATGCCCAGGTAGTAGCACAGCCGTGGCAGGCTTTGAGTGCAAATTCAAGTTCCAGTCCTGGTTCTACTACCTACGAGGCTGAGTGATTTGGGCAGGATACTTAACCACTCAGGCTCAGTTTCTTCATCTGTAAAAAGTGATGAAGGGTTTAGGGTTGCTGTGAGGGTTAAAAGAGGCAAATATGTAATGTGCCTTGCAAAGAGCAAATATTTAACACAGCAGCTGTTAGCCATCATTCAAGGCTGGGCCCAACTATCCCTGCCCTCTCCCCACCAGGAGAGAACGGCCTTTCCCTTTCACTCTCCTGGCCCACCAGGCCGTGTGCATCCCGAGAGCAGAGTCTGGCATGTGGAGGGGCTGCTCAGATCCTGCTAATCCCACTGCCCTACCCCAGTCCTGGGGTGGGGTCCTGCTGAGGCCCCGTCTCACCGAGCCCGGCGGAGGAGGGGGGCCCGGGCTCACCGTGGGCTGGTTGTAGTGTTCCAGGGACATGGTGACCACATTGAGGCAGATGATGAAGGTGATGAAGATGTCCAGGTAGTGGCTGGTGCACATGGAGTGGATCAAGAGCCGGGTGGGGCAGTAGGTGGCATAGTAGGGCAGCCGTTGCGCCTCTGGTGGGGGGAAGGGGGGAGGGTCGGCACCCAGGGAGGGGAACAGAGCACACGGGTGGGGGCCATGACCAGGGCTACGGGGCTGCTGGGAGGAGGACCGAGGTCCCACGGCTCAGGGATGGGGGTCCAGGCACTGCCTTGGCCCCAGCCCTTGCCCAGACTGAACCACTGGGCCTCTTTCAGGTTGGCAGTGGTGCCACCATCTGACCCGGGGGGTACTGAAGGGGCTCAGGCCACCTGGATGGGCAGACTCTGGGGGAAGGGGTGGAGCCAGGGGCCCGGGCCCATATCCCCTGCACCCCAGAGGACCAGACGCCCTCTGGAGCCTCGGGCGGGGGGGGGGGGGGCGACACCCTCTGCTGTCGCCCACTCACTGCGGCGCTTCTTCTCCAGGCGCCGCAGCCGCTTCTCCTCCCGCCGCCGCGCCTCCTCGGCTTCCTGGTGCTGCCGGCACTTGTGGAAGTTCTCCACGACGACGCCCACAAACATGTTGAGCACGAAGAAGCTGACGATGAGCAGGAAGGAGATGAAATACAGCAGCATCCAGGGGTTGTGATTGGTCACAGGCTGCGGGGGAGCAAGATGGGGCTGAGGCAGGATAGACTTCATCTATCCGCTTGTCCATCCACCCAATCATCCACCCTCACATCCTTCCCCTCCATCCACCCATCTCATCAACAAGCTGTTTATTTCTCAGCCTGAGTTTGTTACCCCTTCCTCTCTGCCTACAATGCCTCCTCCAGGAGGGCTGCCCCAACCACTCCAGGCCCAGCCTCTGATCTCCACACCCAGAGAATTGCCCCCAGACCGCCACCGCGTGACCCCATCTTGTCTCATGCTCTCCCCCTGTAGCTTCCCACACTGGCAGCTTATTTCCCAACTTGGCCACAAGCCCCAGGTACACAGGGACACCTGCTCCTCTGAGGATGCACCTGTGGCTTCCAGGTAGACATGGATTCAAATCCCAACTCCCTTCCCACCACTACCTGTTTGACCTTGGGCACATTAAGACACCCCTCTGGGCCTGTTCTCCTGGAAAAGGGGGATAATCACTTCATCTAGGAGGGGGACACCAAGGGCCTCACTGTAAGGGCTGCGGCCATGCAGTACCATGTAAGCCTTGCAAGGCTCCAGGTTACAGAGGTGGGTGTGTGTCACTGGGGCGGGGAGCAGGATGAGCATTCTCACGCCCTCACCCCCATCCCACACTTCAGCTCCAGGGCCTTACGGGGTGGCTCCTGTGAGCAGAGGCAGAGAGCTAGCAGTCATTCACAGGGTTATCCCAGCCCTGACCCCTCCGCGGAGCGGGCCCTCTTCTGACCTAGAGACTCCCCCTGCCCCCCTTCCCCAAACGACCCTCTCAGCCTGACCCAGCCAACGCGGGTGCCAAGGCTGCTCCCAGAGCTGCTCTCAGGCCCAGCCTCCTCCCCAACCCCTCCATCTAGGCCCCCCCCCAATCCATCCTTGCTCAGCAGCCACAGGAGGGTCCCACCAGCAGTGCTTACTGTGTCACTGCCTTGCCTTCGCTGACTCCCCACTGCCCTCAGAATAAACTCCAGCCCCTCATCGTGGCATGCACAGAGGCTTCCGGAAGATCCAGCCCTACTTGCCTCTTCCACCCACCTCCTGCCACTCTGCTCTCACTTTCTACTCAGGCCCTCAACTCACGACTCCCTGAACACACCACCCTCTTGCTCTAGGCCTGACCTGCCAACTGGCACAGACCCTCCCCTCCTGAGTCTTGGTTCTCCACCCGCAAGGCTCTGTATCCCTCTGGGCAGGAGCTGCCTGAGACCCCTCTCTTTGCAGGTATTTGCTGAAATGCAACAATGGCTAATGCAACCCAAAGGAGCAGCTCTAATGGCGAAAGATCCAGGCCAGAATGGCGAGGGGGGTGGGGCTGGGCTGACCGCTGGAGAGACGAGAGGCTGGGGGGCTTGCTGGCATGGGTCTCAGACTCATGGGCTCCGTAAACCCGTGCCCCTCACCCCTGCCCCACCCACCTGCTGGTCCACAGCCACGGCATCCAGTCCATTGTACATGATGTTCACCCAGCCGTCCTTGGAGGCCAGGACAAAGAGGGACATCAGGGCCTAGGGGACAGGGAGGGGGAAAGTGAGACTGTAAACTGGAAGGTGCCTGACAAACACCAGGGGCCCTGCCACCGCTGCTCAGGTAAAGGCAAGCTTGCTCCAGCCCCCAAAACAGGAGCTCGTTATGCAGCTGAGGGAGAAGTCAGGAGCCCTGGCTCACGACCCCAGCTCTGCCGCTTGCTGGGGCAAATTCCTCGATGTCTCTGGTCCCCAGTTTTCTCATAAGTAAAATAGCTATAATCACTCTCATGGGCTTGTGAGATTTCAAAAAGGAGGTGGTCTCCCGGAGGCAGACACCAGGCTCCTGCACAGACAGCGAGCCAAAGCGTCCGCGTGCTCCTGGCGGGGTCCCAGCTCACACAAGTAGGTGCTCCGTAAAGGATTTCTGAGCTGAGCTGAGCTCGGGGCTGTCAGAACTAAGAGTATCTGGACTCAAGCGTGACCTCCTGGGCCGTCCTTGTGGAGCCGAGGGTGCAGGTTCAGAAAGGGTCCCGTGCCACCAGAGGGTGCCTGGAGGTCACACACCCTCTTCTGGGAAGCCCCCCTGTCCTGTGCTTCCCCCAGACAGAGACAGTCACACTCTTCTCTGTGCCCACAGCTCAGGGCCCTGGGCAGTAAATTGGGTCCCCTGCTCTGCACCCGCCTCTCCTTCCCACCCACCCAGAGCACAGACCCTCTTCTTCTTTCCTTTCCAGGTGGAAAGAGTGCCCAGGGTTGTCTCCAAACGGCTTGGACCCAGGAGCAGCTCAGGGCGAAGGACACCAAGGAAGGCCTCCCCGCCTGGGCGGGAGACCCTCGCCTACCAAGGGGCAAGTGAGCCCTTGGATCACAGAGCCCTAAAGCCAAAAGAGCCTGGGGCTGGGAACCGGATGCACCTGCTATCATTATCCCCTTTTACAGGCCAAGAAGTCAAAGCCCCCAGAGTTCCAGGACCTGCCTGAGGGCGCACAGCTGGTAAGTGGCCAGTGGGGAGTCAAACCCAGGCCCCAGGCCATGCTGCACACCCCAGTGGCCCTGCCGTGCTGAGCACACCCCACGCCACACCATGATTCCAGGGGAACCTGCGGGCGTCAAACATCCAGAATGGGAAGGGGCTGTGGAGGCGCCAAAAGGCAGGGCCTGGCCCTGGGGGTGGGGCGTCCTAAAGAGCCCCCCACTTAGACAATTTTCTTCTCTCAGTCCTCACTGGCTTTCTCTCCAGTTCCTCTAACATCCTTCCAGCAACCTATTACCAACCACTGAGCTATTAAAAACTTGAGAAGGCCCTGCTTCTGGAGAATGTGGGGGACAGGAGCATGACTGCCCAAGTTCCTGACATGGCCTCCCTGGTCACTCATGGCCCTTCCCCAGCCCCATGGCTCCCTACCCACATGGTAAGTTGGGGAGGGGGCGTCCCTGGTGATGTGGGGTGAGAACTTCGATGGGATCCAGCCAAAGACTGCCCAGTAGAGGGATGGGGTGTGGGCCCTGGGCCAGCCAGCCCTGCATCCCGCCCCAGCTTGGCCACTCCCTCCCTGTGTAACCTGGGGCAAGGCACTGTCTGGTCACATGCAGCCACCTGAGCAGGCCCTCAAGAAACAGGAAGGCTTTCAGAGGGCAGAGGGGGAAGGCTCTTTGGAATCAGCCAGCTGGGGGTCCAACCTGCCAGGCCCCAAGGAGAGGGCACCGAGGGTGAGGAAGGAACTGGTTGGGGTCCTGCCTGCTACTGGGAGTACAGGCCAGAGAGGATGGGTGTGGGGAAAAGGGGCAGTCCCATTTTATAGATGAGAAAACTGAGGCTCAAAGAGGTCATAGTGATACGAAATGGCAGAGCTGGGATTCACACCAGGTCTGGCTGACTGAAACTCCTGTCAGGGTGCCCCAGGGTGGTAGCAGGGGGCCAGGAACCAATGTTAACTGAAGCACCTACTAAGTGCCAGGCACTTGTTAGGCACTCCACACACAGGATCTCTAAGCCTTGTACCTCTCCTGTGAGCTGAGTGCTACACTTACCCATTTTGCAAAGGAGGAAACTGAGGCTAGGAGAAGTCACACGGCCAGGCCTGGAATCCCAGGGCCACTGGCACCTGAGAGTTGTCACCCCTGTCCACAGGAGCAGGGCAGGACGGCGCTGTGGGGGGTCAGATCAGGGGGGCGGGAGGCACTCACCTGGCCCAGGTTGTCGAAGTTGTATTTGTGATGGACCCAGCGGTAGTTGGCAGCCACACAGTCGGAGCGGTTGGTGATGTTGCGTGTGTCCATGCCCAGGCAGTGGTAGAACTTGCCCTTGAAGAGCTGGGGGAGGGGGTCAGGGTTAGTGACTGTTCTGCCGCTGCTCGGGGGTGGCAGTGGGGGGCACGGATCACAACCTCTCACCACATCCCCACCACGTGGAAGTGGGGCTGCTCTCATTCCCTCTCACAGATGAGCAAACTGAGGCCCGGTGGCATTAGGTCATTTTCTCAAAGTCACTCGAGGTTTAGGAAGTGGCAGAGGCAAGACTCACACCCTGGTCTGAACTAAATTGCCATGGCAGGGCCCATGGCTGCTCCATCCGGGGCCCTGGGCCCCAGGTGGGCTAGGTAGGTCAGGTAGGTCAGGTAGGAGAGTGGAGCCTCTTTCCTGCCCGTGCCAGGCTTCCTGTGCCCCTGAGCAGTGCTCACCCCGGGCCTGGCCCAGCCCTGGTGCCCCTCACCTGCACCCCCAGGATGCCGAAGATGATGAAGAAGGCACAGCAGATGAGGACAATGTTGCCGATGGGCTTGAGAGAAGAGATAAGCGTCTCCACCACCAGCTTCAGGCCGGGGGCCCGGCTGATGACCCTGAGGGAGACGGGCCCAGTGAGGCCTGGCCACAGCCCCCACTTGGCCCACAGTCCCCAGGGCATGACGCCAGTGGCTAGGTCCCCGGAGTCGGGGCAGAACCGGTGATGTCCAGCCGCCCAGGCCCCAGAGCTACACACACGGCAGGGTGCCAGGCCTCCGCCGGGCCCCTGAGAGCCACCCACACCCTGGTCTGGAGGCCGAGGTCCAGGCCAGAGCCAGCCAGGACGCCCACGAGTGGGTGGCAGCAAGGCCGAGGCCACCTGTCCTTCCGGCATCCTCCCTCCAGTCTCCTCACCCGAATCTCAGACCCCTCCCCCAGGAGTTGCGGCCCCCCGCCCTGCTTAGCCCAGGCCAGTGGGCAGACTGCATAGGTGAGGAGGGCGTGGCCCACTCAGACATCCCCACCCACGGGGCAGGGGTCCTCACCGCAGGGGGCGCAGCGTGCGCAGGAGCCGCAGGACCCGGAGGACCCCCAAGATCTTGGCTCCCCCGGCGGAGGCCACAGACACCACGATGTCGACGAGCGACACGAAGACGAGGAAGCCGTCCAGCACGTTCCAGCTGCTGCGCAGGTACGCCTGCTCGCCCAAGTACAGGCCCAGCGAGACCACCTGCGTGGGCAGGGCGGGGTCAGCCGGCGCCAAGGCAAGGGAAGGGAATGGAGGGGAAGGAGCCAGGGGCCCGGCGGGGGGTGTGGGCGAGGTCTGCGGCCTCTGGGACCGGTGGGAGCCGGGAGCCGGCGGGAGGGAGGTGGTTTGAGGGAGGGGCAGGGGCATGGCGGGGGGTCGGGTTGCCGGCCACCCCGCTGAAGGCGAGCAATAGGCCGGGGGCAGGATCAGCACTCCCCTCCCTCAAGCTGCTCCCCAAAACTCAGGCCCCCCCATTGGGCTCTCTGGCACTAATTACCCCCTCACACCTCTGCCCCGCAGGCCCTTCTCTCTCACTTCCACCCGGCAAACCCAATTCAAAGCCACCGGCCCTGGGAAGCGTCCAGGCCTGGGAACCTTCCCAGGGCCCCTGACCTCACTACACTAGAATTGACTCCCTGCACTCGCCTTTCTGGCTGAGTTGTGGAATCCTGGAAAGGGGCCGTGGCTGACCCCTCTGGGTGCCCTGAGCCCAGCCCAGGTGCTGGGCAGCGGGAAGCTCCTGGTCCACGTGTGGAAGGGCTGCAGCTGGGCCACGAGTGACCAGCTGAGGGAGGGGCGGGACCAGGCCCAGAGCGGGGGGTGGGGGGACCCGGGTGAAGCTACCTTCAGTGTCATCTCGCCCACGAAGATGGCGGTGAAGATGTAGTTGGACACGGTAAGGAAGATGCGTTCCTGGAAGAGGCAGGAGACACTGTGGGCTCCCAGAACTGCCCAGGACCCTGGTGGGCCCCTGTCCTGGCCCAGGAGGCTACAGGATCCCGGTCCAAGGTGGCCTTCCCCCTCTCCAGAGGCCAGGCCCCTGCCCACCTCCCCCACAGTGCTCCCTGGTACCTGCCACCGGCCTCACCCCTCGCCCTGTCCGAGAACCGCAGTCACTCACAGTACTGCCCGCCTCGATCTGGGGCCTCTCCAGGGCGATGGTGATGCAGTTGAGGAAGATGAAGGCCAGGACAACGTAGTCGAAGAGCTTGTGGGCGATGACGGTCTGACACAGCACCCGGAACCTGGGCAGGGGTGGGCAGGGTCTGCATGAGTGTCGGCCTGCCCCCACCTCGGCCAGGAGGAAGGCAGAGGGCCCAGGACCGCACGAGACCCAGGATGGCCTGGGGGAAGCTGACCCCTCTCTTCTCCTCAGGTCCCATGATGGGTGTCAACCTGACATCTACTCGGACACCCACCTGGAGCTGCCTCCCCTGGCCTCACACCCACGTAGCTCCTGGTGCCCCAGGTCCTTGCCTTGGACCTTCCAGACAGTGGCCCAAATACTTGATGCTTGCCTTCCAGTGATGAGGACACCACAGTGCCCTCCTCAGGCTGCTCCCTCCACCTGGGCCTGCCTCCCGCTCTTCACATCTCCTGTTTCATGGGCTGGAATGCTGTCTGCCTCCTCTTCCAGGAAGCCTCCAGATGGGAGCCCAGCCTGGAGCTCAGCACTGGGATGGCCCAGGCTAGGCAGGAGATGCCCAGGAAAGCCCCAGCACAGACACCTGGACCCTCACTCTCCCCTGCAGACCCCAGACCACTGGATCTGGAGGTCCTCTGGGGTATGGGAGATACCCACCCAGGGCCTTGCCTGGACCCTGGGGCAACCTAGCTGGGCGACACTCTCTCTCTGCCAGGCTCAGCAACCCCTACCCTGCCCCACCCCAAGCGTGGCCCTGCCTACCTGTTCTGGGGGGAGAAGAGGTAGACGGACCAATTCTCACGGACCTCACACCAGTCAGGCTTGTAGACGTCTATCATTTTGCGGACACGGAAGCAAAGAGTCTGGCAAGGGGAGGACGGGCGGGAGGGTCAGCGCTGCCCGGAGCTGCCCATCTCTGCTCAGCCCTGGCCGTCCATCCAACTGTGGGTACCGGCTGCCACCTGAACCGCCGCCCCACACGGGCCAGGTAAGGGCAGTGCTGGCTCCCCTCCGGCCTCACCCACCTGAAGCCCACCCTCTGCTGGCCCTGCCCCCCTGGCCAGGCCCGCTGAGGCCCCGCCCCTCCCTTCAGAGCCCATCTTCACGTGGGCCCCCGTGTCACGGCCCTCGGGCCCCTTCCCCTAGAGCCCCGCGGCTCTCACGTAGTCGATCTCCTCCTCGTCCTCGCCGCGGTGGCGGTCGTCCATCTTGGTGAAGACGTCCTTGGCGAGGCTGGGCATCCTGCCGTTGCAGTCCTCGTGCCCGGGGCCCGAGCCCGCCGCCCTCCTGGCCGCCCGGGGCTGGGCGCCCGCGGCGGGCACCAGCTCGGCCAGGTCCACCGAGTCCCTGGTGTCGAGCGAGAGCGTCCGGCGGTGGTGGCGGTGACGGTGCCCCGGGTGGGGGGCATGGTGCGCGTGGTGGGCATGCGGGGCGTGCGGGGGCGCGGCCCGCGGCGGTCCCTCCTCCCGGGCGCCCTCGCAGGCCCGGGTGCCCCGCTCCGCCGAGAGCAGGGACTCATGCTCGGCCGACGGCGACTTGTGCTTGAGGCTGTTCCAGCTGGAGCGGCGGCTGGCCCAGGCCCCGCTGCGACCCCACGGCCCGTAGTAGGAGCTCCGGGAGCTGGACTGGGACGAGGCCCGGGGCTCCGGTCAGGCCCGCCCCCCACACGCCCCGGGATCTTGGATACCCGGTGCCCGGGGGCAGCCGCCCTGCCCCCTCCGGCCCTAAGAGGGCCAGCTGCTCCTAACAGGGGCTCCTCTCTCTGCATCGCCTCTCGCCCCATCCCCTCCTCACTTCCTTTAAGGTAGGTACACCAAGTTAGAATCCTCTTCCCATCTTGCAGGTAAAGACATCGAGGCTTAGGGAAGGGTGCTAACTTGCCAGTGGGCACACAGCTTGGAAGTGGCAGAGGCCAGATTCAAGTTCAGGTCTGCCTGATCCCAGAGCCCCGCTCTTTCGCCTCCACACGGAAGCCCGCTTGCACTATTCATTCACTCATTCATGCCTTGTGGTCAGGTGCTACTCAGGCACTGAGCCCCCAGGAAGGCCTTAGACACGGTCCCTGCCTGGTTTTGATTGGGGACTCTGGTGTCCTGAGTCTGGGCATTGGAGGCTGAGGCTGGACAGTGGGCACCTCCCTAGGATCTCCCAACAGCACCCCCGCCCAGCAGGGAGCACCCATCCAGAGCATCCCTCAGGGACTCACCAAGGAGCGCTGGTCATAGCTCATCCTCCCGAGTGACATGACGCTGCTCTTGCGGGACCCTAGGGCCACGAGCACGGGGTCCGGCTGCAGTGAGAGGCAGGGAGCAGGCGCCACAGCCCCAGGGGGACCCAGATGGCCACCCAGCGGGAGACTGGGGTCCAGGTGCCCATTGGGGGTCATGGGGATCGGGCAGAGCTTGGGATCTGGAGGGGTGAGTTGGAGTCAGAGGGAGGGACAAACGGGCAGACAAAAGGACAGAACAAGAGCAAAGGAAGCCATGAGACAAAGAAACAGAAACTTGGATGGTAACAGAAACAGAGCTTTTCAGGGGAGACCTCCTTCCGGTTGGAGCCCATTACATGTGCCTCTCCCTCCGCCTGGCCTACAGGGCTCTCAGCTTTCCTGCTGGCTGGGGACCCCCTTGCCTCCTGTGTCTAGGGCCAGCCCCGAGCTTCCCCCTGCATGGGAATCTCACTCCAATGGCCTCCGTGGGAAGCAGGGCAGGGACGGTCCGCCCCAGTTCCTGGCAGGGATGCAGAACTGGGGTTGGGGGCGCTTGTCCTGAGCTGCCCAGTGGGGCCAGCAGGACCAGGATCCAGGCGTCCTGGGGCCCCAAGGCTCTTCCCAGCAGGCTGCACCGTGTGCAGGGGTGAAGGTGGGCTGCAGGTACCCCTGGGCTTGAGGGGGAAGTCAGATGCTGTACCCTTTGCCCACCTGGATCTCCGGGGAAGGGTCCAGGTCCCCTAGATGATGAGGAGAGGTCGGCTTACCTCCACCGCTCTCCAGGCCCTCCTGCAACTTGTCAAACTCCTCCATGTTGGACGAGCTCTGGTCCTCGTCTGAGTAGGAGCGATTGGCGTCGCCCTGGGAGACCATCCCTCACATTGGAACACGGGTTGGCTCAGCCCTTCCCTGCCCCTAGACATTTCCATGGATGTTTTCACCCCCATTTTACAGATGAGAAAACTGAGGCTCAGAAAAGGGCAGTGAGAAGCTAACGAGGACCTGGGCCACAAACGCACACCTGCCCGTCTGCAAGTACCCAACGCCCCAGAGAAGGAGGAAGCAGGATCCAGAATCCCAGATCCTGGGGACTTCAGAATCTCAACATAGAGGGGCCTAGTGCGACACCTGTGGAAAAGAGGCAGGGACCCCAGATGCAGCCTCCTTTTCCATGCCGCCTGTGATGGGAAGCTCATTGCCTCATCACAGCCCCTTCCGGGGACCTGTTGCCCTAGAAGTTGGCATTGCAGCCCTCCCCCATCCAGGCCCCCACCCCGTCCAGCCCCACACAAGCCCCGTGGGGTGCCTCCTCCACCAGGGCTGCAGTCACCTCCGCCTGGAAGCCCTCCACCAGGATAGCCACCAGCAGGTTGAAGAGCACGTAGTTGCCAAAAGTCATGAGGGCGACAAAGTAGAGGGAGGCCCAGGGGGAGGTGGAGGCCATGCCATTGTAGAGGACGACGTTCCAGTCCTCCTGCGTGAGGATCTGTGGGTGGGGGGACACAGGTCAGCCCTGCGGGTGCCCCCCTGCCCAGGCCCAGCCTCTGGACAGCCTCCATCTCCAGGGAGGGGCTGGGGCTGTCAACCAGGTCACAGCCTAGTCCAAGGCCACAGGGACCCACCAGGAGGGCCCCAGGATGCCTCAGCTTCCTTGCACCCATGTGCTGGCCACTCCCCTGGGACTCCTATAGCACCCCCATGCTCAGGGCACACTTGGGGGCTCCCATGGGGGCCTCTCTAGGTGGCACAAGCCTACCTGGCATGCTTGTGTGCCCACCTGGCCTGGCCCACTCCCCACTGAGTCGCATGCTCACACCTGTGCCTGCTCTGTCCTGGCTGCACCCACAGCCCCCTTCTCAGCGTTCAGCCCCAGCACACTCTCCTGCCTATGCCTCCCCTTGGGCACTAGCTCTGCCCCCAAAACCAGGAGCCCACCCTCCTTCCTCCCCTTGCTCCTTCTGCCTTAGAAGTCCAAGGAAGGGAAGCCTGCGGGAAAGGTCCTGGATACGTCCATCCTCATACAGCTTGGCAGCATCACCGGCCCCGTGCCCCCCATGCGGGAACGGGCTCAGAGGACAGTCATCCTATTCCCACAGTCTCAGGACCCGGGTGGAGGGGTGGGGACCGCGCTCCAGGCGGCCACCCAGCTCCCAGGCCCAGGCCCTCGCCCGGTCAGGCTGGCCCCTCTTCTCCAGATTCTCCGAGGCCTGTGGCACTTCCTGGCCTGCAGGCCTGGGATCTGCCACCCAAGGCCACGCGCCCGCCGCTCACCTGGAACACGGTGACGATGGCCCACAGCAGAGAGTCAAAGTTCTTCCTGTCGGGGACCGTGTCCCCCGTGTCCGTGCGGAGGCTGAATTTGCAGCCGAAGATGTGCATCCCGAGGATACTGCGGGGAGACGGAGCGGCTCAGGGGGCCCACGCACCCGCAGCCCCGGCCCCCCGCGAGGCACGCTCCGAGCCGCCCGCTCAGAGGGGGGGCGGGCGCGCACCTGAAGATGAAGATGAAGAGCATGAGCAGCATGCAGAAGGTGGCCACGTTGTCCATGGTCTTCATGAGCACCACCAGCTGGCGCCGCAGCGCGGGCATGAAGCGCACCAGCTTGAGCACGCGCAGCAGCCGGAAGGTGCGCAGCACCGAGAGCCCGCCGTCCGCCTGGCCCACGATCTCCCAGATGCTGCGGCCCACGGGGGAGGAGACAGGTCAGCCCGGCAGGGGGCGCTGCGGGCCAGGGCCCCCCGTGCCCGCGCATGCGCTTCGCAGGTCGTTGCTGCTCCGAGCCACCCGCTAACTGGGGCCTCTGCCTGGGCTCGGATTCAGGAGGCCCAGGAATGTCACCGGCCTCTTTCCGAGAGGGGACATTTCTTGCCACGGCGAGGGTAAACAAGCCACAGAGCATTAGCGGCACCCGTGACTTTGTCCCCAAATCGAAATCGCTGACCTTTTCATTGCCCACGACCGCTGCTGCGGATATTTCCCACGATTACTTAGGCCCAGCCCTTCTCTGGACTGACAGCTGTCCCTCGCCCAGGCTAGGTCTTGCTATTTAATGTGCTCATCAGGAGGCACGTATGTTGCTGCATCACACGTTTCATTCTTTTTTTTTTTTACCGGGAGGTCCCAGGGATCGAACCCGGGTCCCTCTATATGGGAGACGGACACCCAACCAGTTGAGCCACATCCGACCCCCCAACATTTCACTCTTGATAACGGTTTTGATGTCATCGGTCTCCTTTGTAACCTTACGGGCTTTATTTTGTGCATTTAAATCAGGGGTTCTTAACAAGGGATCCGTGAGGTTGAACTGAAATTCAAAATCACGTTATTCTTGTGGGGACGTGTTGGTGTGGGTGTGAGATATTTACTAAATAATACACAGTGGAGTGAGGACTTAGAAAGGGGTCCGTGGTTTCCACCTGATTGGCAAAGGGGGTCGGTGGACCAAGAAAGGTTAAGAACCCCTGATTTAAAACCTCATTCTGAGAAGGGGTCCGTGGGCTTCACCAGATGGCCAGAGGGGTCCATGGCACAGAAAGCATTAAGAGCCAACCCTCCTGGGTGAGCTGGGGTCAGCACATTCAATCCCCCTGCTCGCCCCCGCTGCCTCTGGGCCCTGGGCCTGCCGAGTGGGTGGTGGGAGGGGCAGGTGGGAGGCGGAGACGAGTACCTGATGATGACAATGATGCTGTCGAAGATGTTGTAGGGGTTGTGCAGGTAGTCGAAGAGCCCGAAGGCGGCCAGCTTCAGGATCATCTCCAGGGCAAACATGCTGGTGAAGACCACGTTGCAGATCTCCAGGACGTTGGTCAGCTCCTCGGGCTGTGGGGGCGTTGGGGGTGGAGTGAGGGGCAGGTCAGGCCAGAGGGCAGCTGGGGGTCCTGTCTGGACGCCCCTAGCTCCAGAACACCTGGGAGGCGGGCAGGCCTGGTGCTGCCACACCAGCTGAGGGTACCCTCCCGGGACCTCTGGACTCTGCCCCCTGTGGTTCTGAGAGGTCTGCTGTGCATGGTGGGGACCCCGCGGGACTGACCTTCTGCACATTAAGAAATGACGCTGGTAGTTCACACTTGTTTCCTCACCAAGGGAGGTATTGTGATGCCCATTTACAGACGGGGAAACTGGGGCTCAGGGGCCAGCCTGAGGTCAGAAGGCTGGATGCAGAGCAAGAGCAGAGGGCAGGCCAGGGGTCTCTGGAAGCTCCCTGTTCAGAGGGAACTTGCCACATGCCAGGGACTGGTTTGCACCCTTTACAGTGATCACTTCCGCTAATCCCTCCCAAGAGCCATCGCAGGTGAGGGAACGGATTTGGAGAGAGCCAGCCCCATGCCCCAGGTCATGGAGCTAGTACTGGGGAGTCAGGATTCCAACCCAGGCCACCTGGCCCCACGGCTCACCCTTCACCATGGCCAGTGCAGACCTCCCTAAGGAGCCCTTGCCCCCCTCCACCCACCATCTCAGGCTCGTGGATGGGTGGGGACCACCGTGCCCATGAAGGGAGGATAGGGGCTGCGCACCTACTGTGTGCCAGACATAGCCCTGCTCACAGAACACTTACAATGATGCCCTTAACTCACTGGCCACCCTGGTTGGTGGGGCTCAGGGCACTCACCTCTCAGAGGAGGACATGAGGGCCCAGAGAGGGTAAGGAACCTGCCGAGGACCCCAGCTATCTGAGGGATTCACAAGGCTCCAGCCCTCTCTCCCCCTTCCATGGACCTCTGGGACTGATAGTTTTTGGTCTTGAATCACAGGGAAGGGAAAGGGCGTTTGCAAGGCTGCCATTAGCACTTCTGTTTTATAGACGAGAAAACTGATGCTGGCAGAAATGAACTGACTCTCTCTGAGCCACACAGCCAGGATGTGGCAGAACCAGGCACTGAAGCATGTGGGACTCCCAAATGCTCTCCCATCACACAATGCCAGACCCCCACCTGAATTCATTCATTCATTCATTCACTCTTGCATGCACTCCACAGGCACTTCTGGGTGCCCACTCTGTGCCCAGCTGGTGCCACAGTGGGCAGTGGCGAATGAGCCTGGCATCGTCCCCATCCTCGGGAATCACCAAGCTCTATGTCTAGGCCCAACAAACACAGTCAACAAACCAGCCGGTGAGTGCTGAAAACAGAGGGTGGTTTGGCGGAACAGTTTTAGCGGAGTCAGGAGCAGCTCCCTGGAGGAAATGACATCTCAGCAGAGACCTAAGAACTGAGAAGGGGCAGTGGGGTGGTGGGAAGAAGAGGGACTACCTAGAGCAAAGGCGGGTGGGGGGATGTTTGGAGAGCTGAGAACCATCGTCACTCATCCATCAGCACCGCCAACCCCCAGTCCAACCCCTTGACTGCAAAACTTTGATTCCATTTGGGTTAAAAAGAGATGAGAAAAAAATAACAACCCATCCACCCATTTCCCGCCTGGTGCCAGGAAATCTAATAAAACTGCCAGCTCCTCTCAAGCCCAGATAAAAGGAGAGGGCCCCATTTCCAGCGGTAATTACATTTGACTCACAAAATGGTCCTGACAGGGGAATGGGATCCTGGGAGGGGCCCCTTGGTGGCGGGGGGGGGGCAGGGCCAGAGCCCCAGCATCCCGAGCTGAGCCAGGGCCCAGATGCCGCTCAGAGTCACCAATTTCCCAGCCCACCAAAACGATGTCTGTGGAGATGAACAATGTGGACGCTGACGGCCTTAACGGCAGGTTATCTTGCTCTGCGCACACACGCCTGCAGTTGATGCGCGCCTCTCCCTCCCTGGAAGGTCGCCGGTCCGCTCCCCTCCTCCCTCGCAACAGCTGCTTCTCCAGTCAAGCGCACACCTGCTCATCTTTTTCTAATGGACCATCCATCACTCTTGCGAGCATTTTTCTGGGAGAGAGACGGGGCGGAGAGAGACAGTGAGCAGGAGAGAGACAGACAGACAAATATAGACACAGTGAGTGAGAGACCACAGCGGAGGAGGGTGTGTGGAGAGAGAGGCAGAGATGGAGAGAGATGGACAGAAAGACTCAAAAGACAGACAGATTGACTCTGAGAAGGAGACAAGGGCAGGGAACGGAGAGACAGAGTCACAGAGACACAGCTAGAGAGGAAAACAGAGGCACAGATAAAGGCGTATGTGGATAAGGGCCCATATAAAGACAGCCTGGAATCAAAGACAGAGAGAGCAGACAGACAGACAGAAAGCAGAGAGGCCTGTGGAGAAGGGAAAAGCCCACGTAATGAAAGAGGTGCTGGGGGGCAGAGGACACCAGGTTAAGCACAGGTGGGAGACTGAGGGCAGGTAAGGAGGGCTGGAACAGGGGGGTGAGGCTGAGGAGGGAGAGGCAGGGGGCGGCCCGCACACCCCTGCCTGATGCCACGGGCTAGGGCGGCACAGAGCCGTCGCCCTCTGGCCGTTTCTGTAAGGGCAGATCCAGACCCAGACGGACAGGAGTCTCTAAGCTGATGCCCAGGGCTGATGCCTCTAGCCCAGCATCCTTCCCCTTCCAGGAGAGCACAGCGGGAGGCCCGGTGCCCCTGAGTTGTGACTGTCCCCATGGGGGAGGAAGTGGGGGTGTGCAGTCAGGGGCTTGTCAGGATTCAGAGGGCAGCTGGTGCTCATTAAGGACGCCTCATGCCAGTGGTGCCAAGCACTTTCTGTGCCCGAGCTCATCTAAGCCTCAGACAACCCTATTTCATTCTCCCCACTTTACAGACACGGCAGAAACTGAGGCTCAGAGAAGAGAAGCAACTGCCCAAGGCCACGGTCAGTCCGTGGTGGAGTCAGATCTTGAACCCAGGCCTCCTCCCTCCGGCCTCACTCCCCTTTGCCCCACTTCTCTGACCTGAGGCTCCGATTCAGCACATCATGTCACCTGCCTGCTTATAAGTCTTCTGTGGCTCCCCAATCCCTGGAGATAAAGCCCGCCCCAAGACCCTTTGAGAACAGATAACCCTCCTGGCCTCCTGACCTGGCTGTCCCAGCCCCTGTGCACATCCTCCCCCAGGGCTCCGGGCCTTTTCAGGGGGTGCCTATGTTCCAGGTCCCTGCACCCATCCCTCTTCTCTGTCTCCATGATGAACTAGTCAGTTTTCAGAATCCATCTCCAATGCCACTGCCTCCAAGAAGACTTTCCTGACTGCAACCTACATTGATGCCTTGCTCCCTGGGGTCCCACAGAGCTGGAAAGTCAGGCACTAAACTACCCCTGCCCTCCTATGCCTGGAATCACCCCTGACCTGGGTCTGCGGGAGAATAAAGCCGCCCCATGACCAGAGAGGTGAACTGAGCCGCCCCATTTTACAAATGAGGCCCACGCCGACTCCACACCCACGGCTCGGCCTGGCCTGCACCGCGGGTCACCCGCAGGTGCACACGGAGCCCCCTGCCAGCCAGGGTTGGGGGCCAGGGTGCAGGGGGACCCCACGCTGTGCCTCCGTCGCACGCACACGGCCCAGGGAAGGACTGCATGTGTGCGCACCGGGCAGCCGCTCTGAAGGCCCCCCGCGGCTCCTGCTCCTCCCCTCCCCCTCTGCCTGCACCCCCCAGGATGGCCCTGGGCGCCACCTCAGACAGGGCTGCTCGAAATAAAGCCGGGGGCGGATCGCTAGCTGCTGAGCCGTGTCTGGGAGCCGAGGGAGTGAAGTAAAAATACCAGCAGGGCCGCAAGCAGGCCCCGCGCTCGGCCCAACAATGGCTGCTGCTCGGGCTGCTGCAAAAGGGCGTTTTCAAAACCCTCCCTCGCCCACTTCTTCTTTGATGGATTAATTTTGTGAGGCTCCAGACAGCGGATGGTAAACTCGATCCAGGGGTGGTGCAAGGGTCAGCCGAAGGATGCCTCGGTCATCCCTAAGTCCCCAGCACCGCCCGCGCCAGGCGCCTCGGGGCCAGGAGGGGCCGGTGTGCCCACGGAGGGGCGCCCAGCAGCTGCCCAAGCCCACCCCACGGGTCCAAGCAGAACCAGGGACGGAACCCAGAGCTTGAGCGAGTGACTCCGCCTCTGTGGGGACAGCTGGGCTTCCGAGGGTGTGTGAGAGATCACACCTGCTTCTAGGGCCTTGTGAGAACACAGGGACACAGCGCGGGGCCTGTGGGTGCTCAGTAAAGGCGAGTCGACCCCCAGGAGGCCCCGAAGCAGGCCCAGCCGTGAGGGCGAGAGGCCACAGAGGAGGCTCCAGCGGGTTCCAGGAAGGCTCGCTGGGCCCAGGTGTGGCAGGAGACCCTGAGGAGGCTGGAGCAGGGGGCAGAGGGAGAGGCTGGACCCCGGGAGCAGAGCGGCCCAGCTGTGGGGTCACCCGCGAGGGAGGTGGGAGAGAAGGCGGGACCAGCAGGATGCTGGCTGGCAGGCCAAGACCAAGGCCAGAGGCTGGACTCAGGGCGAGGGGCCCCAGGGCCACCTGTCTCCCCAGCTTTCCCCTGAGGAGAGGGCATCACCCCCCGCCAGCGCTCCCCAAAGACCATTTTAATTAAGCTGGAATGGCTGGCAAACCAGCAGCTCCGAACAGAGTGTCGCAGCAGCCCCAGGGGCCGCATTTAAGTAAATTGAATGGAGCCTGCGCTTGGCGAGCTAATGAAGAGGGAAATGAGTGTGGCACCCGCAGGGCGGAGCAGGGTGGGTGCAGGGCCTCCGCGGAAAGAGGGCAGGATCCGAAACCCTGCCGGGGCTCAATCTTGCCCCAGAAAGATGTGGGTTCAAATCAGACCCCTCAGTGGCCGTTGGACCTTCCCCTCCCTGGGACTCAGGGTCACCAGCTGCAAAAGGGGGTGCCCTCACAGGGCGTGGGTGCAGCTTAAGGGAGGGAACCCACCTAGAGTCTGGGAGGCAGTATGGAGTCAGAAGATGGTGCTTCTCCAAAGGCAGCTGTTCCCTTGGGTGTGACCTATGGCTTGGGGGCATCTGGGCTAAACCCCCAGCCCCTCCACCCTGTGTCCTTCCCTTGTGTGCACCCCTTCCCTGTAACCCCCTGGACTACCCACCCAAGGGCTACCCCTTCTCAGAACTCCCCTCACCTTTCAACCCCTGCAGCAGTACTGCAATGGCCCAGGCGGCCTGGGTACCACCTTGAGCTCAGTCAACATCCCCCTGCATCCCATGCACCCAGAACTGAGGACAAAAGAAACCTCTAGGGTCGGCCAAGGAGGGAAAAGAGGTAGAGCCTCTAAGGGCAACCTCAGGGCCACCCTCGGTGCCATGGGGCTGTGGGTGGATGGAGTCGCTGGGAAAGGCTTATGTAAATGGGGGTGGGGTGGGGATCAGGGACAGGTCACCCCACCTGGAGAAAGTATGTCATAGGCAGAGCACGAAGGGCCATGAACGCCAGGTGGAAATATCTGGGATTTGTCACTAGGACAGTGGGGAGCTATGGAAGTTTGGGGGCAGGGGAGAGCCCAACCAGCCTGGCCCTCTGGAGAGAGCACACCAGCTGGGGAGGATGGACAGGAGGGCTGGCTCGGGAGGCAAGGGATGGAAGTTAGATTTGGCAGGGACTGGCAGGGGATGGGGTGTGGGTGCCTTGTCCCAGCTGGGGGGGAAAAGGACCTGCTATACCTCTTCTCTGCCCCCAACTAGTCCAGTCCGATCGCAGCTGCACACATCCACTCACTCATTCATTCATTTGACAGACACCCTGAGCTCCTCCCTCCTCTGAGCTGGGCCCCGCGCCCGCCCGGCTGCCCGCCCGGCTGCCCGCCGCACTGGCCTGCTCGTGGTGCTCGATGCCCATGCTGACGGTGTTGACCAGGATGGCCAGCATGATGCCCCGGTTGAAGTACTTGCTGTCCACGATGCCCCGCAGCTTGGCCCGTGTCTCCCGCCACACGTCCCCGCACAGCCGCGCCGCCCCGTCCGCGTGCTCCTCCTCATCCTCCTTCCCCAGCCCCGAGGAGGCCCCGTCCTCGCTGCTCCGGGCCCCGTCCCCATTGGCCTCATCCTCACCACCGCCCGAGTCCCCGGAGCCCGAGCCCTCCTGGCCCGAGTCGCTGCTGCCCAGGCCCGAGGGCCGCCGGCCCGCCTTGAGCTGGCAGCGGGGGCAGTCGGAGGGCTCAGGGGCCAGCATGGCGGAGATGGGCTGCACCAGCGTGTGGGGCGTGGCATCCAGGGGGCTGTGTCGTGGGCACAGCTCTGCAAAGCAAGCAGAAGGCAAGGTCAGTGCCCACCACACCAGGGACCCTGCCTCAGGCCACGCTCGAGGGTTTCCGGGAGGTAGCCTGCGCACCCACCCACGCCAGGCCGGCCGGACCCTGGGACCCGGCCCTCTGGGACCCAGCCCCGCGTGTGCTTTGGGCCCACAGGCTCGGCCTGGAGCCAGCCCCCGCCCCAGAGGCAGAGGTCTGTGCATCCTGGGTAAAGAGCTTCCCAGCTCCAGGCTTTGGTTTGCCCCTGAGTAAAAGTGGGGAAGGGGAGCCCACCTCGGGGGCTGATGGGAGAGAGAATCTGATTCGTTCCTATGTGTGGCCGTTCTAGAACAGTGCCTGGTGCACACGCACGTGCTAACTGCCCATGCTCCATCACTAACTGGCCATGGCCTTGGCCAGGGGCTGCTCACTGTGCAGACCCTCCCGGCACTGAGGCCCTCCCCACAGGGCTGCTTGCTGCCGGATCCGGGGGAGTTGGAGGGCGGATGCCCCTGGTAGGGTACCAGCGTGGCCTTGGCGTTCCTCACTTCTCCCACCAGTGGGTGGGGCGGGTTGTGTTTCCCAGGGAAGGGCAGAGGTGAGCCCTCCCTCTAGAAACCCCCAGGGCCTCCCTCCTGGGGGGCCAGAGAGGAAGGGCCAGTGGGAGCGCATCCCTTTTGCTGCACCCAAGAACAGTTTGAGAAGCCTGGGCTAATTCTATGATCCATGAACCATTTCAAAGAGGTGTAAGAGAGGGTTCTCCCCAGGTGTTGGGCTTGCAGCTGGTTTTATTTCTTCTTTATATTTTTCTAGAATATACACGTTTTGCTTGTGTAAGCAGAAAAAAAAAAAAAAAAAACATGACATTAAAGAGGGAGAGAAAAAAAGCACATACCGCCTGCCCTTCATTTCCACACTTTGTCCAAACATTTCCCATCCCCCAGGACTGACTCATTAACTCCCCTGGAGCCGGTGGGGGTTGAGGGTGGGAGGGCAGGAGCCAGAGGGTCTGGCCTCACCTCAGCCCCTGGAGGGCCGGTCACAGCTTTTCCCACCCCTGAGCCCCACTTCCCACCTGTGCATAGCACTGCACACCTGACACTTGTTTCCCCGGGAGAGGAGGAGGTCCAGGGGTGAGGGGCAAGACCCTCCTTGAGAACCCACCCCGGAACTTCCCTCCATGAGATCCTGGGAGAGGGTGGTGGGCAAGGCAGGAAGCCCCTTCCCCACGTCATCTAGGAATGCTGGCTGCCAGTCTTGCCCGGACCCCTACACCCTTCCAAGGGCTGGGCCGGCCCACGGGCCACCTGGAGCAGCCTCCTAGACCATGCCTGGACGGCTGGAGCCTGAGGAGAGGTAGGCGGCAGCTCCGAGGATGGATTTTCCTGCTGCCTCCCCAGATCGTGAGGCTGGAAGGGAAGGGCTTTCCGGAGTGGGCCGGGGGTGGCTAACATCCCCTGCGCGGCGACCACAGGCTGACTGGACCCATGGGGAGACCGAGGCCTGCAGAGGGGCCGCGGCTGTCCCAGGCCGCTGAGCAAACAGGCGGACCACGTGCTGTGGACCACTGCCCGGGTGGAGCCCGCCGGGAAGAAGCATGGGGGAAGGGAGCCCACCCCGGCCCACTGGGTGGCCGCCTCCCAAGCGGGGCTCCCTGCCACCTGGATGTGCCGCTCAGCAAAGCCCCGTGGAGTCCACACTCCAGGATGCTGCGTTTTATCGCTGGCACACCGGGCAGCCTTCGGGAACTCTCTTCAGCGCTCTGGACCTTAGCTTCCTATCTGAAAACCAGGGCTGACATTACACCCGCTGCTTCCCTCTCTGGACCGCTTTCTGGAATAGATGAGGAAAGCAACGGGAGAGCCCTTGCCAGGCCAAAGCACTAGCTCTCACCGGCCCATGGACAATGAGCTGAGCAGTGGCCCCAAGGCAGGAGCAGACCACGCGGCTGGCATCCCTAACCACGTCCCCCGCCTCCGCAGGGCAGGCCTGCATGTCCCTACCCAGGCAGGCCAGCGAGCTGAGAGCGGGGAGGGATGCAGGCGGCTGTGGCAGAGGATTTTAGAGCTTTGCAAGACCGAGGACAGATAAGAGTTAGATTCTTTGACATGATGACCCTGGGGGCAGAGCCCACTCCACGTCCAGGATTGAAGGGAACGCCTCCAGGACCAGGGCAGCGTGTGTGTCCCCCACATGCCCAGAGCCAGCCCAGGGTCAGGCCCAGTCAGGAACAGGAAAAGGAAAGGGAAGAAGTGTGGACTGGGGCAAATGGGGGGCTGTGGAGGAAACCCCTGGGTGGAATTCTGAGCCTGCTGGCTTTTCCCTGGGGCTGGGGCGATGCGACACTGGCCAATGAGCTGTCCCAGGTGAAGGCACCCAGTGCCCACCGAGGACGGAGGACGGGGGCAGGGCCACTTACTGCGGTGCCGGGTCTCCTTGGCGTGGGGCCCAGGCTCGGCAGGGGCAGGCGCCCCAGGGGCCAGGGCCTGGCGCCGGCTCTGCAGGACCTGGTAGAGGCCCAGGGCGCGGCGCTTGGCCTTGCGCAGGATGTGGCAGACGTACTGGAAGATCTCCTCGTAGCAGTCGCCAGGCTCGGCGTAGCTGGCCACCGTGCTGGACGACAGGTAGCGCTGCCGCTGCTCCAGCATCAGCCGGTGCTCCCGCTGCTTGGTCTCCGAGAACTGGGTCGCTATGACAACGAGGCACAGGTTGATCATGAAGAAGGAGCCCACCTGTGACCAACGGAGGAGAGGACAGGGATGGGGGGGCGGGGGTAGTAGGTGGGAGGGGCAGAGACGGGGTCGGGGAGGCAGAGGGAGAGAGGGAAACAGAGGCAGCGGTGAAGAGAGGAGGAGGGGCAGGGGCAGATCCAGTGACACAAAAGGATGGAGCAGGAGGCAGAGAGAGAGTGACAAGGAGAGACACCGAGAGAAAGTGAGACAGGCTCAGAGGGGACAAAAACGGAGTGGAGAGCACAGAGTGACGGGGTCATGCGGAGGCAGGGAGAGAGAGGCAGGGGAGGAGGGGAGGACGGAGGGGCCCAGAGAGACACAGATAGGACAGGAAAAGATCGCTGAGGCCTTGCTCCGGGAGGAGGCGAGACCCTGGGGCCGGCAGGGGCCCAGGCAGCTCCTTGGGCCCAGGGCTCGGGGCCCGGCCCCAGCTGAGGCCCCTCACTACCCCCAGCCCTGGCCACAGCTGCCACCCTGCCTGGGACATCAGCGCTGAGGCCAGGAGAGAGGCCACAGGTCCCCTTGGGCTGCCCAGGCCCACCTCGGCCCCGCCTTCTCGCTGGCCTGGACCTCAGGCCTCTGGACAAGAAGGAGAAGCTCCTCTCAGAAAAGGTTAATCTGTGTGGCTTCACCTGTACCTGGACAGGATGGGGGAGAGGCTGTCCCAGGGAGTACTGGGGATCCAGCCACCTCATATTGTCTCCATGTCCAGGGAACAAACCCTTTTCCCCACACTGCCAGGAGCCACCAGGGCCAGAACCTCCTGCCTGATTTCCAGAGCGCAGGCCCCTCCGCAGGCATTTGCTGATGAGTCTTTGAACGGACTCCGCTGCCTGAGAGCCAGAAGGGCGTGGCTTTCGCTCCTCTTCCAAGCCGCCTGCCGGGAGATTCCCCAATCCTCCTCTCCCCATGCATGACTGGGCCACTGGAGTCCTGGGGGGCAGGTACCAGTGGGGCTGCCAGGCCCAGAGGACTCAGTTGCTTCCTAATGGACATTTCCAGAAGGCCTGCTGTGCGCCAGGCCGTGTGAGGGGGCACGTAGCAGAGGCCTTGGGCCTGCCCTCTGGGAGCTCACACTGTCAGGCTTCCACCCCAGCCCTGTCTCTGCAGCTGCTGCCCCAGGGAGACCTGGGCAGGCTCCCTCTCCTCCCTGGGCCTCCACCTCCCCATCTGTAAAATGGAAGGCTTGAGCTTAGGGACTTTTCCAATCCAAAGGAGCACTGGGCTTGGAGTCAGGGGCCTGGCTTTTAGGACCAGGGACTCCTCACTGGCTGGGTGGCAGACTAGGCACCACACCTTTCTGGGGCTCAGGGTCCCTGCCTGACAGGCAGGATGGTGAGGGTAAAATGAGAGCGTGCCTGTCCAGGTGCAGCTCTCTGGGAAAAACTCAGCACCCTCTGCCTACTGCCGGCACCCTTTCCCCTGTGCCAGACCCACCAGGGGCCCACCAAGAGCGGCGGCTGCAGCAGTGGGGCACATTTCTGGAGCACTCATGGTGTACCAGGGGTCGTGTAGGATTGGGCTCTGTCTCCCTCCCCCCCCAGAGCCCCGGAGCTGGGTGCTGCCACTGCGCCCACCGAGGGCCCTGCCCAGGCTCACACTGTGAGCTCACAGCTCCAGAACCCTTCCCTCCATCAGGGGGAGCAAAGAAAGGATTTACTAGACCCCTCTCTGGAATCAGTGGCTTACAGAGCAACCCCAGTGACTTGAGACCCTCTGCTGCAGGGCTGTGTCCTGCTTCCGAATCTCTGCAGCTTCCCCCTGCCCAGCAGGCTTTCCCCTGGCTGACCCCACTGAGGCTTGAAGACTCGATTCTGGCACCACCTCCTCCAGGAAGCCTCCCGCTTCCCTATCCCGCTCTAGGCTGGATTAGGAGCCTGCTCTGGGCTCCCTCAGCCTCTTGGGCGCCCCTCTGTCATGGAACCTAAGATGCCGTATGGATGCCCATCCTCCCCAGGAGACCGGAGCCCAGCCTGACGCACGCACTGCTCCCAGCACTTGCCTCAGGGCCCCCTGCCGAGTGGGGGCTTCCCTGGAATAAAGGGGTGAATGAATGGGAATGCCAAACAAATCCTGGGCCCCTCTCCTTTTATCTGGAGTCTTCAAGGGTCCAAGGTCCCAAGGTCCCACCTCCCCAGGAAAGTGCTGGAGCTCAGCCAACAAGCATCTTGGGTCACCTGTCACCCTGTCCTGATCCCCCAGGCCAAGGACCTGCCAGCCCAGGATGGGGCACTGGCCTGAAGGGCCAACCCTGCCCTCTCCCACCACCGGGAAGCCAGAGAGTCCAGCTCTGCAGCAGTAGGAATCAGGGACTCTCCAGGGTGTGAACGACCTTGACATTTGGGTGCCAGTGCCGCGGCTGAAGCTGCACTCAGGCATGACAAGGTGGAATCGCTTCACACTGGGAGACTGTGCAGGGGTGGGCGGGAGAGGCTGGCAGGGAACGGCCCTGCTCCTGGGGCCCCAGGCCACCCCACAGGGGAGAGCTGCCTGGGAGTTGGGAGTACCACCCCCCACGAGAATTTCAGGGGGCTCCACCCCTCACAGCCAGAGCCAACCTCTTCACTCCAAACCCTGTTCTAGAAGCAAGCCTTGGGCTCCAGTTTCAGAGCATCCAGACTTAGGGATGAGCTGGGACCTCTGCTCTCCCCGTCCCCCACTCGGCTCACAGAAAGAACATGCTCTGGGAGAGGCAGAGGAAAAGGGACTTGGATGCCAGGAAATGAAAAATGAAGGCAATTGAAAGTGATGGATGCTGCCAGGAGCCGCCCCTGACAAGCCCCTTCAATCACCCGCTGGGCAGCCACGTTTTAAAAATATCCCCTGCTGCTCCCTCCCACCCGGCTCTCCTTCCCGACTCCGAAGGGCTCCCTGGGGACTCCCAAAGACCGCCCCACTCCTCTTGTTCCCTATTCGTGGGACCCCGGACAGGTCGGAACCGGTCCTTGGGCTTGGCCGGGGAGCCCCAGCTTCCCTGACACTTACTATGATGAGCAGGATAAAATAGATGAAGTTGTAGAAGGAGTGCGCATCCATCACGTAGTACATGATCTCCACCCAGCCTTCCAGAGTAATCACCTGTCGCCAGGGACGGACAGAAGACACCCGGATGCTGAGCACATCCCGCCTCACACACCCCTCAAAGGACGTGACCCCCGTTATGCAGAAGAGGGGGCCCAGCAGGGAGGGAGCGGAGGCAGGATTTAACCCCAGGTCTGTCTGCTCCAGAGCCCACCCGGCTCTAGACCCCCACAGGGGGGAGGGCGGAGGCAGGGGGCCAGGGCTCCAGCTCCAGCTTACCATCTGGGCCACTTCCCCTCTCAGCGCCTCACCTTCCTCCTCTCTGCTAAATGGGGGTGTGGAACCCACAGGCAGGGCTGGGGCGCAGCTCAGCGCAGAGTCGGGAGTGTGGGCTGGCATGAGGCTGGGGAGACTGTCCCCCAAACACATTCCCCGAGGGGCTGATTAGCAGCCTTGGGAGAGACCACTCAAAAGGTCCTCCCAGCACTGCCCGAAGCCCCGGCAGTCTTGCTTGTTTCTGGCAAACGCAGGAAGCAGGAGTCTCCCTACCGGGAGTGTGCCCTGGGCAGCCCACCAAGCCTCCAGGGCATGTCACCCCTGGCAGCTCTGAATTCAGGATCCTGCTGCTCCCCAGATCAAAGCATGCCAGAGCAGCCCCCCTGTCCTAGTCTACCAGGAACGTTCTAGAAGGAACAGAATGTTTACTGAGCACTCACTGTGCACTGGGCACTGGCTGATGGCTTTGCTCAGAACATCTGATTTAAATCTCCTTGGGCACCCAAGGTTAGGGGGTGAGGACTTTATTATCCCTATTTTAAAGATGGGGAAACTGAGGCACAGAGAGATCAAGCAATATATTCAAGGCACTCCTTCCCTAAACATACTCATCCCTGTCCTCCACAGAACGCAGGTCCTGAAGTCAGGGTACAGGGCCATGGAAAGGAATGGAAAAGGAGGAGAGGGGAGGGGAGGGGAGGGGAGGGGAAAGAATACAATAAAGCGCTTTGCACACAGTAAGTTAATGGTGTTCTGTGGTTGTATGTGCATGTGTCACTGGGTCACCAGGTAAAATGTACTTCTTACTGTCTTTTTGCTCTCAAAAAAGAAGGCCAAGAGACACTGTCCTATGCTCCAGACAAGCTGAGCTCCTGGGTACTCCCTGAGCACTCTCCTGCCCCCGGGCCTTCCCACAGGCTGCCCCCTCCACCAGGAATGCCCTTCCTCCCCTGGCCCCTATCAGGGGCCCTGCCTTGCCCTGGGCAGCCCCTCCACCAGGGCTTAGTTCCCATCTGCAGTCTCAGTGGGCAGACCTCCCCCTCGCACCCACCTGCCCCAGGCAACACAGGACTCCACAGAGAGCACAGGGTCTGGGGTCACCCAGACCTGGACTGAAATCCTGACTCTGCCGTTAGATAGGAACATGACCCTTGGCCAAGTAGCTGGCTTCCTTTCTTTGAGCCTCAGTTTCCCTGTCTGTGCTGTGGGTGTGATAAAGCCTATTGTGTGCTGGGCAGATTTAAATGAGATGGGAGGGGTGGCAAACGCACCCAGCCCTGCCGGCACACGACCGTCACCCCACGTCCTGCCTGCCAGGAGGAGCTATCCTCTCCAGGCCCCCCAGGATGGGCCAGCCCAGGAAGAAGGCGCACCTGGAAGATGACGATCCAGGCATAGCCGATGTTGTCGAAGTTGATGGCGCCCTTGTGGGGGTTGGCGCTGCCCGTGCGGCACACGTTGTAGTAGCGGTTCCAGTTGACGCAAAGGCCGCTGGCGTTGAGGTCCTGGTGCCCCACCCCGAAGTCGTAGGCATCGTCCTTGGACAGGCAGCACTCACGGCCCTGCTCCTTGAGTGGGGGGATCTCATGACAGCCCATGATGCCATTGTCCCCCGAAAGGGAGCAGATGAAGGGCATCTCATCATCCTCCTCCGGCTGGTAGTAGGGGGGTAGGGCCACATCCCCTTGTCTGTCCCCAGGATGGGTGGGTAAAGAGGAGAAGGGGAGAGGTCAATGGCAGAAGGATCAGGAAGGGCAGAGGCCACACGGCATGGCAGGACTGGCCCAATAGGCCCTTTCAGGCCTCCGGACCTTTGCACATGCTGTTGCCCCCAGCAGGGAGACCTTTCCCAACTCTGCCCATGGTCATGAAAATTCCTACTGGCTCCCATGGTCCAGTTCCCAGGTCCCCTCCCAGGGGAGCCTTCCCTGGTCCTCAAGCAGGACTGCTCCTGGGATACACACACCCAGCTCCCCTTGGAGGCTGTTGGATCACATCCTCAGTCCCTGCACACCACTGGTCAGCACAGAGGAGGTGCTCAACAAACAAAAGCTCCAGCAGCTGAGGCTCAGAGCCTCTGCCTGCCCCAGCTCTTCTCGGCTGTGTGACCTTGGACTGCTCAAGCCCCCCTCTCTGGAGCTCTATTTCCTCACCTGTAAGACAAAGATGACAAACCCTGCCCTGCCCACCCTGAAGGCTTAATCTATAAACACCTGCAACCCCCATCAAAATCCCAACGTGATCTTTGTCTGTGGAGCCGGGTCAGATGGTGTTAATCTAGATAAGAAAATAGCCAAGACGACTTTTTAAAAGAAGAAAGATGAATGGACACCTGCCCTACAAGAGCCAAAATACTATACAATTATGATTATTAATTATTACAGTGTGGTACTGAGACAGGAACAAAAGATTAGTGGCATATCATACACAGGAACAAGCCCAGGTACAAAGGGTCACTGAGTACATTATGAAGACCCCTTTCCAGACGTGTAGAGAGAGGAAGAGGTAATCCATAAACGGTGTTGAGAAAATCTCCATCTTGCCATCCATTTGGAAACCAATTAAGGTAGATCCCTACGTCACACCACATACAAAAATAAACTTCTTGACCACTTGGTACCCCAAAACACAATGTAAATTATTTCATTATTAATTTTCAAATTGATTGCACATCAGAATAATATTTTAGATATATAGGGTTAAGTAAAATATATTCTAAAATTTAAATTAAACTTTGGTGGATTAAAGAACATAAATGCAACAAACACAACCACAAAACTATTACAAGAAAACACAGATTATTTTTGTTAATTTGGGGTAGATAAGGTCTTCCTGGATAAGTCACAAAATATAAATTCTATAAAGGAGACTATTGATAGGATTGAGCACATTCAAGCAAACACTCCAGGCACACGCCCACCTCAGGACCTTTGCACTGGCCGCTCCCACGGCACAGCGTGCTTCCTCACCTCCTTCCAGTCTTACTCAATGAATGCCACCTTCTCAGCAAGGCCTGCCCAGACCACCCCATTTAAAACTACAATCCTCCTGCCCCAGACTCCGCAACCTCCTTATCCTATTTTTCTCGAGGGCACTGGAATCGTCTAACATACTCTCTTAATTTACTTACCTGCTTTCACTTCCTGTCTCCCCTACTAGAGTGCCGGCTCTTACAAGGCAGGGGCCTTTGGCCTGCTGTGTCTGCCTTTGTGTGCCCAGCACCTAGCACTGGGTCTTGGCACACAGTGGCACTTGATAAATGTTTGTTAAATGAACAAATGAAGGAATCGCTCAATCTTCAGCTTTTCCGGTTTTGATCCAGGCTCAGAATCTTGGGAGACGTGATGTCTTGAGCCATCAGAGGTTCAAAGGTCTCCAGCAACCCCCTAACCCCTTCACCCCTCTCACCCTTGCAAGGCCCCTAAAACAGGCAGCACAAGACAGGCAGAAGTTTTTAGAATCAATCACTCCTGAAACCCTCTAAGCAGTGCTCTTAAAATCACAGTGTTGAGATTTCCCGCCAGACCTGGGCATCAGCCCAGGCAGGAGAGCCCTTGGGTCCCCGGGAGCAGGATGGGGGAGGGAACAGGGCAGTTCGGGACCCTAGGCTCCACACTCTACCCCAAACCCTGCTCCTACCAGCCCCCTCCCCACCGACCCCTCCCCATTACCCCAGAGTAAGCACAGCAGATGGAGCGGAAGCACCTGAGCTTCGTCTGAGTCCAGGCCTGGGCTCAGGTGAGCAGCCTCTTGTGTGGCACCCCAGGGCTAGCAGCTTCCAGGGGCAGCCCAGCCTGGCTCCCAAAAGGGCTTGCCTCCCGCCCCTCTCTCTCTACCTCTGCAGCCCAGATTCTGCTGCCTCCCAGCTCCCACTCACATATGCTTCCTCGTCTGGAACCCAACTGCCTGGGTTCAGATCCCTGCTCTGCAACTTACTGCTGTGTGACCTGGAGCAAGTGACAACACCTCTCTGAGCCAAATGTAAAACTAGGATAACTATTCCCCTCACAGGGAGCCGTGGGGGCAACTGAGTCCCAGCCACTGAGAGCAGTGCTCAGCATGAGGTAAGCACTCGTAAACATTAGCAGTCTGAACTATCCTCACTCCAGGATCGTCTTCTGGGCCGGCCTCCCACCCTCACTCAACAAGTGTGTTAAGTGCTGAGGAGGCACTGGACCCCCCCAGCAGGATGGGATGGCGGCTTATTTGCCCCTGTGAACCACGCCCTCCGAGGAGCTTCATGGGCCAGTGGGAGGCACCCAACACCCGGTGCTGCCCATGTAATAGTCAATAGCCCAAGCTGATTTAGTGCTTCCTGGGGCCAGGCACCATTCTAACATGGGTTACCCTCACGACAGCCCTGTGGGATAGGGAAACTGAGGCACAGAGCATTTCGGCCACTTGCTCACCAGGCCACATAGCTAACAAGTGGCCGAGGTGGAAGGCCGGGCTCAGGCCCGATGCCCCTCAGCCCGCAGCACACTCCATCTGCCTGCCCGGGGATCTCTTTCTTGTCCTTTGAGGCTCAGCTCAGGGTCACCTCCTCCAGAAAGCCCTCTCCTCTCCTGCCCATCTCCTCTGGGATCCTGCCTGGAGCACTCTGAGCCCTAACCGTCCACATGTCCAGCTCCCCTGCTGGGACATGGGGTCCCCGAGGGGGAAGGCCAAGATGAAGGGCCTGGGTGCGTGGCCCTGGGCCAGAGCCCTCTCTCACCGGGCCTCAGCCCCTGTCGGCAGAGTGCCAGGCTGGGCTAAGACCCTCCCGGGGCGCCCTCCAACCTGCGTGTGCCACACGCCCAGAAGGGCAGGGCCTGAGTGTTCCTGTCCCCTCTGTCCCCCAGCATCCCCCAGCATCCCCCAGAAGGGTTTGGGATGGGGCGGGTGGAACCGCACAGGCTGACTCTAGCTCTCAGCTGCACCTTGCCCTAAGGGGCTATTGCTAGTTTTACATTTATCTACTTTTTTTATTCTCCTTCCTGGGGTGGGGGGTCTTCCTCTTTCCCTCTCTGGCTCAAGCATTCTGTAGCCTCCATCCCCCATTCCCCTTATCTCAGCTGAGCCCAGGCTGGCACCATCTGACAAGGCTGGGGCCTGGCACCAGGGAAATAGACGTTCAGGAACCAGGACGCAAAACCGGCAGCTTTCAAGGCCCAGGAGAAAGGACTGCAGTCCTAGTTCCCAGCCTGCCTGTGGGTGGTCGGCACGTGCCTGCCTGGTTCGTTCACTCAGAGAGGAGGACGGGAGCCTCCTGCCCTGCCCACCTCCAGGCACTGGCAGAGAGTAGCCAACCAGATGCCCCTGCTATCAGGAGAATTTATGTTGTCGTGGTCTTCCAAACCAAGTGAGTAAACTGGTCTAGAGACCCCCTAGCACCGAGCAAATAAATTAACAAGAAGCTCATTACAGGCAGAGATAAGTGCCCAGAAGAAAATCAAGCAAGATAACAGAAGGGTGTCTCAGGGGGCGGGGGGTGGGGGTGACGGCTGGGCTGAGGCCTGGAGAAGGAGGGGGCGCAGGCCAGGGACGCTCCAGACACAAACCCACGTGAGGCACAGGGGTGCACCACGATGCCCCGCAGCTGAGAGCTCCTGCCTGCTCTCTGAGGCCGGGCCGGAGAAGCAGCCACCTCCTCTCTTGTCACCCCAGGACCTGCCTCGGGACCGCCTCTTCCCAGTGACTGATGTAGTGTAGACCCCACACCCACACCGACGCATGACCCTTATCCACAGGGCACCCTTCTCAGGCCCGCCGGGTGCCCCTCCATTCCCCCACAGCAGTGGCGGGCAAGCCGGTGCATTCGCCAACCCTCGCCCCTGCTCTGCTGTGCCCTCGGCTGAGCTTCCGGGCCCGACTGGCCAGTCAGGCTGCAGAGGGGAAAGCTGGGCCTGTCCCTGTGTGGTGCCCGTCAGAGGCCTCTGAGACCAGCTCCCAGCCTGGGGGCTGCCTGGGGGCCGCCTGGGGACGGGGCCTCTGTCTTCCCCTGCAGCCCCCTGCAGCCCCGGCACCCAGCCCAGGCTCGGCAGAGGAGCCCTTGGTTTGTCCAGTGCCAGAAAGAAGGACAAAGCTTTCCTCTTTCCATCTCCCCAGGGCCTGGCAGCTCGTAGAAATGCATTAATGTGCGTTCAAAATAGAAGTGTATGGGGAATGGGAGTTGTTGCTTAACCGGCAGAGTCGCTGTTTGGAGTGATAAAAAGCTTGGTAATGGCCGGTGTTGAGGCCACACAACTTTGTGAGTATAATTGACACCACTGAATCGTATATTCAAAAGTGGTTAAAACGGGTATATAAGCTACAATTCAAGTATATTTATGTACAAGCATATGTATATGCATGCACATTCGAGGACCCTGTTTATCCCTCAGCTCCGAGGAAGAGGAGACTCTAACGTCAGTTTTTTCAGCCACCTAAACCCCACTCCTCTAAGAGCCAAGGCTGGTATATGTCTAACAGCTTTGGGCAATCACCTCTCTAAGGAGCAGCCCACCCCTGTTTTAACCACCAGCGAGCCCAATGTCAATTGACCTTTCCTTGATGACTCAGAGCCACCAAAAGGAGCGTCTGTGCCAAATTAGAGAGCCAAGCTGTATTGGCTTTTCAGGTTTTCTGCCTCCTCTCTCCCTGTTGGTATCCCTTCTGCCTGTGTGTTAACTTCCCCTTCCCTCCCACCCAACCTCCTTCAAGTTGGCTGCTCCCCCTCTGTTGGCTCCGATTCCCGGTTACCAAGGAAGTTAAAACTGTGTATTAATAAGAGTCATTAGGAGCTAGATTAGCTTCCAAGGGCCTCTTTTAGACTGGCACTTTGGGATTGCAGTTTTGAGAGCTCAGAGGCCTCGTGTGCTCATTGCAGGGTCCAGCCACTGGAGACCAACTCACCTGCCCCTCCCCTGGCCTCTGTGGCCCATTAGGAAGGCCAGTGAGGGCCAGGTGTTCAATGGAGAGCCTCAGCACCCAGAGGTCTGTAACTCTGCTGCCCCGGGTACGGTGGGCCGTGTGGAGGGGGCTGCACTCACATGGTGAAGTTCTCCTCGAGGAAGCAGCGGTTGCGCAGCAGACCCGCCCAGAGCTGCACGCCAATGATGCCGAAGATGAAGAAGACGAAGAAGCAGAGCAGCAGGACGTTCCCCAGCATGGGCAGCGTGTCCAGGAGCAGGTTCACCAGGATCCGCATACCTGGGAGGGGCAAAGGGGGAGGGATTGTCACCCGGGGAGCAGAGGTCCTGGGGAAGGCGGGGAACAGCATAAGGTGGGCACAGCAGGTGCTCAGTGAACGAACACGTCCTGAAAGGCAGTCACCGGTCCTCTGGGCCATGCCAGGACACACCAGAACCAGCCAGAACCACCCTGCCAACCCACCCCAACTGCACAAGGGAACCAGGGGGAGCCCCCGGACCCATGCCTCCTTCAAAAGAGCTGGGGGTCAGCCCAGGGACTCAGACCTGGCCTGATGCCCGGAGAAGGGGCCTCTTCCCTTCCTGAGAACAGCTGTGAGGACCCAGCCAAGCCAGAGGCTCAAGGAGGAAATGGGGTAAAGACAAGGAGACAGGAGTCCCCAGAGGATTGAAAGGGTAGGCATAGGAAGCAGAGCAGAACGTGTGGGTGTTAGTCGCATTCTGGAGGGGCCTGATGTCTGGAAAACCTGGCAGGTAGGGAAAGAAAGCCTGTGGAAAGAGGGCAGCCTCTGGATTTAGAGACCTGAGAGTTCAAATCCTGGTCCAGCATGTGGAGCTGGAGCCAGCCCCTTTCCCTCTTGGTGGACAAGGCCCCTCAGCAAAGAGGCCCAAGAAGACAGAAGACAGCAGAGGTTCCCAGGTCAGGGCCATGCTCCACCTCTCAGTAAAGCCCAGGGCTCCCGCCCCACAGAGAACATGGAGGGCCAGTCTCAGCCTCTGCCCCCTTCCTCCCACTTAGCACCCTGCACACCTGTCTCCCCCGCTTCCCTTCTGCCACCTCCTGCCCAGGGCTGACCCACTTGCACCCCCACACCCTCTCTCTGTGGGCTTGGGCCCACTAGCTTTCCCAGTCTGGGTGATGGCGCCCACTGCCATAGCTTCAGGAGCTTTCTGAATGCCACCCGCTCCCCGTCTGCAGTACAGACCTCGCTCCTGAATACACCCCACGAAGATCCAGCCACCTCGATCATCCAGTGGCAAATCCAGTGTGAACCCCAGGCTGGGGGGTCACCTCTGGGGTTTGCCCAGCACCCCTTTCCCAGTCCAGTGAAAAGAGCACTGGGATTTTCCTCGAGGAGCCACTACTCCTCCACTCTACTCCATGTGGTTAGTGGGGCTGACATAGCGATCACATGGCCTAGGCCTGGCCAATCAGCCTATTCCATCTCCCTAGCTGCAGTGATTGGCTCAAGGTGGACACGTGACCCAGCCAGGACAAATGAGAGTGAGCCCTGGGACTTCTGCTGGAACCACAGGGAGACAGACCCTCTCTTTCTGCAGAAGTTGCCAAGCTGGGAGAAAGCAAGCCTGGAGCTGCTGGGGCCATCTTGGCTCAGGAAGGCAACACCTGCCCAAGACTGAAGCCACCCCAAGGAAAGCAGAGCCCAGAGACAGGGAGATTCTGACAGATGCTCACTCTCTAGAACACAGATCTGAGCATGACACTCCTGTGTGTGAAAAACTCTGAGGGTTCCCATCACCCACAGAAGCTGGGGTTGGTGGACCCCTGGCAAGGAGGGCGTTCACAAGGAATTCTAGGGGGTCCATGAACCCTATGAAATTTCTGCAAAATATGATGCCATAATGCTGTGGGTCCACAAGTGTCTGCAGCCCCACAGAGGGTCAAGAGCTGGTAGGTCATCCTTGAGTGCACACCCCCCCACCACAGTCTCATGGGGTCTGTCCCTGCCCAACCCCCTGGCTTCATCCCTCTCTCTGGCCAGTTCCCACCTTACACCCAGCAATAGCAAATTATTTGAAGTTCCATGAATATACCAGCAGATTTCATACCTCCATGCTTTAACATATTCTGTTCCCTGTTCCTGGAACACCCTTCCATCTCCTCTGCCTGGCAAACCCTTCTTAGCCATCACAGCCCAGTTCAAGGCCTCCTTTCTTTCTGTGAAGCCTCCCCAGGCCCTTTCTCACCCCATTCCAGTAGAGGTCATCTCTCTGTCTTTTGCTCTGGGAAATCTCAGCACTTCTGTCCTAGCCTGCGCTGCTGTGTACAGTTGTACAGGTTGCACACCACACAACCTAGAAAGCCCCATTCACATCAACATCTGATCTCCTCCCAGTCCTAGTGTGTAGTTGTCTGTTGACTCTGCTGTCTCCTGCACTGAGCTGTGAGCTCCTGGGGGCAGAGCCTATGTCTGGTTCACCTCCGCGTTCCCAGAACCCAGCAGGCCCTGGACCGGAAGGGAGGCTCGGCTAACATTTGTTGACTAACTGCTCATGAATGAATGATGTGATCAGTCAGAGGGAGAGGGGAAGATTGGAGAGGGGAGGCTGGAGGGCGGGGGACAAGGAGGAGGGTATCGATTCCAGGGGTGATGCTGAGGTGGTTATTAACGAGGGTAATTATTTGGGACTTGCATCACGAGCTCTGTGTGGAGTGATTTCCAATCAATAATTAATGCCCATCCCCATCTCCCTCCCCATAAAACTAGGTCAGCCTCCTTTCGGGAGAGGCAGTGGGACGCCCTTGCAGGCTGCTTCCTCCAGCTGAGAACAAGCCAGGGTGAGGGCTCAATGCCCCACCTCCCCCAAGCGCCCCCAAACAGGAGCGTAAAGATGCTTGTGGAGGTGGGAAGCAAGAAAGTAGGACAGGCACCTCGATGACCCGCCAAGGGTTAAGTCAGTCATTGAACAGCCTCCCTCCCTCCCTTCACCAAGCAGGCAGTAAATAGCTGCTGCGTGCCAGGCACAGTGCTGGGCACACGGGGACTGCAAAGATGAAGGATACCCATTCCCCACCCCCTCAGCTCACAGCCTGGCAGCAGGGGCACAGAGGACTAAAGAGCTGGGAACAAGGGACCCTGCTGGAGAGTTGTGGCAGCTCAGGGCGGATGTTGAGCTGGACCCTGAAGGGTGACAGGAGTTTGCCAGGCAGAGGGGACAGCATGGGCAAAGGTTCAGAGGCACGAACATGCAGAGTGAGCATCGAGGCGGAGCTTGGGGGCCGCCTGCAGAGCGTGGTGTTCTGTTCCAGGGCCGGAGTGAGGGGGATGCCTGCGGGCAGATTTCTAAGCAGGCAGAGCCCTTGATCAGCTCTGGGCTTTAAGAGGGAAGGGGCACTCCTGGAGGCCGGAGCCAACCACAGAGGGCCAGGCAGTGGCTGCGAGAGAAGACGCTGGATCAGAAAGGCCTGGAGGAAGCGGCTCACACAGCCTCAGCCTGGCCGTGCTCCCGGGGCTGCTCCCCTGAGCCTGGCCTTTGTGGCTCAATTAATTACATTTCCCTTGTTCTCGTGGAAATCCTGAAAGGCTCCTGCAGACCTGCCCTGCTGGCTTCCCTGAAGGGCAGCCCCACCCCTCCTGCCCCGCCTCCCTCTGCCCCAGATCACTTCCCCGCCCTCCCTGGGGTCCAAGGAATCCCAGGACTGCAGAGTGAAGGCATAACGAGCTAATTAGGGACTAGGCTCGTGACTTCCATGCCGGGGAAAAGGGGCCACAGGCCTGGGAGTCGGGAGGACCCCGCAAGGCCCGTTCATCTTCCTTCTATGCCACAGGCAAGTCACTGCCCAGGCAGGTCGATGGCCACGCTCTGCCTTCAGCTCCCCTGGCACACGATGTGGGAGGCGGGAGAGGAGAGAGGAGAGAGAGAAATAGAGAGGCAGAGAAATGGAGACAGAGAGCAGAGAGAGACGGAAACAGAGAGAGGTGCAGGAAGCATGTAGAACAAAGCAAGAAGGGTATAAACAGATTAGGGACACATGGATGGAGGGGTGAATGGAAGGACAGACGGATAAACGATAAATGGTGGAGAGAGAGAGAGAAACGGCCTTCAGGGCTCACCTCATCTGCCCCCACACCTTCCTCCTGCCAAACCCTCCTCCTCCAGGCAGCCTTCTCTGATTCCCCCCCTCCCCGTCCTGAAGCCCTCCTGCCTCTAGTCGCCCAGCACTAACCCACCCTCTCAGGATGGCTGCCCCGGGTCTGCTCTCTTAGTGCAGTTTGCCGAGCCCTCAGCCTGAGGCAGGAGCCAGAAGGCCTTGATGGGCAGAGGCACCATAAGTGTGATTGAGGGCTCTGCCCCCTCAGCCGAGAAGAGGAAGAGGACCCCGGAGTCCCCGGGACATCCGAGGCAGCCTCCATCTCCTCAGGCACTCAGAGCTCTGGGTCCCAGGCCCGGCTGGGCAGCTTCATCTGCAGAAGAAGGGGTTCCAGCCAGCCAACCTCTCAGGCAGATGGGAGAGCCCCCAAAGCCAGACGCCCCCGACAGCCCACAATCCCCATGGGCAACATGCACGGCCTTATCCCACCAGCCCCCAGCCCCCGCTCCAAGGCCACAGTCTGGCCCCAGCCACTCCGGCAGCCTCCCTTCCCTCCACCACACCACGCTGGAACCTGCTGCCCCGGCCAGACGGGCAGGTGCCTCCAGCACCTCTGCACACGTTCTGCCCCCACCTCTGGCGTCCTCCGCCCTCCGAGCTGCAAGGGATCCTATAGCTGCCGTGCTGTCCAGGTCCAGATCTGCTGCCCCAGGTAGGAGGTGGCCCGCGCTGCTGTGACCCTCTGCGCCCAGCCAGACCGACCCACTTCCCGTTCCTGGAAAGCCCAGATCCCAGCTCAGCTCCAGGTCCTTGCACACGCTCAGAAGGCTGTTTCTCTCCTCCTTTTGCAGATCTCAACTGGGTGGTCACCTCCCTCTATCTCAGCACTCACTACGCTGGGTGGCCATTGTCGGGCCACGGCTCTGCCTCCCTCTGGACACCAGAGGTGCCCTGAGTGCAAGGCCCAGGACAGGTGTGCTCCGTGAGCTTCGATGCAGCCCAGGGTCGGCACAGAGCCGCCCCTCAGAGGACGTCAGCTTGAACAAATGAATGAGTGATGGTGAATGGATTCATTCAACAAGTATTTATCAGGGCTTACTGTGTCCTGCACTGTTCTAGGCTCTAGGGAAACATCAGTTAAAAAAAAGGCGGGGGGCGGGGAGCAGATGTGGCTCAAGCAGTTAAGCACCTGCCTCCCACATGGGAGGTCCCAGGTTTGGTTCTTGATGCCTCCTAAAGAAGCAAACAAAACTAAGCAGACATCAAGCAAAAACAAAACAAAGCAAAAAAACAAAGAGGGAGCTGATGTGGCTCAAGCAGTTGAGCAATCACCTCCCACATGGGAGATCCCAGGTTCAGTTGCCGGTGCCTCCTAGAGAAAAAACAAGCACACAATGAGTGAAAAATACAATGAGCAGACAATGAGCAAACAGACAAGGGAGCCATCCGGGGGGAGGGAACAGATAAAGTTCCTTGCCCACCTGCAGCTTACAGTCTAGGTAGGGATAAGGGGAGGAAGACAATAAACAACAAACATCACAAATAAAATAAATGTTCTTGTTTGCTGGGTGATAAATGCCACGGAAACTAAAAGCAGAAGAGAGTTAAGGGGGTGGGGAGTGCCAAGTTGGGGCACAGAGTGAGTGAGGGGACATGGAGCAGACAAGGGGGTACAGAAAGAGTGGGGGGACACAGAGCAAAGCAGGGGGGCTAAGAAGGAGTGAGGGGTGCAGAGCGAGAGGGGGCACAGAGTGAGCTGGGGGGAGCAGAGCAGTCCACAGGGCACAGAGTTAGGGATGAGGTCGGAGAGGGCTCGGGCCACCCTGGAGGGTCTTGGGCTACTTGGCTAAGTGTCATGGGAGCCACCAGAAGATTCTGAGCAGAAGGGAGACGTGATCTGGCGAAAGTCTTCAAAGGCTCCCCTGGCTGCCGGGTGGAAGCAGGGAGACCCGGGAGGAGGCCACTGAGATAACCCAGCAGAGGGTGGGGCTGGGTCCTGGTGGAGACGGCAGTGGAGGGGGCCACTGGGTTGTGGGTCTCTGAAGGATGTGGGAGGAGGAGAGGGGAGGAGGGTGACTCCCAGGTTTGGGGCCTGGGTGGGGGGACTGAGGGCCATGGGGGAGAGGGAAGGCAGGAGAAGAGGTTTGTTGGGAGAAGCTCAGGAGCACAGTTTGGACATGTGGACTTTGGGGTGCTGGTGTTCACCTCCGTGGAGTGGCTTAGTGAGACACGGGAGTTGGGGGTTCAGGAGAGGAGTCTGGGCTGTGACTCTGCAGCGGGTGCTATCAGGTCTCTAGAATTTACAGTCAGGAGCTTGGTGGAGATGACTGCCAGCTGGGTGAGCTGCTGGAGCTGCCCAAGCTTTCACCCTCATGGGCCAGGACCCCCAGACCAGAGCCTCTGCTGTCAGGGAGCCCGGGTAGTAGCCAGGCAGGGAGGGCCCTTTGGTGGCAGGGGGTACCCCTGGGAGGAGATGGTGGCAGGGGCGGGGCACAATTCCTTCAGGCGTCTCCCCTCAAGGCTCAGGCTAAACCAGCAGCCGGGATTAGCACGGCCACCCTATCAGGCCGGCTCGAGTGCAAAGAGCTGGACACATGCCAGCCTCTGCGGGGGGCCCAGACTGTGGGCAGGGAGAGGGGACCAGAGGGAGGGGGGCTGAGGCTGGGGCCTGGCCACTGGGACTCCCCACTCTCTGTGGTCTGGCCAAGCCAGCGGAGGGTGCTGGGCAGCCGGGAGAGGCCGTCTGCTGCTCCTGCCATCTCCAGCGCCAACTAATCAGGGGCACAGTGGGTGCCACGGAGGCTGGGCCAGGCAGCATATGGCCGGCCCCTGAGGTCACGGCTGCCGGCTCCAGCCCAGCAGGGGAGGGGCCTGGGCTGCTAAGGGGCTCAGCTCTGACTTCTGAAAGAGAAAACCAAACCCCAGCCACGGGACACCCCCACACCCTCATCCCAGGTCAGGCCTTCTTCGGTCCCTTGCAGAGGTCAGTGCTCACCTCCTAGAGGAACTGCTGGGACCCCAAACAAACGCCTACTCGTCCTTCAAATGCCCTGCCCCCTCCTCCCTGAGGCCTCCTCTAGGTATGTGTTGCTGTCCCATCCCCTCTGCTCCTGTCAGCACGAGTCCCTCTGGCCTGGAGCACCTGGCTTGTGTGTCTGTCTCTAGGTCAGGGGCCGCATCTGATCGTCTCTGTGACCCCACACCCGGCCCAGCCCCACTGCTCCTTCCTGTTCTCAAGTGGGGCTCTAACCAGATGTTCTAACCAGATGTTCCCCCACATCTCTTCTGGGAAGGCAGCAGCCCAGGAGAAATGGGGCCCCTCCATTTCATCTTCTCCCCTCTTCTCCTCCTCCCTTCCTCCTTCCCTTGCTGCTTCCCCCATGGGGCTTCAGGCATGCCTTCGGGGCCCTGGTGGGCGGTCAAGGACAGGCAGCCTTGGTGCCAAGCAGTGGCCTGGGCTGGGGCTTTCAGCTCCTCCATAAGCGCCCTCAGCTGCCCACCGAGCCCCAAGTAAACGCACGTTTTAAATGAAAATGCTGAGTTTTTCGTGCAAGCCCAGCTTCAAGGCAAGTCTCCCAGCTCTGCTTCCACCTTCCATGCACTGGCCCCCGAGGCCCTTCCAATGAGGAAAGCTGGGGCCTTCCTCATCCCTCCTCACACAACTGGCCTGCCCGGGACCCCCATTAGGTGTGGTCCTGTGCCGAACAGGCCCAGAGGAGGCCTGGCCCGGGGGCATGCTGGGCCTCCAGGCAGGCTCACACTAAGGTTGCTGGCTCCGAAACCCATGACCTGAGATCTCCGAGCCTCGGCTTCGAGGATTCTGTGGTCTGATCATGCTAAGATTGTCCATGACTAAACGAGGCTCGTTCCAAGACCCCAGGAGTATAAGACACTCTCTGATGCCTCCCAGAGCCGGTGGAACCGCGACGAGCTCAGCCCCTTGCTCAGCTCCCCCCGGGAGCAGGTGTCATGTGGATGATTGGCTGCCCCCTCCAAATAAATGCCTCCCACGGCCTAGCAAGGGAGGGCTGAGACCCCATTTTACCGATGAGGAAACTGAGGCACTGGTCAGGGTCACAGAGTCCAGCCCTGTCGTGGACAAGCCTAGGTGAGGCCATGGTGGGGCTCCTGTCGCACACCCGGCCCCGCTTGGAGCTCTTCGCGTGGACTAACTCATGGGCAACTGCTATGTGTCACCCTCACTGCACAGACAAGAGGAGCTCAGCAAGAGGAGACTCTTTCCCAGAGTCCCGCAGCTCACAAAGCAGCAGGACCTAGCTCGGGGCCCTGGCAGAGCGGCTCTGAGCCGCGGCTCTGACTGACCACTGCATATCCTGCCTCCTGGGGCCCCCGGCCTGTCCCCCCGCCTGCAAGGGCCCAGCACCACGAGGACTCTGCACCTCCAGACCGAGGAGCCCGCGGAGCTGAGGGCGAGGCGGGAGAGGAGGGGCTGGAGGGCATAGCATGCACCCCTGGGCCTTTCTGCTTTGACCTTGGGTGTGGGCAGGGGTCTTTCCTGAGGCCCTTGCAGATGGGGTGAGTGGCTGCCATGTCTACAAGCTAAAAAAGGAAAGGAAGGAGGTAGTGAGACGGAGCAGAAAGCTCTGGGGCCACAGAAGCACAGCGGGTACGTGGAGGCGCCAGGGCCAGAACAGGGTCTCTCAGTTCAGTCAGGGCCTGGTGGCAGCCGTGCCCCCAGCATCGCCAGCATGTGCCTCCCTGGCTGAGGGCACCTTCTCCACCTCTCTGCATCCCCCCCACCCCAGGCCCAGCCTGAGGACCCCTGCACGGAGGCGGGGTTCTTGCTGAACCAGGGGTTGTGTGGCAGGAGGGGATGGGGGAGTGGGCTGTGGCCCAGGCCAGGCTCAGCATCCCTGAGCTCCCCAGATCTGGGCTGGGAGATGCAGTGGGCCAGCCATTCCAGAGGACCGGGCCGAGAAGGAGGAGACTGAGCTGGCTCAGGCCTTGGCAATGACCATCCTAGTTTCTTATTGGAGAAGAAAAAGACATTTTTCATATTTAAATGGCTCCATCAGTGGGCTTTGAGAGGGTCTGCAGCAGCTTGAGGGATGTAGAGGCTGGAAGGGGTGAAGGTGGCTGGTGTCCAGAGGGAGCATGTTTAGAGAGAATCTCGCCTCATCTTACAGAGGCCCAGAGAGGGTCAGTGACTGCTGAAAGGTCACTCAGCAAGGAACCAGAACTCAGCTCTGACTTGCAGGCTGGTGCTTCCTTCCTCCCTCCCCAGCTTTCCCCTCCCTGCTGTTTCTCTCCCTCCATCCAACAAAGGCTGAGTGGCAGGGACACAGACCTGTAGGGGTGGGGTAGGGGACAATATATTTTACACAGTTCTGTAAAGAGCACCATGACTTCCAGGGCCCCCATCCATCCTGGACAAAGTTAAGAACCACGCATCTACTTCATTGCCTTCTCCTGCTTTGTGCACGTAGGGAAACTGAGGCCCAGAGAAGCCAAGGGACTTACACGGTCACAGGGCAGGCTCGCGGCAGAGCTCAGGCCAGAACTTGCACCCCCTGACACCCCAACTTAGTCTTTCTGGTTGAAATGCTGCAGCCTTCGCTGTATTCGTTAAAGTGCTGACGGCCCCCCACTTCCCACAGCTCTGCGGTTAGTAACCCCATCACTGGGCTTCCGCCGTCGGCTCTCCAGCTTGCCATCTAGTGGCAAAATTGAAAGCCACGGGCTATTGTTGAAAAGAATGATCCCCAAGGCAGAAGGAGTCCTAAAGATACATGGAAAGATGGAAAACCGAATGTTTCAGGGAAATTTATCTAAAAAAAATAAATAAATAATTAAATTCGAAAAGCCGCCACACAACCCTCTCGAAGCAGCACTTCTAAGCGCCCGTACCCTGCCCCCAAGTCACTCATGCCCTAATCACCCCGGGCAGGGGCTGTCCACCTGGGGACAAAGCTGTCCCTCCTGTAAAACGAGGGGGCTGGACAAACAGCAGCGCAGGGTGCCCACTGCTCATTAAATCAGTCATGGAGCTAAGTTTCTCGTAAGACGCCCTTCCGGGGGGATGCTGTGCGGTCTCGAAAATCATGGGCGGGGGCTATTTGTCGTGTTTTGGGTCCTGGAGGGTTCCTGTTCCCGAAAAACTCTCGGGGGGAGGGAGAGTGTTTGCTGGCAGAGAACTCAGACCCCAGAGCAGGAAGCAGACGCCCCCCGGCCCAGGGCATACCGGGCGCCCCACGACAGCTATTAGCAGGAAGGGGGCCCCTGAGGAAAGCCTGGGTGCCTTCTGGCCTTTCTGGGCCGCGTGGGCGCAGGGGTGGTGGGGGCAGGGTTGCCACTGGAGGAGCCGCTCGAGAGCAGGAAGTGGAGGGGGGCACGCGTGCACACACGTGTGCGCGCTCACAGACACCCACGCAGAGCGAGACGCACCCTCCCAGATCTCTGACTCCCAAATGTCTGGTCAGCCCGGTGGGGGCTAGAAGGCGCCCCCTTGTGTGTGACCCCGCCATGTGCACACATCTCTGGCGAGGGCCGTGAGCCGGCTCAGCTCTGCAGGCCTGGCCAGGCCCCCAGGGGACCAGGCCTGAGGCTTGGTGGCCAAGAGCCTGAAGGTGGCTGCAGGAATGGGGCGCGTGGGGGCGAAGGGCCCGGGAGACGTGGGCTCCCTGCCCTGGGCCCTCCCTGCCGAGGCCCCTCCTGCCCAGCCGGATGCCCAGGCAGACACTGGGCTCCCCCAAGACCCCCAGGGGCTTCTCCCACCTGCTCCTCTCAGTCCCGTCTGGCCCTCCCAGTCCCGCCACTGCTCACCCACCCACCTAACGGGGCATCCACCACCCAGCTTGCCTCACCGCCCCGTGGCCCTCCGCACTCCCGCCAGGGGTGTTTCTAAAACACAGCTGGGGGAAGCGGCTGTGGCTCAATCAGTAGGGCTCCCGTTTACCATATGGGAGGCCCCGGGTTCGGTTCCCGGGGCCTCCTGGTGAAGGCAAGCCCGCCCGCACGGCGTGGTTAGCTGACCCAGCGAGCACAAGCAGCAAGGGGGGGATAAATGAATAAATAAATAAAATCTTTAAAAAAAATAAAAAATAAAAAAAAATAATAAAACACAGCTGGGCCGTGCAAGCCTCACCCGTGGCTCCTCTTGCCCTTGGGGCACACCCTGCAGGCCCCAGCTACCCGGCTCTCCACCCTCTCACACCCAGCCCTGTAGGCCTGTTCTCCTCTCCACACCTTGGCACCAGCCACCCCCTGACTCCACCCGCATGCCCCCCCCCACCTTGTCCCCTCACCCAGTTCATCCTTTGGGTGTCAGGTCAGACATCACCTTCTGACCTGAGAAGGCCAGCCCGACCTCCCAGCCCCGTCCTCCCACGCTCGCCTCCCCCAGGCCCACGAGGCCCAGCCCCTATCCGAGCACTCACAGCGTGGGGCCCTGGTCCAGGACAGCTGCCCAGTCCACGGGCCAAGTGTGTCCACAACACACACTGGTGGAGCACCTGCTACGTGGGAGGCACAGTTCTGGGTGCGGAGTCAGGAAGTCCACCCAGGGAAGGGGGTGGGGCACGAGGGAGGGGAGCATGCACTGCTGAGGGGTGGTCAGAAACTTGGGCTCCAGCTGGGTCCCTGCTACTGGCCTGCTGTGTGGCCTTGGGCTGCTCGTGGCCTTCTAAGGCCTCAGGTTCCTTGTTTGTGAAACAGAGTAAGGATGGTTTTGAACTAGGGAGGGCGCACAGATGATAAAGGGGAGGTGCCCCAGAGCTTGAGTGGCCCCTCCCCCCCACGGCCTTGGTTCTTACCCTTTACCCCCTGAGACTCTCAAGGCAGCTCTCAAGACTCCCCGGAGGTTCCTTCATGCTGAGGTTCATGTGTGGAGAGGTGACCTTGAGACCCCTGCCCCCCCCAGGCCTTGTGAGAGGACAGCGGCCCACGTCTCTGGGTGAGGTCTGGCATCCAGGGGACCTGCCTGGAGGAGGTGGCCTGGCCCCACCCCATGCTCTGTCCAACCGAAGCCAGCCTGCCCCTCTCAGAACAAAGCAGGACTCAAGCCACCCTCCAGGCTCAGCCAGCATTGGCCACCTCCTGGCCACCTCGCTCCACAAACATCCCTGAGTGTGGCCTCCACTGCACCTCCAGGTCTGCCCGTCTGCAAGCCCAGGGTCAGGCCAGGCCCCCAGGGCGCTCGTGGCAGACTGACCGCAGAGAGGCTGGCTGGGTGGGGTGGGTGCCGGGACCCAGAGCTGGGACTTGGGCAGGGAGGGGCGGTGCTGACTGCAGAGGAGGAAGAGATTCCAGGAGACCTTCCTGCTTCTGCAGATGGGAAAACCGAGGCTTGGGCAGGGAGGAGAAGCAAGTGTTCAGGTAGAGCCAGGGAAAGAGCTGGGCTTAGGAGCAGACAGACTTCCACTTAGGTCCCTGCTCTAACACTGAATTGCTGTGTGACCTTACACAAGCTGCTGAACCTCTCTGAGTCTCGCACAGGTTGTTGAGAGGATAAAATCAGCCATCACAGTATGTCAAGTGCTTGGCACACAGGAGGTGGTAGGTACTCATAAACCAGCCAGGCTGAGAGCCCCATGCAGGCAGGGTCCTCCTCTTCTCCTTCCCCTCAATCCCACCCCATTCCTCACATGGGGCAGCAGACAGAGCACTGCTCGAGGAGTCAGGAGGCCACACTGGTCCCTGCCTCTTCTACTCGCAGGCAGTTCGTCCTTGGGCAGGTAGCCTCAGGTCTCCAAGCCTGAGTCTTTTCATCTGTAAAATGAGAACAGCCTCACTTCCCTGACAGGGCGATTGTAAAGCTCAAAGGAGAGCACGGAGATGACAAAGCTTTGAAAACTGCACGACACTGAGCAGACATGGGGCTGGTTGTTATAAGATAACCTCTCTTTTTTTTTTTTTTACCGGGAGGTCCCGGGTATCGAACCCGGGTCCCTCCATATGGGAGACGGACGCCCAACCATTTGAGCCACATCCGTCCCCCAAGATAACCTCTCTTAATACTAGGAGGGTGACGGGTAGGTGGATGGACAGATGGATGGCCAGACGCACAGACCAGCAGCTGGCTGGCTGGCTGAGTGGGTGGGTGGTGGAGCTAGAGTTCCAGATCGGTCGGCACACAGGAGGGAGCCTGGGGAGTCATCACCCCAGTGAAACGCCTCACGCTGCCCCATCTCCAGCTAAGCAGCTTCTTTTCACCCACCTCCCCACATTGGTAGGCTGTGAAGACCCCTGAACCCCAAGGAAGCGCCTGGTCCAGCTCGCCGCCATCGAGCTCTTCCGGGACCCTCCAGCAGGGCCCACGCTGCCGAGGGCCCAGCACGGGCCCGGCACTGGAAGGTGCTGGTCAGTGTCTTCCGAGGGGGTGGGCCGGGGCGGGGCGGACTCACTGGGCACGCGGTTGATGGCTTTGAGCGGCCTCAGGACGCGCACGGTGCGGATGGCGGACAGGTTGATGTTCTGAAGGTCCAGCGAGTACTCGACCATCCTGCGGAAAGACGGGAGGAGAGACAGTGAGGGGCACAGCGGGAAGGCCGGCGGGCTCTCCAGCCCCCGGGCCCAGCCACGCCTGCCACGCCTGCCTGGGAAGGGTAAGAGAAGGCCCTGACTCCTGCGCCGCCTCAGGCAGCGGGTGCCCCTGGGCTGCTTCCCTGGGCCTGGCCCCTCTGTGGATCAGGGCCGTGTAGACGCACTCGGGGGACACACGGAGGGCAGAAGTGAAGGTGTCTGGGTCCCCGGCGCTGCAGCGGGGGCTCCTGCCCCTTGTGTCCTCCCACTGGAAGGCTGAGGTTCTGAGAGGTTCCCGGTGACCCCTGGTGGGGATTGGGCGTTGCAGTCGCACCAAGCCAGGGTGAGACGCGCTGATTTACAGACGAGAACACGGGGCTCAACAGGCAACAGCGCGGGCCCCAGCTCCCACAGCGAGGGGTGGAGGCACCCAGCCAGGTACCGCACCAGGCTGGCCCCTCGCCGTGCTCCCCAGCCAAGCTCCACTGCGTGCTCACGCCAGGCCGGGGACCAGGGGCCACATTTCCGGGAACATGGCAGGCACATTGTACTTTGCGGTTTTCCTCCATGACCCCTTTGCCTGCAGGAAGCACCCGCCCTTTCTCCCTCTTTCTCCTGGATTGGCCGTACCCAGCCCTGCCCTCTGCAAGGTGCCCAGGCCCCAGCCTGGCTCACTGCACTTTCCCACCTCAGGCCTTTGCTTGGGCTGTCCCTTCTTCCTGGAACACTGTACCCTCAGCTCTGCCTGCAGAAATCCCACTCACCCTTTAAGGGTCTGTGCAGATGCCCCAGGTGTTCTCAGGTCCACAGTGACCCAGGTCAGGCCAGGTGTTATGCACGCAAGGCTGACGCAGATGCAGTCCCTATACTTTAGAGTTCCCAGTTGGACAAGGGAGAGAGTCCAAGGCCAACGACAACCCTGGGGCCCTCACCGCCACCTTAGTTCTCTTCCTGAGGCCTTGCCAAACAGGTCTACCCCCTCATCCACACTAAACCAGCCCTGCAGCACCTTAGTCAGTTTGCCTCCTCCAGGAAGTCTTCCCAGATCTCCCATGGCAGACAGATCTCTAGGGTCCCTTCTCTGTGATTCCCCATGCTTCTGCCAGACCCTACCATGCTCAGTTGCTGCCCCCAAAAAAGACAGGACCCTGGGGACTGGGGATGTGCCAGTGCCTGCAGCCCCAGCCTAACCTCTGTTGCCCCACTTGCCAGACCCTCCCTCCCCCGGATCCCCCACCCTGGGGCCCTGACACTGCTGCCAGCTGCACCTGTCACCACCATCAGCGGGAAATGAAGGCCTTTCCTACACACCGTGCAAACCTGTCCGATTGTTGTGAAGCTGCCCGCCCCCTCCTGCTGCTTGAAGAGTAATTGAGTGAAAGCGTTTTTTGCCTGAAATGCCTCCATCCATCCCCCAGCTTGCTGGGGCACAGGCTCTGCTCCCGGGCTTTCTCTCTCCCTTACACACACTCACATACCTGCACACATCCATGGGTGCACACACACACTCACTCACTCCTTGCACACCCTCATACAAGCACACTCCTACCCGAGCTCAAATTCATACGATGGGGAGTGACAAAGTGACAGAGACCTAGAACTAGAGCCGAGACCTGGAGGATTAGAGGGGCAGAGAGGGAAGGGGAGGAAGGGAGGGGCGTTGGCAGGCAGAGTGGGTGAGGGCTGAGGCACAACCAGGGACAGTGGGTGAGGGCAGAGAGTGATCCAAAAAGGGTGCAGCCAGGGAGCGGGGCCATGCGAGGATTTCGCGCGTGGGTGAGCCAAATTGTCATTTTCATATTTTGTAGAAAGAGCTCTCCAGGCAGCCAGGGAGACGTGTGTGACGGAGGCGCTGCGGGGGTGGCACACATGGGCACACAAACAGGCGCTCACACTGGCACACACACCCTGCAGGCCCAGGAGAGTCTCCCATCGCAGGGAGCCAGGCCCAGCTCCAAGCAGCCCCTCCCCCCACGCAAAGCCCTCCCCACGCCCACCCTCACCCCACAAACACATACCCTCTTTCTTCTCCCCAAACTCTTGGAATCCTGCCAGGTAGGGTTAGCCCCACCCCTGGGGAGAGCTGGGACCCCCAGAGTTTGGTCTATGCTTTGCTGGGTACGCTGGAGGTAGGAGGCTCCAGGGCCTGCACTTACCAGCCAGCTCTGGCAAGGGGGACAGGGGGTGGGCTGGGGGAATCTCGGGCCGCCCAGAGACAAGTGAGTGCGGCACTTGTAGGACAGAGGACAGCCAGGGGTCGAGGCCGACTCCCTGGTGCCCGGTCTGGAGCGGGCAGGTGGAGGTATGGCAGTGGGACATGGTGAGATGAATGCCTGAGCCAGTGCCTCGTTGTTCAGGGAGCACGAGCTCTGGGGTCTCCCACACTGGGGGGATCCAATCTGGACCCCACCATTACTTGGCTGGTCAATCGTGGACAAGCCACCGCACCTCTGGGCCACCCCACAGGGTTCTCGTGTGGGCACTAATCACCGATACTTATTGGCTGCTGGGTACTTTACATGTCTTCCCACATTTCCATCTCACACACACCCCCACCCACCCCCAGTTAACCCATTTTATGGGTGAAAAACTGAGGCTCAGAGAGTTGAAATGACTCATCCAAAGACAGACCACGAGCTCGTGGCAGAGGCTGGGCTCGGGCCCAGGCCTGCCTGCCGCCAAGGCCCAAACTCTTGGCCACCACACAGTGGGAGAGGATGCCTCGCAGGCGCCGGCATGCACCCATCTGGGGCAGGGCACAGGACACAGCTCTTCTCATCCCCTTTTGGTCTAACTGCACTGAAATCACATAAAGACCTGGAACACTCTGAGGGAGTTCCCCCAAAGGAAAGCACTGCAGGCACGAGGCCTCTGTGGCCTCCTGACTTCTTTGGAGTCCACACACCCTAGTCATCAACGACCACTGGCCCTAGGGCCGCCATGCCACCACTCACCCTGGCTGCTGAGGCCCCGTCCCATGGACAGCTCAAGAGGCAGCAATAGGCTAGTCCACGGAAAGGCCTGCACACTGATCGGGCAAGGGCAGGCACATCGCCCCAGGGCACCCTAGCTATAGGCAGTCTGCTGGGAAGGACTCTGCCGAGAAGGGCAAAGGTAGTTGGCTCCAAGCCAATCAGAGGGGCTCCCTCCGGGCTGGAAGAGGGGCGGGCCTACGGGAGCGAGAGGGAAATGAAGAGGACGGAGGTGGCTGGTGTGGCTGCCGATGGCCGCCCTCCAGACCCAGAACCTGTCTTGGTCCCTGTCCTCATTAAGTCTCACAATAAAAACAGGTACTCAATAGACAGACAAAGAAAGCAAATGCTTTTTGAGGGCCTCCCAGTGCCAGGCACTGTTCTGATTTTTTACCTGTCAACCCGTTTGCACCCCCCTCCCCCAACGATCCTGTGAATGGGGCCCGGAGCTCTGCTCCTGCCTCACCCTTCTCCTTTCCACCCTGGACCAGGGCAGACGCCCAGCTACAAGCCACACCCTTGGTCAAGCCCCCACTGCCTCCCAGACTCCATCCTCCCTCCTCAGGGAAACCCATGGGTCCACACTCTTGGCTCTTAATTAAGAGAGGAGCACTGCCCCCAGGATCTGCTGCCCGCTGTGACAAAGGACGAGAATGGAAACTTCTAGAGATGTCCTATGTTAATTCAGGCCCTTGTTGAGAAATGGTATGTGCTTGTGTTTTGTATTTCTCTGAAAAAAGGGGAAGACACTGTCCCCTGGTCCTAAGTGATATGTGAGCTGTTCCTGGGTGTCACCGAGGCCATGGTTACCTAGGGGTAGTAAGCTGCCAGGTACGAACACCTCCCAGACCCCATGGTCACACTCAGGCACACATGGCTACAGATTCAGATGACCCCTCTGCCATCCACCCCCTGTCTCTGAGGGGGACTGAAGAAACCCACCTGCAAGAAGCGGGGTCACAGTCACCACTGCCTGGCAATGCACTGGAAACTTCCAAAGAATCAGAGTACAGGCTGGTCCACTTGGAGCAGGTGCTGTAACACCCCATTCCCAGTCCCTTCCCTTCACCCTCTGATCCTCCCCTCTCAGGCCTTCAGAATGGAAACACCCTCTGTGATCTGCTACAAAAATTCCCCTGAGATTTCATCAGCTGCAGAGCTGCACAGGGTCCCCAGCAAAAGTCTCACAAGAGAAATTTATCAGAGAATTTAATGTCAACATCTTCCTTGCATCAGAGAATTGTGACTTATCACATTTCTCTTTTTGACTTGGCTGTGGGGAAGCTCAGAGCTAAGTATATAGGTCAAACCAGCACCTCTGTGGGTCCTTCTAGGGAATCCATTTGCTGAAACATTTCCTCTAGATCCTAATTCTCTCTTCTGTGTTTCATGAGCCCATTGGGTGTGTTCTGCTACAGCTGCCTCTCATCTCTGGGAGAGCAAGGCAGGGTACAAATGGAGTCAATGAATAAAGAGCACGTAGTAGGAGAACATGAAGAATCAGAGTTCTCCAACTCTGAGGGGAAGAGGAGAGAAAGGGAGAGAATGGACCAGGAGGAGGAGAGACGGGGAAGTTAGGAACTGTAGGTGTAAGTCTGCGCTGGGGACTGTGCCATCCTGACGGTGACTCCACGCACCAAGCCCCACCTTGGGCCAGGCTGCCTTAGTCCGCATCCCCATCTCTCTCTCTCTCTCTCTCTCTCTCTCTCTCTCTCTCACTCGGCAGCTGCAACAGCCTCCCAACTGGTCTCCTGCCTCCTGTTTCCTCCCACAGTCCATCCTCAGTCAGCTGTCACTCCTTTACAGAAAACCCTCCACCCTCAGGACAAAGTCCAAGCCCCTGCCGTAGCCCTCAAGGCCCTCCCCCCACTCCCGACTCCTACTCCATGCATCCTAAGCACCAAACCAGGTCCAACAGGCCCCCCAAACACATCCTTCTCTCACCCCTTTCCTTTGCCACAGCCCCCTTTCTCCTTACTCGGATCCTTCCTTCAGGGTCACCGCCTCGGTGAAGTCTCTAATCACCCCCTCCCTACACCACAGGCACAATTTATCCGTCTCTGCTCTGGCTCCTTGCACACTCTTCACAACTTCTGTCTAGTTCAGGATCCCCCAAAAGCAGGCACTTAGCCAAGGACTTGGGAGATGACCCCAGGAAGCACGGTGAGGGAGGGGGAGAGGGAGAGAAACCCATGGAGCGCTGTTCATGAGCAGGCTACAGCTGTGGGCAACTGAGGCACAATCCCTCTGGGGCCCCCCTGAAAGACTGTGTGGTGTAAGCCTCAGAATTGGACCTCCAGAGAGTGAGGGGCTCACCATTACCCACTGACTCCATCGCCCGGTGGTCAAGGGATGGCTCCCGTGGCTTTGGAGAAAGCCTCCGGCCGAGGAGAATAGTGGGAGGCACTCAGCAAGCAGGGGACTGTCTGCTGCAGGAGCGACCCGGATGGGGTGAGGGGCGGCGGGGTGGGGGCGCTGGTGGGGGCTAAACTGCACCTCTCCTTCTATGTGGAGGAGCTGTGTGCTCACCGTCCACCTGACACACCCCAGCACTGCCCCGGCGCCTGGTACCCAGAAGGCACTCAGGGAATACAGCTAGCATGAATAAGACATCCCCGTTTTTGCTAAAGGTCCTCTGTGACAGAAGATGTCATCCTCTTCCCCCTTTGTCCCCTTTCCACCCTGCAAGACAACTGTGGGAGTGAGGTTCTCCCCACCACCACCCCCTAAAAAAAAGAGAAGGTGAGGAAGGGCCTGTTCCATGGCTGAATAACCACCGGCTGACTTCCCTCAGGCCCCAAGTCAGCCATCACTTGCGGGAGTGCGAAATTAAGTCCTAATTACACAGTTACTTTATCACACAGCTTCAGTGCTAAAAGATCTTTTAAAAAAAAATCAACAAAAACCCCCACTACCTCCTGCCAGCTCCCAAGCGCCTAATTAGGTAAGTAATTTTGCTTTAAAGTGAACACTTCCGTCCTGAAATCACCCCAGGAGAAGAATGGCTGAACCCAGCTCCCGGCTCTCATCCGGGCAGAGGGGCACAGGAGCTCCTTGGAAGGCCGTTCTTCAGGGCAGACCCCCACTAATTCCAACCAAGGAGATCCTTCCCCACTCCCAGGTCCCTGGCTTCCAGGAGAGGCCCAGAGACCCAGGGATGGCCAGCCAGTGGATGTTACATCCGATGGGCATGGGACCCCAGGTGGGCCAGGGAGGGGCAACCCAGCCCTGAGCAGGGACTTCAGGGAGAGAGGTGCCCTCTTGTGCTAAACGGCCACTGGAAAGAGGAAGGCGCGATGGCCATCTTGCGTCCACTGTGGTCTGAGAATTCTTGCCCTCTAGGGTAAGAGCTGGAGAGAGGCAGGCCCCGGGTGGTATGGTCTGAGCACTCCCTCCAGGTGAGCCCACATCCCAGAGCTGCCCTCTGCCCTCTCCAGTTCCAGGAGCCCACCCATTCCCTTTGTGGCTTGGATCCCACTTGCATGGGGTTTCTGTCTCTTGCAACCCAGCGCCCTCAAGGCCCTCCCCCCACTCCTTTACAAGTCCATGCCCTTTACACACTATGGATTATAGCACCCATTGCAGATGGGGAAGCTGAGGCTCAGAGAGATCCCGTGACCGTGCCCAAGTCAGGGAGTGGGGGATCCGGGAGCTCTGTGTGATCTGCTCCCCGGCCCCCACCCTTCAGCCAAGGCTGGGAGCAGGTGGGGCCCTTTCTCAGAAGCTCTCCCTGCAGCTCCCTGGGCAGCCAGTCAGCATCACACATGCTGCAGCGCAGGCAATGGGGCCACCTGCCTGGAAGCGGTATGGTCCAGGGGTTAGAGCGCGGAGCCAGGCTGCCTGGGTTCCAATCCCAGCTCCTCTGCTCAGGCACTGTGTGATCTTGGGCAAGTCACTGAGCCGACCTGGAGGGGAGCAGAGGGAAGCAAATGTGTTCGTGTACAGGGGTGGTGGTCAGAATGAGCACGGCACAGTAAATAAGCAGGAGCTGTTATGACATCTGAGCCTCGTGGCTTCCTCAGTCCACACTTGCTCACCAACCACATGATTCTTTCTAAATCCTTCCCCGGATCGTACCACCTACCAGGACAAGCCGAGGCAGTAAAGGCCTCTGGAAGCTCTCCGACCTCATCTCCCTGCATCCAGGGATTCTAGGACGTCGCTGGTTCCCAGAATGCACCATGTCACTTCAGGCCAACAGGCCTCTGCCCTGGCCAGGCCCCCCCACCCCAGATACCTTTCCTGGGCTTTCCAGACCTCCTCCCCTGGGGCAGAGGTGCGCTCTTCTGGGTCGCTATGAGGGCACCTCTGCCTCTGCGACGAACTCTGTACGGGTCCCCGTTTCTCAGGGCAGGAGCCGGGTCTGAGTCCTGGGCCCCCAGCACCCAGCCCAGCTCAAATAAATAACTTGAGGGACAAGATCCGGAAAAAAAAAAACCCGCCTCTCAGCTTGGAGCTGACAAGAAGCAACATAAAATGACTGAGATTCTCCTCTTTCCAGGAAATACCCCACCCGGGAGGTGATTTCTATGTGTTGCCGATAAAAATAGGGTGTTTCCTCAGTCTTTGCAAGGGGCCCACAGGGGCTTTCTTAAAATGTAATTTAAGATGTAGCTAATGGAAGAGAAGCTGAGATGCTGGAAATTGCAGATCATCTGTCAGGAGGCAGCTCTGTGATGACTCAGGCTTGTGTTGGTTGATGACTAGACCCCCAGCCTAGGCTGACAGCCCAGCATCCAACACGTAGTAGGTGTTCCCTGGTGGGCAGGAGGGAGGAAGGCAGGAAATCACGGAAAGCAAGGATTACGGAGTAAACATATTAACCTTTGACTTTGGCCAGGACTTGACAACTAATGACTCATCTTCACCCACGTTTCCCCACACAAATCCTACAAGACCAGAAGAGTGGTGACTGAGCCCGCTCGTCTGATAAGGACATGGATGCTCAGAAGCCAGCTCAGGCCAACACCAAGTGGAAGGAAGAGCTGCATACAGACCCTGGGCAGGTGGGGACTGGCAACTCCCAGGACCTTGGCAGTAGAAGACCCCAGACCTTCTCCCCAGGAGCCCTCAGGCACCTGCAACCTACTTGAGGTAGGGCTGTCAGATAAAACACAGCACACCCAGATGAATGTGAATTTCAGACAAACGACAAATACACTTTTAGTATAAGTATATCCCAAACACCGCATGGTACATACTTACGTTAAACAATTATTTGTTGTTTATCTGAAATTCAAATTTAACTGGGTGTCCTATATTTTCATTTGCTCAATCCGCAAGCCTATCTCTGGGTCCCTCCATTCAAGTTTCTTAATTGGCTCCTCTTGGTGCTATCCCTCTACCTCTGGGTGAGCTGGCCTTGGCCAGGAGCAGGAGAGGGGCACAGACCCTCAGGGTTCCTCCCCAGTGCATCCTCTCCAGTTCAGAGAGGCCGAGTGCTCTGACCAAGAGTCCACGGCCGGTGTAGGGTGGGGTCAGAGCCTGGCTCTCTGCCTCCCCTGAATTTAACTCTGTTTCTCCAGAGTAGTCCTTACACCACGGCAGGTGGGCACAGCTTGCTAGAAACCAGACAGCGGGTTCTGTGGGAACTCACTCTGCAGCCTTCTGAGGGCTGGTGAGGCTTCCCGCATCCTCAGGGCAGACCAACTGGAATATCTGGACTGAGCATGGGTTCGAGGGGCATCCATACCTGGGTAAATCCCAGATCTGGGCCGTGCAGACTGTGTGACCTGAGGCAGGCTACTAACCTCTCTGAGCCTTCATTTCCTCATCTGCAAAATGACTACCAACCAACCCCAATTTTCAGAACGGTCAGGACCTAAGAGCATCAGGGACGTGAAAGAGCCCAGCCCAGGAAGGGCAGTCAGTAAACACTGGTCCCCTGTGGCCTATGCTTTGTGCCGTGGGCCCTCACTTCTCGACCCTCTGAATACCGGCCCTGGGACTTTTCCCACTCTCAGGCCAGTCGGTGGGGGTGAGGCTGACCTCACAGCCTGACCTAGGCCTAGCCAATCAGAGCGCTGCCTCAGCCTGGCCAAAGCCAGGTTCAGGAATAAGCACATGACTCCAGCCAGCCAATCCAAGCCGAGGAGGCCCTGTTCCTGGGATGGCTGGAAAAGGAAAGGGCATCTTCTCGGTGACCTGGGGGGAGCGGGCTGTGCACCTGCAGCGACTTGCGGCCGCCCAGAGGAAAGCTGGCAGGGATGGAGGCCAGCACACAGGAGCTAGCAGAGCTGGGGGATGGGAGGCCTCACAGCGTGGTGCCGCCTTTCAGGATCCCGAATCAGCCAGGCCCTGAAGCCAGAGACCCCTGGGCCTTCCAGGAAAGGTCCAGGGAGGGAGGTGATAAACTCCCTTAAACCAGATTCAGTGGATTCCTGGCCCATATAACCGGAGAGCCCTGCCTGATTCAGGATTGACCGGTGTCTAGCTTGCCAAACTGCGTCCTGAGACTCATCCCCATCCCCCCATGGTATCTACCATCTTGTTTCCATGGATATGGACCTGAGCAGAGACCATCACTCTCTTCCTCCCTGCTCCATATGCAAATGAGAAAACCATCCACACCAAGGTTCTCTGTGGAAACTTCCCAGGTCCATTCCCACTGATGGCCAGTTCAACTTTAAAAAAAAATCAAAAAGGCACCAGATCCTTCTTCCCCTAGCTCTGCTGTGCCTGAGTGAAAGGGATACAAAACAAACATGCCATGAGCCTCCCCTCTGCCAGACCTGCCCAAGACCAAGCTCCAAGGACCCCAGGATGATGTCTCGGCCTCAGCCCTGCCCTTGGAGCCTCCCGTCCTCGGGACAGACAGGCCTGTAGAGTCAAGGATAAATCAGGGTGTAAAGTCAGTGATGGAGCCTGAGAATGCCCGGAGCCTCCTGACACAGAGTGCTTTCCTGACCCACAGATAATGCACCTAGAGCCACATAGTGAGCCAGCTCCAAACACTTCTGGAAACAGCCACAATGATGACCGATGACCCCTTGAGCCCCATAGCCTCGGCTGGGCCCACTGCCAGGCACTGGACTCTGCAGAGCTTACCCCGGTTGATATTTGGGTTTAGATATCTCAGCAGATCCCAGGCACTGCTCCGTCAGCCAAGCACAGCTCTGGAGACTCTGACCAGGGCTTGAAGACCCAGTCAGGCTGCAGCTTTGGCCGAAGACAAAGAAACCGAGGCCCAGGGAGAGGAATGTGGCAGGCTCTGGGAGATGCCCACCCAGTGTGCTTTTCTCCTTTTTTCCATTTTGCCCAGTCCAAGAGAACAGCTCCTGGTTGACTTAGCCAAGTGAGACAATCTGTTTTCTGCTTCCCTAGGCTCTCCTGTGGCTAAGGGTGGCCACGAGACCCAGTTCTGGCCAAGTGTGCAGGGATGCGGAGGGCTCTGGGAAAGTAAATGCTGCTCTCCTGATCAGAGTGGACAGGCGTGGCTGGCAGAGCCCATCTCCCTTCCACCCTCCCTTTCGGCTTTCCACACAGACCCAAGGTCCACAGCTTTAGCAGCTGCCTTGTGACCATGAAGAAAGGCCCGGAAAACCACTGGGATGCGCCCCCATCGTGAGGTATGGCCAACCCCACAACTTCATGTTAAGTCAGAGAAAATACCCCAGGGTTTGCTTGAGCCACTGTGGGTCTGGGTTTCTGTTACTTGCAGCCTGTAAGGGAATTGAATTATGTACAAAAGCAGGTTCTTAATCTTAATCCATTCCCATGGGTGTGGCCCATTGTAAGTGGAACCTTCTGAAGATGTTATGTTTAATTAAAGTTGGCTCGACTGAATCAGGTCCGGCTTTAATCCAGATTACTGGAGTTCTTTATACGCAGAATGAAATTCAGACATAGAGAGAGGAAGCCACGGGAAGCAGCCAGAAGCTGGAAGTCAACAGAACCCAGAAAAAAAGAAGCCGCCACCATGTATATTGCCAGGTGATGGAAAGCCAAAGAACCCCAAAGATTGCCGACCAACCACAAGATACCAACCCTGGGAGGAAGCAAGCCTTCTAGCCTCTGAAACCATGCGCCAGCAAATCCCTGTCCTTAAGCCAACCCCTTGAGTGGCATTTGTTTTAGCAGCCGGGAAAGTAAAACACAGCCAAAGGCACTCCTGACATACACCCAGCAAGACACAGGATCAGGAGCCAATCCCAGCCTGGCAGTCATGCTCCCTGCATTCAACTCACGGCCCTTTACCAGCCCTGTGACCTTGGGCCAGTCACTCCCTGTCTCCTTGTGGCATCTGTGAAATGGAACTAACCACAGAACCTCCTCACAGAGCTGGTCTGAAGATTAAACAAGATAATGCACAGCATCAGGTATGTAGTGAGTAGGGAGCAAACGGGAGATGCTCTTAATTTTCTCTCATCCCTGAATGATGCCTGAGAGAGTTCAATTCCCTTTGCTTTTTAAAGTCCCACTTTGGGGCACTTTGGACAAAAGGAATTCTGAGCCAGCAATCGCAGAGAGGATGTGCCTGCCTGATCTGTCTAGAAAGGCCAAGTCCAGAGCTGAGGATCAAGTCTCATTGACTTCTGGCTTCCTAAGAGGCTGTAAGAGTCGAGGGGGAGAAGCTGTCTCCAGGTTCCGGTAAATCCTGCCCCAGCCTCTCCTTCCCAGGTCCTGGCGAAGGGGCCCCCTCACTGATGTTACTGCTATTTTCACTAAGATTATTAATGATCACAAAAATTCTCAGGTGGAGTCCCCACTGTTCTTTTCACAAAAGACTTCTACTTGTCATGAGAATTAATTCAGATCCCGGATACAGAAGTAGAGATGGAGCCCCTCCCCATGCTTCTTGCCCCTTCCTGCAGTTCCCGGAATTGTGAGCCACGACCTCCGCCTTGAAGCACTCCGAGGAGGGGCTGCTCTGAGAGCTAAATGAACTAGTTTGTCCAAGGGTGGCCTGCAGACGACCTGTGTCAGGGCCGCCAGGGCACAGGTTAAAATGCAGGCTCCTAGGCCTTGCTCACACCTGCTGGGGCTGGATCCCTGCAGTGGGGCCCGGGAATTTGCATTTTAGCACATGCCCCAGCGATCCTGTTGTCCCTTGAGTCTGCGAAGCACTGAGAAGGGGTGCACGACCATGCAGGTGTTGGAGGAATAGGAGCCCTTACACGCATGCGTCCTGCTCCATTTCCCCCAGGGAGGCGCTCTGGGATGCCAGGCCAGCAGGAGCTTTCCAGGGCCTTCAGACACCAGGCGGCCCTGCATTCATCCAGGGCGGGGCCCCCACCAGCCATGCCCTTGGCAAGGCTCTGCCTCTGCCTCCCTCCGGGGAGGTGCCCACAGCCCGGCCCTCCAGCCCTGGTTGGCTCCAGAGCCCGACACGGAAATCCTTAGGGCAGCTTTTAACAGAAGTGCCCAGGCCCCTCCCCACAGCTGGCAATGGCCAAGCCAATGTCATTTCACTGTTTTGGTTGGGGGAGGAGGTAGAATTGTCAGCAGGGAAGCACAAAGGAGATATATAGATAAAGGATATCTCAAGTTCAGCAAGGAATGTCATTGAATATTTCGTGACCTCCTAATGGACAAAGGCAAGGAAATGGCTGTTAGAAGATATGACGGTGAGGAAGGTTCACCACCACCTAAAAAGAAACTATGACCACGGCTTCCTCCCACTGAAACAGTCCTAGTGAGGTGCCTTCTGTAAGTGCAGCAAGTAAATGTAACAAGTGACCAAATCTGGAGTCCAAGAGGTCACTGTAAAGTGAAATTAAGAGGGATAAATGCAAAAAAAAAGAGGGATAAATGCCAAGTTTAGCAACTGAGTTAAGAAAAGAGTCACCTGTGTTTAGTTCCCGGGGGGGGGGGGACACCTGGCTGGAGGTGAGCATGACTGCAGGGGGAGCATGGCCACTCAGCAGGTCACCACAATCCTACAGGTCTCCCCGGGACTAACCCACACAAGGCCCTTGGAGTCCTGTTCCAGGGCCAGGCATGATGCAAGGACTAGACTAGCCTGAGGCTGTCATTTGAGAAAGGTGGGAGGTGCTGGGGGCATTTCACCCAGAGGAAGGGAGCCAAATTCTGAATCTCAGGGGCGCTCCTCCCCACAGCCTCTGGGACTTCGTGATCAGGCCCCTGCCCCACTCTGGCCTCATCCCCTAGCACCCAACCCCACCACCCCCGGGCCCCATCCCCCCTCCACCTCCCTTCCCTTCCTGACCTTAGAGCCTCAGCGTGCTGTTCCCTCTTCCTGGGACACCCCTCTCCAACCCTCTGCCTGGCTGCGAGGAATTCTCTGACCCCCTAATCTAAATCATAGCGCTCTAGGCTACTTCGCAGCAGCACTGATCCCAATTTCAAATTCATATGTAATTATCTGTTTCAATCCATTTTCTAAACTGTGGGCTTCATGAGATCACAGTGTCTGGCTCATCGTCGTGTCCCCACTGCCCAGCACAATGCCTGGCATGTAGTAACTGGTGCTCAATAAATGTTGATTTAGTGAATGAATGAATGAATGAATGAATGGTACTATCAGGTGGGAGCTACAGGATGACAAATTTCAGAACAATGAAAGAGAGTATTTTCTAGCATGTTAGGCTGTCCCAATTTGGGACTGGCTGCCTTGTGAGGTAGTGAGCTCCCTGCAGTGGCAGCATGCAAGCAGGGGCTGGCTCTGAGCCTCAACTAAGCCTGCCATGACAGTTACACTTGACGGGAAGACAGAGGCTGTGACCTCTAAGGACCCTTCCTGCGTGGAGGTTGTATGTCTCCCTCCATAGCTCGAGGAAGGAGCTAGTAATTTGGGGAAGGGGAGGGGCAGGAAGGGAGAAAACAATGTTGGAATGTCAGGCCTGTTACTTGGGAAACAGAACATTTATAGCACTGAGGCTGGTGGGACTGGGGGGGCGTGGGCGGGCAGCTCCGGGGCTGGGGCTGGGGCTGGGGTGGAAGCAGCACTGAAGGCCTGGGCTCTGGGGCCTTCTCCACCCAGGCCACCCCTCACTCTTGAGGCGCTCGGTGCTCCAGGCACAAAGAGGTGAGAACCTTGAGGGCGGGGGTCGGTCTGGTTCACCCTAGCCCCCGACCTCCAACACACGGCTGGGCAGGTGAGCGTTCCCAACTCGAGCAAAAAAGTCACCACTGAACCCGACCCCCAGCCGGACTGCCTACATCACCGGCGGGACCCAGTGCAAACTGAAAGCTCATGGCCTTAGTTCACAGATTATCAAGCATTTCAAACTGGAGACAGCAGAGCGTTAAACCAAGCGCAGGAACCTTCTAAGTGCACCTGCACATGCTCAGAAGCCTGCTCTGTCCCCAGGGGATTGTTGGCCTGTTGGCCCCATCCTGTCGGACCCCAAGGACAGGGAGAAGACAGCAAATGTAGACCTCGCCATGCTGCGGAAGCCAGGGGGTCTCCTAACTCTGCTCAGCTTAGAGCTTCGTTTTCTTTATTTATAAACATGAGCAGACAGCAAAGAAGCACTGAGCATCAGAGGAGACTTTCCCAATCCAAAGGGCAAAGGGGCACTCCTGGGAAGCAGTTGAGTGGAGCCAGCAGCCCAATGTCTACCCTTAATCAGGAGTTAAGAAAAATTACCCTAAAACTTGGATGTAAGGCAAAAGAAGGGTGGTATTTCTGGCAATGTCATTTTGGAGCATTATTTAACAGACCCATTCAAGGATTATTTCGTTATCTTGGGAAACATACCTTTGTTTAATTTGCTATTTACTGTTAATTAAAGATTCGGATGCTGTGAAATTACATGTTAACATGTAGATTTTTGTCTGGTAGAGATGTAAGTAATTCCTGTCCAACAAAAAAACATTCACCCCAAAGGTTCTGGTTTTATTACCCTGTAGGTCATTAACCAGTCTTGGTTCTAACCTAGCTATTTTATTCCCACATTCTTTCTCCAATGCCTACTTTTTAATTCTGCTGATTACCATCCAGCTGGGTCCCTCATTAATGAGTTGAATAAATCTGTAATACACATTAATTCATTCTAGATTTGTATGGGAGCCTTTTTTTTTTTTAACTTTTTGGTACTGCTACTTTGACACAGCGTTACTTAGGAATCAGGAAAAGACTTTTAAGAAACCTAATTAGTATCCATAATGAAATTTAAGTGACTATCACATCCATAAAAGAACAGACACAAACTGCTCTGAAAAATGAGTAATCCAAAAACAAGAAACATTCTTGAGAATTACAACAACAACAAAGCACAGGAAATTGAAATTCCATAGAGGGAGCAAATGGGGGAAAGGACACTGCTGAAAGGCTCATTGATGATTCGGAGACCAAGTCAAGGAATTCTCTCACAATATAGATGACACTTGTGAGAAAAAAGAAGAAAGACGTGGGGAATAGACAGAGGAGGGAATATACATTTAGAGGTAACAGAAGGAGGTAACAGAGAGGAATAGGCAATAACCAAAGAAGAGCTACAAGACCTTTTCCTAGGCCCTAAAAGGGCCCACAGCCAGCAAACCTCCACTTAGGTCTGCCTCGTGAAATGTCTGACTCCAAAGGTAAACAGAAAACCCTATAAGCCTCTAGTCAGGAAACAGCAGGTTCTCCTCCAGGAAAGGAGGTATTGACTCCCCTGCTATACCATATTGGAGATTTAAATGACACAATGTGTGTGGGGTTATGAGGGAGAAAAATCATGACCCCTAGAATATCACAGGCAAGAAAACTGTTCTTCACATGTGAAGATCAAAGGAATATATGTTTGGACAAGCAAGACTGAAAAGTGACACTATCCAAACACCTTTTCTTTAAAAACTACTTAAGGTGGGAAGCGGCTGTGGCTCAATCAGTGGGGCTCCCGTTTACCATATGGGAGACCCCGGGTTCGGTTCCCAGGGCCTCCTGGTGAAGGCAAGCCCGCCCGCACAGCGTGGTTAGCTGACCCAGCGAGCACAAGCAGCAAGGGGAGGATGAATGGATAAATAAAAATAAAATTAAAAAAAAAAATAAAAATAAAAAAAAAAAAAAAAAAACTACTTAAGGATGCACACCAGCCAAACCAAAATGAGAATTAGAATGAGGAACTTGACAGCAGGAGTGACACAGTACACAAGAAACTGTATGAAACCAGAGTAACTTCTGGTTAGAGCTAAGTAATTGGTGACAATGTGATCGTGAAACTGAGTACTGTTTTTATGAAAGGGTGCCTAGGCGAGGTGTAACATTTTTAAAAACACTTGCAAAACAAATCATTTCCTCTCAGGGCATGTCTGCAGAACTCTAACTTCCCATCTCAACTGTGCTTCCTGTCTACCCTTTCTCTCACACACACACTCGTACACACTCATACAGTCACACACACAGTCATGAACTTCAGTCCCTTTCTTGTTCCCTTTCTCATGTCTGCCATCTTGACCCATCAACGGACATGGTCAAGGCCTCCTCATCCTTCAGCTGTTGTATGTCGCTACCTCTGGAACATTCTCAGGCCCCTGAGCCCCCAGTGTAGCTCTGCCAGGCTCCTGTGTTAAATGCTCTTTGAAAACCACATCCCTTTGCATGCAGCCAGCTTTTCAGTGCCTGAAGACATATTCACTGATTTGGCTGTGTGATGCCTCTCCCCAGATGAGATGTTGGGAAGTACAAGGCCTATGTCTGAAGGCCTACCCTAAAACCCCAGCACCTAGGACAGCGCTGACACTTAGTAGGAGCCAAATCAATCACTGGCTGATGCATGAGTAGGTGAATGGGCCACCAGCCCAATTTGAACAAGGAAAGTAGGAACAAGCCACATAGCAGGGTCCAAAGAGCTCCAGCAGGACTAAATTGTAACCTGGCCTCTCTCTGACCATAGCTGAAGTCTTGGTAGAAATAACCACAATTTGGAGTCAGACAGTCCTATGCTTGAGTGTGTGCTCAATCTCTGAGTGATCGAGGATAATACTAGTAATAAAAGCTAACATGAATTGGTGCTTATTTTGACATAAGTACTATTACTATCCCCATTTCACAGACGAGGAAAAGGGCTTAGAGCAGTTAAGTGACTTTCACAAGGTCGTACAGTTAGTTTAAACCCGGCTTATTATCAGCTGACAGTCAGGAAGACCTGTGACTCATCAAAGAGAGAAGGAAGTAATGTCTGTATGTCCAGGCCATCCAGCAAAGGGGCAGCATTCCTCCCACCCCAGGGAACCAGGAGGCCCACACATGCCCACACAGCCTCGGCATTACCGCCAAGAAGCCCCACAGATTATTTAAACTGTCTGGAGTGCACCAAAGGCTAGGACTTATCTGCCACCCATACCTACCCTGCCATGACAATGAAGAAATCCAGGCGGTTCCAAGTGTCCCCAAGGTAGCACTTCTTGCCAAAAATGCCCAGGGCCACCATCTTGAGCACCATCTCCATGGCAAAGAAGATAAAGATGAAGTCATCAAAGACCTGCAGGGAGGGGCAGAGGAAAGCAAGAGGCAAGGGACAGTGTGAGGTTCTGGAGCAGGACCTGGGTGCTGGAGCCATGATGGAGGTGGGTGAGAGACCGGGCATGGACCTGAGGGGCCTGGGAAGGACCTGGAAGAGAATCCCAGAGATCCTGGTCCAATGCACTCATTTCATAGATGAGGAGACTAAGGTCCAGAGAGGGGTATGAATTTGCCCAAGGTCCTAAAACCCATTCTACTTATTCCTAAGACCAAGCATAATGACAAGGGACTTAGCACTGGCTAGACACTCTACTTGCATTCTCTCTTTGAATTCTCACAATGACCCTGTGGGTTGCTCCATTTTACAGATTAGGAAATGGAGACTCAGAGAGGTTAAGCACCTTGCCCTGGGTCACACAGCAGGTCAGTGCAGAGCCAGGACTGAAACTCAGGTCTGACTCCAAAGCCCTTCTCCAAACAGGCCTGACACCCCCACTGGAAAGCCAGGGCCCTGGGCCCGTGTTTGGAGCACAGGTCCCAGTGTGCCTTCCTCTGCTCAGAAAGCAGCCTTGAACCTCTTCCCTGAGGACAGGGTCTAGGTCAAATTCCTTTCTTTCCAGACTCAGTGAGGGCTGCAGTCAATTCAACACAATAAACAGGGCCTGAACATCTGATGCCAGGACCTAGGCTGGGGGTCAGGGACCCAGAAAACACAGTCGCCACCTCGTTGGGAGCTGACCTAGGACTCAGATAAGGCTAAGTGCTTCTAACTCAGCCGGGGACCCCAGATTGGCTGAGGAGCTTGTTGCCAACCCCTGAGGTCCTGATTCAGCGGTTCTGGGCTGGGGTCAAATGCCCCGTGGGGGATTCTGAGGCCCCGCACTACTTAGGAGCTGCGGAATCCTGCAGGGAGGCAGGAAGCAGAGGGTAACTCCTCCCTGGAGGAACCTGGCTTTCCCGGGGAGTTTGCACATCTGTAAAATGGGTCTAACCCTGACACCCTGCCGCTCGAGCTTGCAAAGATGAATGAAGCTACGGTATACATTATGCGCGTCCTGAACAAGGTCCTGACAGGTGCCAAAGATTGGAGCCACACTGGGTAGAAGACAAGACCAGGAGAGCTCTTGGAGCCCAGCTCCTCCAGGGCACTGGGGGCCAGGGGGAGGGCAAGGGTTGGCGTTTGGGCTTTCTCCCAGGGGCGCTGGGGTGCTAGCCGAGGCTTTAAGCAGAGGACGGCTGGAATCAATTGTGCTTTACCCCCGTGGTGGAGGGGGAGCAAGCCTGGCGGTGGGGAGACCAGGAGGAGGCTGGCGGTGGCGTCCAGGTAGGAGACGATGGGGGCCTGGACGAGGACAGAAGCCCCTGGGTGGAGAGGAGGCGATGGAGGGGAGAGGGGAGCATGACGGGGACTGGGGAAAGCCAGTTAGGAGTGAGGAAGAGAGAAGCTGGGTGAGGGCCACGGGCGGGGCCCGGGGCGGGGCGGGCCTCACCTGCAGGATCCGGCAGCGCTCCGACAGGCAGTCCATGTCGTCGCACGGCTGGAACATGCCGAGCGTCACGCAGTTCAGCAGGATCACCATCATGCTAACACACTCAAACCATGTGCACGCCAGGTCAAGGACGAAACAGCCGCTGGGGCTCGGGAGGTGGGGCGCGCCCTAGAATTGCATGCCCCTTGACCCACACAAACACATACCCCCCCATTCCCGGTTACTCGCACCTCCAGGGGCCTTCCCCAAATGGGTTTTCAAAGACCCTGGAGCCAGGCTACCCGCCCCCCCCCACAAGCCTAGAGGTGGCCAGTGTCAGACCCAACGCGGGGCAGGAGCCGCCCTCCCTCTCCCCGCCCGCCCAGGTCGGCAGAGGTCCCCAGAGGTCCCCAGAGGCCCAATGGCTGCCCATCTCTGGGCTCTCCCTGACTCTCCCACCTCTGACCACCTCCCTCTACCTCTTCCTTCCCCTCCCCCACCTACGTCCCTCCCGCTCTGGGCCAGCAGTTTCTGCCCAGGGCCTGAGCCAGGAGGCTGCAGAGAACCGTCCCCTGGGGCTGGATGCCCCTGTCCTCCTCTCCTCAGGGCAGCCAGCAGCCCATCCTTCGCTTCTGGAATGGTGGCGCCTAGACCCGCTCCAGACCCTGGGCCAAGCAGGGTGAGGCTAGGCCTCCTCAGATCCCCCCAGGAAAAGAGGCTTCTCAGCCCGTGGCAGGGCCTCTGGGCGCATACTGGGATACAGGATGAGTAGGCCAGTCTGTTTTCTCCTTCTCCTGAGGAGCCCAGGACTGGCAGCGCCTCTGAAAACAGCCCTCCCTCCTCCCTCCCTCCCTCCCTCCCTGGGCCAACGCTGACTCAGGCTTAGAACCCAGTCCCACCACTCCAATCCACCTAGAGTCAGAGAACCAAGAGGCGGAGCTCAAAGGCGCCTCAAGGCCCCTGTCAGTCATCACCCCCACCCATCATTACACAGGTGAGAAGATCCTGCTCAGATCTCCCAAGGTGTCTCCCACCTTGACCGAGTCCTGGGGCTTCAGAAAATCTGTGCCTACTTGAAAAGAGAGCAACCCAACCTAAAAGGAACTTAAGGCACACACAGCATGAATGACTGAAGTGAGACTTATGATGAACTTCCAGACCATGAAGCCTGGCTGACCTTGGAGGCCCTGACTAGTCTCAGGAGTGGGTTCTTTCCTAAGAGGAGAGATATTGAGGGAACTCACCAGACCCAGCCTACACAGCCTTATTCCTGCCCCAGAAACTAAGGAAATGGGAAGTCAGCCTCCTGTGCTGTAAAAGCAGTGAATGGAAAAGGGTGCCGTCCAGGAGTCAGGGGACCTGTGCTTGAACTCCAGTCACAGCACTGACCAGCTCTGGGGTCTCGAGCAAGCTCCCCGCCGTCTCAGAACCTCAGTTTCCCCACTGACCAGGAGCCTCCTCTGGTCTCACTGAGTGCATTCTGGCCCCTCTAGTCCACCCATCTGCAGCAGCAGTGAGCAGTTAAAATTAAGATCACCTCCCTCCCCTGCTCTGAACCCCACCATGGCTCCCTATCTCTCTCAGAATAAACCTCAAAGCTCCTGCCAACGGTCTGCAAGATCCCACCTACCCATTTCCCTCACCCTGCCCCCTTTCCTAGCTCACTCCACTCAAGATCAATGGCCTGCCTGCTGCTCCTCAGACACCCCAGGGACACTCCACCTCAGGGCCTTTGCACATGCTGCTCCCGCGACCTGGAGACTCTTCCAGCCTCAAGTGTGGTTCCTTCTGGCCCTTTAGCTTTGTTGTAACCTCCTCTGAGACGGGTCCACACAAATTCTTCATGCCCTGTGGCCTCCCTCTCCCACCTCCACCACTGCCATCTCCCACTTTATTGTCTTCCGGCACCTTGGAATCATCTTGTTGTCTTCACCCACTGCTAGAACCCACATAGCATGAGGACAGGGATTTTGCATTCACAGCTCTCACAGTGCCAGGCATCTAGTAGGAACTCAATCAATGTTCGTAGAATGAACAAATAAATCCCTCTGATCCCTGCCGTTTCTGACATCTAGTGATTCTTGAGTGTCTCCAAAGGAAAGCCCCTGCCCCTCGATTTCAAAGTCCTTGCTCTGTGCATGGATGTAGCTACTGCAGCCAAACCCTCAGCCTGACCCTCCCAAGGGGGCTAAGCACCTCACCTCTGTTGCCTGACGGGGGAGTAACCTGGTTTCCATGGCAACAGCCTGTCCCCGTGCCCCGGGGCCCTTGCTCACCTTTCCTCCTGCCTCCCTCTTAGGCCCTTCTCGCCCCAGCCCTGCTCCTTCCTGCCCCCCTATGCCGCTGCCACTCTCCCGCCACAGCCTGTAATTAATTTCAGTTGCTGCCAGGGCCCCCTTCTAGCCTGAGCATCGCTCCAGCAGCAGCTTCATCATTAATTAACTTTTTTGAAGTTCAAACGTTCTAATTACCAGCGAACATCCCCCACCCCCCTAGCTTTTCCCCCAGCCTGTCATGCTCTCTCTATCCTTCCAGCCACCTCCTCTGCTCCCTCTGCCCTTCCTGCCAGCTTCAAGCCCAAAGTGCACTGAGCAGTGCCTCCCAGGAGCCCGGCACCCCCATTTCTTCCTCACCAGGGCCCTGAGCAGGGGGGCTCAGCAGGCCCATTTTACAGATCAGGAAACTCAAAGCTCGAGGAAATGCAGGGCCTTTCCCAGGGTCACACAGCCAAGAAGTAGCAGAGCTGATATGATTGCTCGAACCTACCCACGACTTCCCCCTCCCTCCCCTGTGCCTAGGACTCAGCCCAGACTCAGCGGCTCTTTCCTGGACCCTGCACCAGCCTCCTCTCTGGCCTCTGCCCCTCCAATCTGCCCCACTTGACAACCAGGCACTTGCTGTGTGCCAGGCACTGTCCCCTCATTTAATCCTCACAGCGGTATTTGCCCAAGGTCACCAGGTTGAAAATGGCAGAGCTGGGATTTCAACCCAGGGTCCACTCTTCTCTCACCCACAAGCAGTTTTGTCCCTTCCAGGTTAACCTCCCAAAGCCCAACTCTGATGAAACCTCTCTATTACTCAAAAAACTTTCAGGTGACACCCAAGGCTTCCTAGACTCCTACCCCAATAAACGCTTCCGGTCTTACCTTCTACTGCCTTTGCATGTACTGGACTTCTTGCTGCACCCAAGCCCACCTTGTGCATGTGTTTTTCCTTCCATCTAGGTCACCTTTTCCTCTCTACCCTCTCTACCCAACTAACTCCTACTCATCCCTCCCAGCCCATCTCATTTATCACCACTTCCTTTGAGGTACCTTCCTCCACTTACAAGGCGGAGGCTCAGCCTCCTTTTTGGAAGCAGTCCTGACCCACCTGGTCTAGCACGTATCACAGTAATGAACATAGCAGTAACCATGACTACGACCTCCCCGGCCCCCTGCGGACATGACCTTAGCTCTCAACGCAATTTATCTGGGGCAGGTAAGGAAACAGGCCTGGAGAGCTGAAGCGACTGCCCGAGGCCACAGAGCAGTGAGTAGCCCAGATCGTCTGGCTCAGAGCAGTGCCTTACGCTACCTCTGTGGCTCGGCCAACTCGCCCGCTGCCCTGAGGCCCTCCAGGGGACAGGTGCAGTGGCTTTCAGCTCTGGAGAGCTCAGCTTCGGACATTCAGAGATAGACAGCCTCGACCCCTGCCCTGAGGCCCGCAGGGAAATCCCACACGGGCACAGGCTGGGCCCCTTCCAAGGGCAGGAGGCTCAGGAGTCAGGCGAGAGCTGGCATCGCTGCCCGCCGTGCCCACAGGGGCCTGACACGCTCCCCACTGCTCTGCGGATCAAAGGCACCCGGCCGCCTTGAAGCTGAACCAGAGCGCACAGCATGGGTGGGAGGCTGGCGGAAGGAGCCCAGGTCTCTGGGCCCCTTAGTCGCGAGCAAGGGAAGACCTGTGCAGCTTGGGCGCTCAGCTCCAGGATCTGGCGACCGTGCGAAGGCGGATGGAGGCCCCGAGAGGGCGGTCGGGATTTCCAGGCCAGGGGGCAGGCGGGGGTCTGGGTGTCAGCTCCCCGAGGGCAGGCAGTCCTCACGGTCAGGCTCGGTGAGGCTGACGGTCAAAGCCGTGCAGCGGGGACCCACGCACCTTGCCTCCTTCTGCACCACACACCCTCGCTCCTGTAGGGAGACCTTTGTCTCAGAGCAACCCCCACCAACCGATCCAACCCCACATTGCACAGAGCAGAATCCGCGGCCCAGAGAGGGGCCGAGCCCCGTCCCAGCCGCCCAGCAAGCCCGAGGGCTGTGCAGACTCAGAGGGCTGACACCCCCGGGGGTCCCGGGGCCACCCAAGCCCACACGGAAACCCCACATTTCCCCAGGCTCCGCATTTGTGGCACCCGCCCAGTAGGGCTCCCCAGGGGATCATTTCTAGTTGATTAGATCCCTGATGGACAGCCTCTGAGGGAAACAGATGGGGAAGCGGATCAATGATGCGCCAATCGATACCGTATCCTTGGCAGGCAAAATCTTCCCAAACCTGCAGCGGGCGGGAGGCAATGGGCCCTGGGGGCAGCACCTCGAGCCTGCACACCCCTGGGAGGAGCCTGCTGGCACCTCGCACCTCTATGGTCCACAGAGCTGAGCAGAGCATTACAGAGCAGAACTGAGAGCATATATTGAGTGCCTGCTGAGTACCAAGCATGGGGTTAGTGGCGATCATAGTTACAGTTGCAAGCATTTCTTGAGTATTTTTCACCCCAAGCCTTCTAAACAAACAGCATGCACTCCTCGCAGCAGGCACGCGGGCAGGAGTGGGAGGCCCCTAAGACACAGACCCCCAAAGAGATCCTTTCTCCAGGTTACCAAGAGGGATGAGGGTGGCAGAGAATTGCAGACAGATTCTCTTCTCCCCTGCTCCCGTTCTGGAAGCTCACACCCATTGGCTCCTTTGCAGGAGTTTGGAGCCCAAAATCAGAATGGTGAAGTCGTCATGAATTGTCATTGCTGTCAATCATACAGGTCAAGGGTCAGCACACTACAATCTGCTGGCCAAATCCAGCCCACGACCTGTCCTGCAAGCTAAGGATGGGTTTTCCATCTTTAAATAGTTAGGAAAAAATCAAAAGATTTTTGTGATATGTGAAAATCAGACAACATGCAAATGTTAGTGTCTATAAATAAAGTTTTATTGGAACACAGCCACACTCATTGATTTACATATCGACTATGCCTACTCTCGCGCTATATCAGCAGAATGGAGTGCGTTATGACAGAGACATATGGCCTGCAAAGCCAGAAATATCTCCCACGTGTCTCTTTACAAATAAAGTTGGCTGACCCCTGGTCTAGGTTATAAAAATGGGATCAGGTCTCCTCACCCCACGGAAGCTGGGACCACGGCTTGTTGTGCGGAGTTCAACAGAGAAGGCCCTCTCTTTACGGCCTCTCTTATAGCAGGGCCAGGGTTTCCCCTTCTTTGCCTTTTGGGAAAGAGTCGCCTCACTAACAGAGCGCTGAGACTCTCACGCGGGTATTATCTGCTGACTAACATTACCTTGAGTAGAAAATAAACGAGCCGTTATTACAAAACCCTTTTGATTGATGGCTGCCTCATCACATGCTGAATCTTCACTTACAGCTTTTTTTTTTTTTAAGATTTATTTATTTATTTCTTCCCACCCTCACTGTTTTGCGCTTGCAGTCTGCTCTCTGTGTGCTCTTCTGTGTCTGCTTGTTTTCTCTTTGGGCAGCACTGGGAACCGATCCTGCGACCTTCCAGAGTGGAGAGAGGCGCTCAATCTCTTACGCCACCTCAGCATCCTGCTCTGCTGTGTCTCTTGTTGTCTCTCTTCTGTGTCTCTTTTTGTTGCATCATCTTGCTGTGCCAGCTCGCCACACGGGCCAGCTCGCCACACAGGCCAGCTTGCTTTTCACCCGGAGGCCCCAGGAATCAAACCCTGGACCTCCTATATGGTAGACGGGGGCCCAATCGCTTGAGCCACATCCGCTTCCCTTCACTTTTAAAAAGAGTCAGCCCCTTAGCTCAGGCCGGGAAATGGGGAAGGTCACCCAGAAACTTCAGCAAACTTCCCCCAAACTGGCAGGTACTATTGGTACCCCCATTTCACAGATAAGGAAACTGAGGCACAGAGAAGTTGGGAGACTTGGCCCAAACTCACACAGCTGGTAAGTGAAGGGAGGGGACTCCAGGTTGTGAACTGCCAACATCTGAACCCAAGGCCAGGGTCTGGGTGAGCATGTCGCAAGCACCCGCCGCGTGTCAAGCAGTGGGTCCAGGGTGATCAGCTCAAGTGCTGCAGGGCAGGATTTGAACACAGTTCTGGCTGATTCCAAATCCCATGCCAGCAGCCATGTGCTCTGCCACCGCCGACACACTGCCTGGAATACAAGGGATCTTTGTGTGATGTGTGTTTACTGGAATAGTTGCTTTTCCTCCTTGCCCCTCTTGTCTCCTCCCAACACCCCCCACTCGGTGCGGGGAGGCTGGGCCTGGGTCAGTGTGTGTCCAGCCATCAGCACATATGCTCTGGCCCTGCTGGGGACCCAGGCCACACTTCAGCCAGCAAGCCAGAGCATCCTCTGCCTCCCTCTGACCCCTCCTCTGGCTGGAAAGGAGACAGGGGATGCCAGCAAGGGGGGAAGGTTTGCCTCCAGGTTCCCCAGCCAGTCAGAGGCTGAGCTGGGATCAGAACCCATAATTCCACCCCACGTCCCGGCTGCTGCCCTGGCTGAGTCTCGAGAAGGCCGGGGCGTGGATTGGCGGGAAGGGGTCACCAGAGGAGCTACTGTACCAGGGGAGTCTGCCCGTTCCTGGATAGAAGAGTGACGGGATGGAGGGCAAGCCTCCTTTCCAGAGCAGAACCAGAGGCCTGCACGGTTACCATGGCGACCACCACCCTCCAGCCCGCAGGCCTGGCTGACAGTCACAGTTGCTGTGTTTCGGGGGGCTCTGGGAGGGTGGCCAGGGGCGGGAGAGCTGGGTTTTGTGGGGGTGGCCAAGTTTTTATTTTTGTCAGATCTGAAATTGGATCCATTTCCCTGGGTGTGTCTCAGTTGTCTAAATAAATAAAGCAGACAAAGGGGTTTGGGGGCTGCGAGCTCCTGGGCCCGGCAGGCAGGGAAGGCTGTCATCCCTGTAGGGAGAGCTCCCCCCCACATGAGTCCCCAGTGCGCCTGAGGAGGGCAAGTTCAGGCCTTGGACTTTCACAGGCCAGGACCTCAAATTGCAGACCCCAGTTCTTAGGCAGCTCAGTGCTGCTCTGAGGCCAGTTCCACCAGCATCCATGGAGAACCTGTTGTATACCTGGCCTATGCATCGGGCTGCTGAGACAAACCAGACTCAGCTCCTTCGCTGGAGGCGCACGTCCCGGCTTGAGGGCCCTTCCGTGATGTGTGCCCGTGTCGCGCCCACTGGAGTAACAGCAGCTACGGTGTTTGCACGCCAGCTCTGCTCTGGGCTTGAAAGGGGAGACGCCTCCCTCCCTCCCTCCCTCCCTCCCGCCGACCCTGATGCACACAACCACTCTGCAAAGCTGCTTGGGAGCATCTACTAAGGCTAAACCTAGGCCCATGGAGCACCCAGGAATGCCACTCCTGGGTGTATACCCACGAGAAGCATGGACAAAAGTCCACAAAAAAGCCGCGTACCCGAGCGCACATGGCTATGTTATTTATAACAGGCCCTGTCCGGGGACAGCCAAAAGCTCTTCAGCAGGAGAATGGGTTAAACAATCTGAGATAGGTCAGTGGCTTCCAGCCAGGAGTAACTTTGCTCCTTGGGGACATTTGGCCATGTCTGGGGACATTTTGGGTTGTCCCAACTGGGGGGAGGAGGCCAGGACAGCTGCCCACAGCAAAGACCCACCCAGGCCCAGACACCAATGGTGCTAAGGCTCAAACCCCGGGCTACAGCCGCACAACTGAATACCACCCAGCACTGAAAAAGAACTAACTCCTGGTCCCCACAGGAGCATGGGTGACCTCCAGGCATAATGTGGGGGAAGAGAAGCCAGGCACCAAAGAGCACAAAGTGCATGGATCCCAGTGTGTGGAGTTAAAAACTAGGCAGAACCAATCCACAGCGAAGGAGGTCAGAATAGCAGTTCCCTTGGGGGTATCGGGGGGGGGGGGAGCGCATAGGGGAGATGAGACAGTTTCCAAGGACTGAAGATGGTCTTTGTCTTAGCCCGAGTGGTGGCCACAAGAGCACAGTCACGTGGAAAATTCCTGGGGTGGTACACTAAGATGTGTGACGGCTGCAGCATGTATGTTTTAACTCAATAAAAATTTTAACAGCAACAAAAAAAATTATGAAAAGTCCCAAGACAGCAGAGGAAAGCTGTTCCATAAAATGAAAGGCAGAGGGAAGATGGTCCTAGGCCTCCCTCCACTTACATGCCTCCAGCGACGAGAAGCTCTCCACGTGACAAATGGCCCTTCCAGGACCCAATGGCTCTACTTAAGAGCTACAGAGCCTTTCTAGGCTCAGACCCCACAGGAGGCTGGCACAAGGGAGTGAGACCCCTTCTCCTTCCCTTGTCCCAGCTCCCACCCCCGCTTCTTGGAGTCCTCAATGGACTTGGCCAAAGTCTCTGATTCCCAGATGCCCAGTGTAAACAGCCGGCGTGGGGGAGGAAATGGCGAGGGAATAGGGGCTGCCAGCTTGGAAGAAAACCTGGGGCGGATGGTCCATGGGAAGGAAGCTGTGGCCAAGGAGACTCACCAGACGCCTCTGCTTCAGCCAGTGTTGAAGAGAAGGGCCAGGGCCCCACTGCATGTGAGCTGACACCGCCTCAGGAGCCCACTCCAAAGAAGGTAAGCATGCAGGAAGCCTTCCCTGCCACTCCTCTGGCCTCCCCTCATTACAGCTGCTGTCAGACTGTCTATGGTCTGTCCTGGGTCCCTCAGCCCACACCCCCCAAAGCTGTGCTCTCCAAGGAAGAGCATACCCATCCTCTGTATGCCTGGAGCCATTACCTGAGCTGTCTCGAGAGTGAGGTCCCCATCACTTGAAGGCAACAAGGAGGCTAAGGAGGGATTTCTGGGCTGGAGGGTTTTGCCAGCAGCCTTCCCACCCTGAGCTCCTCCTCCTCTCCCTTGTAACTCCCATCACTCGTTATTCATTCCTTCAACATGCCCTCACTGAGGGCCTCCTCTGTGCCTGGTCCACGGTGGCTCTTGGGACCCCACATGAAGAGACACAGTCCCTGCCCTCCAAGGGCTGGACAGAAAGGTATGACATTCTCCCTCAGCCTCCCTGGGGGGCTTGTCCCCCAACACATGTGTCCCCTGCCCGGTTGCATTCACTTGGAGACATGCAGCCCTCTGTGCACTGCACACGCTAACACACAGATGCACACGCATGCACAGGCACCCACACACCCACGTGCACCCCTCCCCCACACACCAGCGGCACATCCAGCTGGCCCAGCAACATTCTCATGGCTGACCCTGCTCTCCTTCTAGAACAGGGGTTCTTAATCTTTTCTGTGCCACCAACTCCTTGGGCACCTTGGGGATGCTCACGGGGCCCTTCGCAAAATAATGTTTTGAAATGCATTTTTTAAAAAAAGCTTGGGACTAGAAGTTCAGTTCCATTAAAACAGTTATCAAAATATTTTTAAAGAATGAATTTGTGATAGAGGAGTATTTGTGCCTCTTTAGCAACACAATAAGTAACAAGATCCAGTGGTGGGTTTAATCATTGTGTGATTTTGACACGGTGATGACTATAAAAGCTATTCTGAGAGCTCTGCAACAACTGTGATGTGCTGTGAAAATATCAGTGACCGGCTCGGGAGCTGCTGATACCATCGTGGTTTGCTACCTCCATTCAAAATAGAAGGAGATGCTACATTTTAATCAGGGGGCCATGAAAACAAAGATGCAACTTTTCCCCATCCAAATTCCAGGTCCCCAGGTTAATCCCCTGTTCTAGAAACTCTTTCCCTTGGGCCCCTGGGACACTGTGAACCCATGGTTGTGTCCCCCATCTTCCTCATGGGGTCCCTCCCTTAAACGTTGGGTCTCCTCAGGCCCCCCAGCCATCTGGTCTCCCCTCCCCTCTCCCTGACCCCTTCCCCCATTCCCACAGCCTCAGTAACCATCAAAGGGCTGACCAGGTCCCAAGGATCTCCCAGCCCCGGCTCACTCCCTGCTGCTCCGGGATATCTCTAGGAACCTCAAGTTCATCATGTCCGAAGTGAGATGTGTCTTCTTCCCAAACCACCACATTCTCCTCCGACACGATCCACCTCCGTGAGCAATGTGACGCCCAATCCCGGAAGGTGTCCAGACCAGGACCCTCCGCAGCCTCCCTTGCCCTCACCCCCACATCCCGTTTGGAGAACTGTCCATTTCCCTGCCCCAGCCTCACCTTTCCATCCTCCCCTCCGCACTCCCTCTGCCCCAGGCACGCCAGCACCCTCTCGTTCCTGAGACTCCAAACAGCCTCCTCTGAACATCCTCCACACAGCGGCCAGAGGCTTCTTCCAAAAGCAAAAGCCTGCCATGGCTCCCCACTGCCTTCCGGACAGTTTCCAAGCTCCTTGGCTCGGCATTTAAGGCCCTTTGTGCACATGCTCTTGGCCCACCCCTCCAGCCTCACCTCTGGCCACACAATATCCACCTGCACCCTGGTTTGCTGGGATGCACTTCGTTGAAAGCTCTGCTGCACACCTACTACGTGCAGGGCCGTGGGCCAAGGCCTAGAGAAGAGGCAGGCTTCAATAGGACCTGCAGCTGTCGTTTTATTTTATTTTATTTTATTTTTGGAGCCTGCCATCAGGGAGCTCACAGTCTCTCAGAAGGTGGGAAGCAGAAGTCACGGACACAAGGCGCAGGAGCACAGGAGAGGCCGGCACAGGGCATGGCTGATGCTCAGCAGGTGGAGGGTAGATGGGTAAGTGGGAGGGGGTGAGGGGTTTGGGAAGGTGGATGGATGAAATACATGAACCTAAGGGTGGGTGAGAGGGTGGATGAATGGATGGGTATAGTGGGGTGAGTGGGGGGATAGAGAGGTGGGTGTGTGGGTGGGTGGATGGATGGAAAGATGGAAAGATAGATAAATGGATAGATGGGTGAATGAATGGGTAGACGGAGGGATGATGGATCAACAGATCACTGGAGGGAAGAGTTGATGAAGGAAAGAAGGGCAGGTGGGTGGATTGGGAAGGTGACTGGGAATGTGACACTCTAGTAAGTGACAGCTCCAGGATTCACACCCAAGTCGATCAGATCACAGGTTGGGACGCAGCAACGCCCCTCCTCCTGCAGAGGCCCCCTCCTCAAGGCCCTTGACTCCATGCTGTTCATACACTTTCAGAGCTTCCGGAGATCTCAGAGGCCACCTAAGCCAGAGCTTCTCAGCCCCAGCACTGCTGGTAATCGTCACAGGGGACGGGTCTGTGCTGGGCATGGCAGGATGTTTAGTGGCACCCCTAACCTCTACCCACTTGAGGCGAGCAGCACACCCTCGCCCCAACTTGCAACAACCAAAAAGGTATCTGGACACTGCAGAAGCACCCCTGACAGAGAACCACTGATGCAGCCCCACCCCCTCCCCAACTGCAGCTGAGGACAGGACTGGCTCACCTGAGGTCGTCCCCCTTGCACCTGGGAACACTTGGTGCCCAGCCCTCGCCTCCCTGCAGCTCAGCGGGGATCTAGGAGCTGTCCCCACTGACCTGCAGCCCTCATATCCCCCACCCAGCCCACCCCCCAGGCCCTGTCCACCAAGCTCTCACATTGGCCCAGTGCCTCCCTGTCAGCCACTTTCTCTACAGACGGAAACCGGCCTCAGAGAGGCCAAGTGGTTTGCTCAGCATCACCCAGCAGCAAGCACCAGCGTTGGGATTTGAACTTGGGAAGAGGAGGGAGCCCAGGAAGCACAGCCCACCTCTACCAGGCAGATGGGGACAGGAATGAGGAAGGCGGCTCCGCAGGGAGCCGGAGAGAGATGTTAGGGGAACATCCCGGCTGATTAAAAAGAGGGAACCAAATGGGGCCACTGGCCTCCCCATAGGATGGCAAGATGGTCTCAGGGAGATGCGGGTCCAAGTCAGCTCCAGGGCTGTGGAAGCCAAAGCCCGGGCAGGATGGGGTGTAGGGAGCCACTTGTGCTCGTCCTTGGCCATCAGCCGCCAGCCACTTCTCCCACTCTACGTCAGCTACGAGGCTTCCTGCCGATCTCTGGCTCCACTGCCACCACCAGCCTGGGCAACCCTGGACAAGCTCTCGGCCTCTCTGGGCCATCTCTCTGGCAGGCTGAGCTGCCAGGAAGATGAAAGGAATCGGCACAGCGTAGCTCCTTAGAGAAAGCCGGTGCCTCCTGCCTCGCGGTCATCCCCTCTGCCCTCCAGGATCTGGTCCCAATGTCCTTCCACCCTCTCTCCCCTCCTCCCCCAGCATCCATGATAACCCCAAACCCCTTCCTGCCTGGCCGCCTCCTCTGCCAGGTGCCAGTCCCATCTCCCTCTGCTTCTCTCCCATCAAAATCTCTTTTGTCCTGCTCAGAGGCCCCCTCCTCCTCCTCAAGGAAGGCCTGCATGGCATCCCTGGTCAGGAGAGGCTGATGGCTCCATTCTCCTAGTGCCCAGGGCCCCCAGGGGCCCCTCTGCTCAACCTGTACCCCATTTTGCTTCACAAGAGTATGATTGGGTGTGGCTCTGCCTCCTCCAACAGGCTGGGGACTCCTTGGAGTCACACGTGGGGACACCTCCACTCAGGTCTAGAAGAGTGTCCGACACATATTTGTTGAGTGAATAAATGAATGAATGACTTAATTAACCAATATCCATTGCAGGAGCCTCCTGCTTGGTCTCCAGGCCTCAGTCTGTCTCCCTCGGAAGCATCCTCCTAAACAAATCTGCCCACATCTCATCCCTGGCTCCCCAGTGCCCACAAGATCAAGTGCAAGTTCTAACCTGGCATTCAGTGCCCTGTTTCTGGCACACTGAACTCCCCACCATTCCCTACAGTATTCCCTCTTTCTAGAACACCATCCCTCAACGGTTCTAAAAAAACTCCTACCCGTGCAGCAAGACCCAGGCCAAATGCCCCTTCCTCCAGGCAGCCTTCAGCAATGCCCCAGGCTGGGACAGGGGCAGCTGCCACATGTGAAGCTCTCTTTATACAGGAATCTCAGGTGACAGTACCTGAGTCTGCCCTGGGGGTCAGGCCTCCCCTGGCCCAGACAAGCTCCTCTGATTGGCCGTCCAGCCCACCCTGCAGAACAGTGACAGTGCCACGTCCCCCCTGGCCACCATGAGCATCTCCAGGGCTAGACTTTAGGCTGACTTTCACTTCTGAGAAAAACAACCTTCTCCACACCAGATGGAGGGAAACGGACAGTTTCCCAGACGGGTCTTGCTTCCTCCAGCAACACTCACCACCCATCTGGACGTTCTGATGAGGCCAGGGCTGGAGGGGGGGGACCCCCCCAAAGAAGCCCCTTCCCCAGTCATGAGCAGGCCTGGGGTGGGGACAGCACAGCCCCATGAGTCCAGGATGGGGTGGACTCCAGTCTGCCCTGGCTTTGCTGATTACTAACATGTGCTCTTGGGCAGGTCACATCCCCTTCTGAGCCTCAGTCTCCCCAAATGTAGAATGGGGAGTTAGCACACTCTCGAGCCACTAGCTCATGGGGGGTACGAGGAAATCAGTCATGACAGGTGGCAAAATACTCTGTAAACTGGAAAGTGCTAACAAATGCAAACTGTTCAACAAGCCCATCGGTCCTGGGAGCCAGGGCCCTGCCCTGTGGACCATACAGCCTGGGGGAGGACACAAAGCCAGCTGGGAACAACTGCCTTGAGGCAGCAGGAAGCTCAGAGGCTAAGGAAGGACTGGCAAAGGTCCGAGGGGGCCTGGGGGAAGAGAGAGAGAGAGGGGATCCAGGAAAACCTCCTGCATTGGCAGGTGGAGGCTGGGCCTCATGGGGCTGGTGGGACGGTCCCTGGAGATGGCTGAGGGCATCCCAGGTGGCAGGCCCAGCTTAGACCAGGGCCTAGGCCAGGGGCAGGGGAAGCAGCAGCAGCTTATCTGGACTGCAGAGCAAGGTGCAGGAAGGGAAATACTGGGATAGAGTGGAGGGTAAACCAGGGTGGATCAGGGAAGGTCTCAAATCCAGGCTAAGGAAGACTATTCTGTAGGGATGGAGAGCCACAGAAGGTTCTGGAGTGAGAAAAGAAGCCAACAAATGAAGGCAGGGAGGGAGGGAAAGCAACAGCCCCTTGGGGCCCACAGCACTTGACAGATGACAAACTGCTCTCAGACCCTGGAGCCCGCCCGGGACCCTGAGGGGAAGGCCAAGCAGGAGAGGAGAGTGGGTCACAGAGGAGAGGCTCATGCCCAAGGTCAGCTTTGGGCTCCTGTCTCAGTGCTCCCTCACTGTGCAGGCACAGGCGGTGGGGGAGGGGGGGAGTGGCACTTGCTGTCAAGTGGGGCAGGAGGGAGCCACCTATTTAGATAAGAAGAGACAAAAGTACCCAACCTCAGATGTTTCCAAAGGCCCAGCTACAGAGACAGGGCTCAGGACAGGAGGGATGGAGGTTAGATTAAGGGAGGACTTCCTGATAGTCAAGAGTCCTCAGAAAAGGTCCTAGAGGTGACTCAAGAGCTTGTATGGTGCTGCAGGACTTAGAGACTGCTTGCCCGGAGGCAGGGGGATGGACTCAATGACTGGGGCAGGGATGGTAGGGAGGCTGGTTGAGGGGTCTTCCTGCAGTGATGGCCCATTGCTCCCCAGATTTACTGCTCCCAAGCTTTCTCCTCCTTTCTGCCCGCCTTGGTGCAACCATTCCAGGATCACACACTCTTGCCCCTCTCTTCACAGGAGGCCCTGGCAGCCCCGACCCACAGGCATCTCAGACCAGTGCCAGCCAGACCTGGGGTCGAGGGGCACAGAAGGGGGCAGGCAGCCAGGCCACGGCCACAAAGACCCAAGGAAAGCGAGTGACCACATGCACAAGGGACACTGAGCCGAGGCGTCCTTGCAGACACCACCGAGACACTCCCTGAGATGGCCGCGGGAAAATGGGTACCCCAGGCGGCCTGGCGGCCCCTGATGCCAGCTCTCTCCATCTTGCGGATAGGAAGACTGAGGGAGAGGTGGAGGCAGTGATTTTTCCAAGGCCACTCACAGCTGGCATCTCCTGCCTCCTGACCCTCCCACCCCTCCCAGAGCAGAGAGGAGGCCTTCACAGCCACTGGCGTACCCCACATGCATGGCTGGGTTCGCATCGCAGAAGCACTGGCTGGCTCGGCGCTGGCTGACGGGGAGGCAACAGCCCAGGAACATGAGGGAAGGGGAGCGGGCTGCAAACCCGTCAAAGAGATGACCCCATGCAGGCCGTGGAAAGGTGGCTGCTCAGCGGAGATGCTGGCCCCTGGCGGGGGGCCCTCGCCTGGGTGTCTGGAGAGAAGACAGAGCCTGGGCAGGAGTGTGAGAACCGGTTGCTGAGCCAGGAGGCAGAGGTGTGTCCTGGATAAGAGACTAGGCTGGGGAGTCACAGGAATCGGGGTTTTCATCCAGCTCAACTGCTTCCTGGCTGTGCAACCCTGGATAAGTCACTTGACTTCTCTGAGCCCCACTTTCAATAAAATGGTCAGGGAAGGCGCCTGGCTCTGGGTGGCTATGAGGATTGAAGGTGATTGCACAGGAAGCCTCAGCACTCGTTATTCCCACCACTGGGCTCCTCCTCTGTGCTGGACACACTGTGAAGAGCTTTACAGGAATCAGTGCTAGTCACCCCTGTCACCCCATTACAGAGAGGTGGAAACTGAGGCCTGAGGAGAGAAAACAGAGTGAGCACAACCCACTGCTGGCCCTTCTCCCACGTGCAGCGGGTTACGCTCCTTGAGAAAGACTCTCAAAGTCTAATCCAGGGTGGAAAATGTTTCCAAGCTGCCCGGAGGCCCTGCTAGAGGGTGCCGTGATCGATTAGCAATGTCTGCACAGTGTGGCTGGACTTTACCTAAATAGGGGCAGTTGCATTTGATTGGCCCTGGAAACAATGTCCCGCGAAGGGGCTTTTATCTAAAGGGCTGGTGCCCAACATTTACTGAACCTACAACAAGGAGTTCTGATTCCGGTACCCACGAGGGCCCAGTTTGCCGTCTGGGCCCAGCTAATGAGAGTGATAACCTCTGCGGCAGTTCTTCCAGCCCACAGAGCTCCATTTTCACATTTGCCTTACGTCCTGCTTTGGTCTTCAGTGGAACCCTGGGAAGCAGGTAATACCAGCCCTGTTTGACAGGTGGGGAAACGGGGGCTCAGAGAGGATAGGAAGCTGGCCCCTGGTCACACAGCAAGTAAGAGGCAGATCAGGCCCTGTCCGCCTGCCTCGCAATCCCCAGCACGTTCCACAGCACCACACACCTCTCCGTGAGTCAAAACAGCGACCTTTCAAACCCAGACGCCTCCCAGCTGGCAGCGCATGCTCAGGGCCCAGGGAGTGGGGCTGACATTTGGGTGAAGGGACCTTTCCTGCCCCAGTCCACTGGCTCAGGGAGCATCCCGGCAGCCCTGGCTCTCCGGTGAGTCAGATGGTGACTCAGGGCCCAGCTCTGGCCGAGCGAGGGCTGAGCGAGGGAGCACCAAGCTTCAAAGGGCAGCTGGCTCTGGACCAGGGCCCTCAGCAGCAGGGACACTGGAACCCAGGCAGTGTCTTCAGCAGACCCTCCCCAAACTGCCCTGACCTTCCTGGTCCCCATGGGTGCCACAGCCTGTACTGGTCCCACTTGCCCAGCTCTGCTGCCCATTCCTATGGGTTCTCCGTAGGGAGCAGAATCAAATCAGAGACTCACATACTTTTTTTTTTTTCCCCTGAGATGGCTCCCTCATCTGTTTGCTCATTGTTTTCTTTTTTTTTTTTTTTTGCTCATTATCTGCTCATTGTTTTGCTCATTGTCTTGCTTGTTGTTTCTTATCGTTGTCTACTCATTTTTGCTCAATGTGTGCTGGTTGTTTGTTTGTCTTCTTTAGGAGGCACCGGGAACCAAACCCAGGACCTCCCATGTGGGAGGCAGGTGCCCAACTTCCTGAGCCACTTCCTCTCCTTCGCGTGCTCTTTGAAACACAGAACTTCAGGGTCTTTGAATCACAGAAGCTTAGAATTTTAGTGTTGCTGAGTCTTAAATCTTACCTTTGAAATCTTAGACTCAATCACAGAAATTTTGAGTCTGAGAGTCCCAGAACCTGACAATTTTGAAGTCATACTTCTTTGGAATCATCAAATCTAGAAGGCTGCCAAGAATTCAACCAGCCATTTCTACCTGAGGCCTGAACTACCTCCACCCCTACCACAGCAGCCTCTGGGAGTCACGGGGGGCCAGGGGGAGCCCTTGATCTGAACAGCTCCCAGGGTTGGAAAGTCCCTCCTTCAGTTGGCTGAACTCTGTCCCACCCCCACCTGGGCTCACCCTGAGACAAGAAGGATGAGGGCCGAGCCCAGCCTGGACTGGCCTGGGGAGCCCTTCTCTCCCTTCCAGGCCTGCCCCACTGCTGTCCCCAAGCCCAGGCTGATTCATACTCCCTGAGGACAAAGGGGAGAGCGATTCCGACAGGCCAAGAATGTGGGAACCTGGGGGTCCCGTTGGGCTGGATCGTCCTCCCAAGGAGGTAGAGTGGGCGGATCCCGGGGCTGAACGGGTGTGTCCCAGCCACCCCTCCCTCACAGGGAAAGATGCTGAGGCCCAGGGAGAGAGGAGACTGCCCGGAGCCACACAGCTGGTTCCTGGCAGACAGGACCAGACAGGCAGAGGGGCTGACTCCCCATCCGGGGGCAGCTCCAGGGCACTCGGGAGGACCAAGGGCGGCTTCAGCCCAGCCTCAGAGGCTCACCTGGGCCAGGCTCCAGGCAAGATCACCCCAGCAGTGTCCCCATCTACAGCCCAGAGCAATGAGACACTCTCCTTGCCAGAATAATGGCCACTACTGACGGCCCTGACCACAGAGAGGCAAGGTGACTTGCCCAAGGTCACACACCCAAGTGGCAGAGCCAGAATCAGCCCTTGTCGTCCAGCCCCAGCAAGGCCTGGGACCTCATTCCGCTGCCTCCCGGACTCTCCGGCGGGCCTTCCTCTCCCTCAAAGGCCCTCAGCGCCCACACACCCCCTTCTCGGACCTGGCTGGCCCCCAGCTCCCATGCAGCGGGTGCTGAAACCACCCATGTGGGTAGACTCTGCGCTGCCCACTCCCGGGAGCTTCCCAGGGCAGACCAGCTCTACTTCCTGGTCCTCCGTGTCCCCAGGGCCTAAGCCAGAGCCACGAGCAGACCCTCTCACGGTGTCTGAGACCCCTGCACTGTCCCACAGAGGGGGCGTCGGGGCTGGCTCTTGCCCGCCTCCGGCTGGGGGTCCCCAGCTCTACACTCCACTTGCTCCAGCGGAGACCCCTGGTTTCCGAGGGCTGGGGGTGCTCCATGTCCTGTCCCCACCTCAGCCCCCAGCAGGCCCAGACTTCCTGGGGACAAGCCTCGCCACCCCAGCCTGCACCCCAGGCATCCCCAGTGTCCAGGGCCCTGGGTGGGCCAGCTCTTCCCATACTCCCCTGCCCCGGGCTGTGCCCCCGGCAGCTCAGGCCTGGGCACAGCTGGACCTGCAGCCTGACTCTCATCAACAGCCCCACCCTGCCCCCTGAGGCTGTGAGCACCAGCAGGGCCTGGGCCCCGAAGCTCCTCCTCACTGGCCCCCAGCCCCCAGGCCACCCACCCCTCGTGACAGCTCAATGGTCCTTCCAGGGCAGCGCTGCAGCTCACTGCCCTGCTCTGAACTCCTCCCTGGCTCCCCATGGCTCCTGGAACGCAGTCCAACCCCCACCTGGGCCTGCAAGGCCCAGCAAGACCCATCCCCACCCCCTCCAGCCTCACCCCTCTTCACTCGGCCCTCGCTCCTGCTCCTTCCTCTCCAACCACACCATTCGCTCGGCCTTCCGTCCCTCTCTGCTCTGGGCCTCCCCTCCCCAGCACCCCCTCCACCCACTACTGAAGACTCAGCTCAGACGCAAATACTGAACAAGCACCACGAGGGGCCAGGCACCGGGCTAGCGGCTGGGATTCAGCCGTGAACAAGGCAGTGGGGTCCCTGCCCCGGTGAGCCTTACAGTACGCATGGATACAAATGTTAGATGAGGGGTCCTGCAGCTACAGGGCGACCACTGGGACAGCACAACACACGGAGAGGTTGACAGGGAATCCCAGAGGGCTTCCCCAAAGAGGTGACGCTTCAGCTATGATTTGAAAGATGCAGCAAAGGGTTTGGCCAGAAGAGGGAAGGGAAAAACATTTCAGAGGGAACAGCATGTGAGAAGGTCCTGGGGCTCAGAAGAGCACAGGGGAGGTAGCCTGTGGGAAGTGAGGAGGGGAGGGGGACGAGGGGACTAGGCCGGACCTCTGAGCTGCATTAGGACCTGCTCTGTACCTAAAAGGCAATGGCAAACCTCGAAGGGTTTTTTGGTTTTTTGTGGGGGGGGGTTGTTGTTTTTAGGAGGTACTGAGGATCAAACCCAGGACCTCGTACATGGGAAGAAGGCACCACTGAGCTACATTCGTTCCTCAATTACAGTTGGTTTTCTCATTTGTTTGTTTTGTTTTTAGGAGGTTCTGGGGATCAAACCCAGGACCTTGTACATGGGAAGCAGGTGCTCAACCACTTGAGCTACATCCACTCCCTCAAAGGGTTTTTTGTTTTTGTTTTTGTTTTTTGAGGTACCAGGGCAAGGGATTGAACCTAGGACCTCACATGTGGGAAGCCGGCACTTAACCACTGAGCCATATCGGCTTCTCTGAGTTGGTTTCCTTGTTTGTTTTGCTTGTTGTTCATTTTTGTTTTCAGGAGGCACAGGGAACCAAACCTGGGACCTCCCGTGTGGGAGGCAGGAGCTCAACCGCTTGAGCCACATCCGCTCCCTCCCTCGAAAGGTTTTAAGCAGAGAATGACAGGCACAGGCTGGAGACAGAGGGTGGAAGCAGGAAGACTCGTGAGGAGGTCACTGTCCATCAGACAGCTCAGTCACTGGGCTGACTTAACTCTGTATCCCCAGCACAGATGCAGGGACCCTCTAAACCAGCTGGCCACTGGACTGACCCCCACAGCCATCAGCAACTTCCAGAACCTTCAAATCAGCAGGACACCAGGTCCTCATCAGTCCAACCTCCAGGCCCTGCATGTCTCCCCAGACCCGCCGCCTGAGCCCCTCACAGTCACCAAGGCCCAGTGGCCTCACTCCAGGCCCCCAGGACTCCATCAAGACCGAAGTGTGGGCGGGTGGGGCTCTGCCAGGCAACAGCTGGACCCCAGGACTGGAGCCCTGGGGCAGGGCCCAGCCAGGCCTGGGCCACACAAAGGATATGGGTTACACACCATCTTGATGCACCAGTTCCGGGGGCTGGTGGTCTGTCGCAGGCAGAAGAAGGCAACAGGCGCCAGGTCCGGGTGTGGGACGTCTGGATTGGCTCCATCCAGGGGCTCCTCCTGGCCTGGAGGGGACGGAGGGGGACTCTGGGGCCCCGGCTGCTCCGTGACCGCAGGCTCAGCAGTGGGGGCTGCAGCAGATGAGGGCGGCGAGGAGCTCTCAGCCATGTCGGCGCTGGGCGGGGTACCCTGGGGGAGACAGAGGTGACATATCGTGGGTGCAGGCCTGGCACTGCCCACTCCCCACCTTGCTCCCACCACAAGGGGGGGGGGCCCTAGGCCCCGTAGAAACCTCATTGTTCAACCACGAGGTAGAGGAAAGAGCTGAGGGGTCAGGAGCGCCCCTTTAAATCCACTTACGAACTGGGCGGTCACCGAGCAAGCCTGGTCAGCCTCAGTTTTGGCAAGTGAAAAATGGGGAGAACAAAACCTTCTTTGAAAGTAATCGTGACCATTTTTTTTACAACGTGCATAGAACTATGTATTTATTGCATAATCAAAGATGAAGAAAATTTGCACACACAAAAAAAAAGAAAGTTATTGTCAAGGCAGACATGATGCATGTGACGAAGGAGAAGCTGGGGTGCTGTGGGATCAGATACTGGGGGGACCTGGGCGAGCTGGGGGGAATCGAGGCAGGCTTCCCCGAGGAGGCAACACCTAAACTGAGACCCAGGGCTTGACCCAGGGCACCCCACCCCACTGCTCACAAAGCTGGGAACCTGAGGACCTTAGAGACCAACCTCTTTGCTTTACAATTGGAGAAACTGAGGCCCAGAGAAGGGGCAGGACAGGCCCAGGGCCAAGGAAGAGCAGAGACCACCTTCACAGGGGGCGACCTGCACAGTCGCTCAGGGCCCACCCTCAGAAGGGCCCTGGGCTTGGTCTAATGCTCTGCTGTCACCACTTTTAAGCTCTTCATAATTTTTGGACCAGGGGCCCTGCACAGTCATTTCCCACTGCACCCCACCAATCACGCAGCCAGGCCTGACTCCAATCGAGGCACAGGCTTTCTCCAGCCCCTTCTCATGCTGGTTTCATCTGATGCTCACCACGACCCCAGGAGGGATGTGTGCGCCCATTTGGCAGATGGGGAAACTGAGGCCCAGAGAAGGGGGGTGCCAAGCCTACACACTGAGCCGGGTGTTGACGCAGATCATGTTTAGTGGCCGGAATCCCAGCACCATCCCTGCAGACCACGTAGTGACAACCTACCGTGGCCACGTGGCCCCTCTGCAGGCCCCTCTGCGGCCACTCGCCAGGGCCTGCCCCCTCACACCCTCACCCAGGAGCCTACCAGTCCCGGATGCTTGGCCCGCTGAAGCCCCCTGGGCCCTAGAACACCCTGACAGCAGCCAGACTAGGCAGGGTGGGCGGGAGATGGGACCCAAGTCCCTGGCACCCACTGGGCTGCCACCCATGGCTCCCGAGCTGTCGGCTGAGCCGCCCCAAGCTGACACATTTTGGACATTTCCCTGGCTCCCGGGGGCGACGGGCGGGAGTTGGCGCCTCCTGTCACTTCGCCCGGCTGGTCAGGGAGGCAGAGTTTTCTCCCGAGCCCCAGGCTTTGCTTTTGGTTCCAGAAAAACAACCACAGGCCTTACATAAGCTCCCAGACACCTCGGCCTGCCACGTGTCAACCCCCCTGAACTGAAAAACATCCTCCCTGGGCCCACCATGCCCTCCGCAGACCCCTTGCTCCTGCCAAACTCAGCGTCCTCAGGTCCTCCGGAGCTGGCACCCTCCTCCAGCCTCTCTCCCTGCAGCACCCTCTCCTCCCTCTCCCATGCCTATTCTTCCAAGCCCTGCTGATGCATTCATTCATCCAGCAAACATTTCCTGAGCACCTACTGTATGCAGGCTCAGGGGCTAGACAAAGCACCAGCCCTCCTTCAGCCGACAAGCCAGCAACCGAGACACACAAGTGAGTTACTTTCCCTCTCTCCGGTTTTCCACAGCTCTACTCACCAGCAAACGTATAATTGATGTATTTACGTCTTTATGATTTGGTATCTGCCTCCCCGACTTAAAAGAAGCCTGTAAGACAGCAGGGCTTTGGGTCTGTGTCGTCCACTGCCATATCCCTGGCACCTCGAACCCACTGGGCACTCAATGACTATTTGCTGAATAAACAAATAAAAAGTCCTGGGAAGTAAATAAACAAGGGGGCGAGATGAGCGTGGGAGAACCCCCTCGCCCTGTCTAAAGGAAGGCACCTTCAAGCTGAAACAACCAGAACCAGAAGGCGCAGGCCTTGGGGGAGCTGCGGGGAGAGCGCTCCTGGAGAAAGGAACAGCCTGTGCGGAGGCCACGAGGCTGGGAGGCGAGCAGCGCATTTGAAGCCTCTGTGGCCCCAGCCTGGGGTGGGAGGAGATGGGAGAGCCTGGCATCACCGCAGGGCCTGGTGAGCCCTCGGGAGGAGCTGGGGTGATCCCAAAGGCAACCGGAAGCCACGGGAGGGCCTGAGGCAGGGGAGCGGCATGCTGGGGTTTGTGTCTTTGAGCCAGCTCTCAGGAGCCTGAGGAGAGAGTGGTGTGGAGGGCCAGGGGTGGAGCAGGGAGCGCCAGCGGGGAGGGGGCAGAGGTGGGCGGCCCGGCCTGGGCTGCTGGTGGTGGGGATGAGCGGAGGGTGGGTTTGAGACTCATCTTGGAGGTGGAATCACTTGACCGAGCTTCTGTGCCAATGCCATCCCCACCCGGCACTGCCAGAAGCCCGTCTCTGCAACCGCACAGGTGGGCGCGGCTGCCCTGGCCGCTGGGGTGAGCTGTAACCATCTCTGGCCCATCCGCTTTGCTTCAACCTGCTTTACGACTCTCTTGTCCCTATTTAAGGCTGTCACACTGTATCATCAGTCACACCTCTCTCCGTCCTCACTGTGGGGCTCCTAGGGGCTACAAACACCCAGGCCTCCACCCTCTGACCTGCCCTCAATGACCACGCAGGCC
>JAKSZT010054301.1:2452678-2462960 GCA_026826555.1 Tolypeutes matacus | reverse complement strand
CATGGAGGAGCCCCGCCCCCCGCATCTCATGGAGGAGCCCCGCCTCCCGCTGACGGGAGGAGCCTTGCCACTGATGATGGGAGGTGCCCCGCCTTCTGCTAACGGCCCATTTACCCCATTAGCACGTTTGACCCTCACGACAGCCCTAGGTGGCAAGTGTCATGAACCACATTTTCCAGATGAGAGAACAAAGCGCCAGAGAAATTAAGTAAATTGCCCAGGGTCACACAGCTAATGAGCGGCAGAAACAGGATTCTATGCCAGAGCGAGTGTGTGTGTGTGTCTGTGTGTGTGAGAGAGAGTGTGCACTATCCTCCCACCTGCCGAGAACAGGAGGTGGAAATGGGGTGGAGGGTAGACTGGGACAGACCTCAGGAGCCTCAGGTCCTGAAAGGTGGGAGATCCCTGGTTCTCAGCCAAAAAAGGCAGTTGCTGCCCTAGAAGCTTCCTGGATGGGGATTGAAGAATCCAGTCTAGACATATCCGGTAAGGGTTGCCTGACCCCAAGGCCGGATGCCCCAACAGTCTACTGCCAGCAAGAGCGGGGATGGAGCGGGGTTGGAGCTGGTAGGTGGGTGTATTCCAGCATCATTGTCAGAGAGGAGAACCCCCGGTGGGAACTGGCCAAGCCCACCCCCCCAGACATAAACTCCAGAAGCCCCCTTGCGTTGGGTGTCACCTGACAGTGGGCAAAGCACTTTCACACCATCTCCTTTGCAGCTCCCAGCGTCCTGGGACCCAGCATGCAGTAGGTGCTGAATATTTCCCGAGTGCATTTCCTGAATGCCAGTGCTTCACAACAATCATTTCCAGCCCACTTTACTGATGAGGAAACTGAGGTCAAAAGAGGTGATGCGGAAAGCAGATGTGGCTCAAGCGATTGAGCTCCCGCCTACCACATGGGAGGTCCTGGTTTGGTTCCCGTGCCTCCTAAAGAAGACGAGCAAGACAGCTAGCTGATGCTATGGGCTGGTGCGTCAGACTGGCGCTGCTCAACAAAGAGACACAAGGAGGAAAACACAATGTGAGACACATCAAAGCAGGAAGCAGAGGTGGCTCAAGCAATCAGGTGCCTCCCTCCCACATGGGAGGTCTTGGGTTTGGTTCCAGTGCCTCCAAAAAGAAGAGGAGCACACAGCAAGCCCAAACCATGGGGTGTGGGGGGTGGAATAAATAAATAAAATCCTTAAAAAAAAAAAAAAAAAAATTGTGCAACATGCCACGGTTGCTCAGTGACATTTATTAGCCACCTACTATGTGCCAGGAGCCAGATATGCAGAGACAATGAAACCCAGCCCCAGGGGAGACAGAGTGTTTCCAGCAACCCGGGTGGTAAGTACAGTTGAGGGCGGGGGCACAGTGAGGGGCCCCCCAGGAAGAAGTCATGTTTTTTGGCGGAGGAAGATCAGAGACGGCTTCACTAAGAGAGTGACCCTTTGAAGGCAGTGGGCCAGGTAGGCTTTCCCCTGGCAGAACCTTGGAGGCAAGTCATTGCAGGTAGAGGGGGCAGGAGCAAAGGCCGGGAGGTGTGGCCGGGGCACCAGGTGGCAGAGGCAAAGCTTTCAATGCCAGGCGAAGGGAGGGTCCTGTAGGGGGTGACAGGGTCCAATTTGCTGGAGGCTCAGGAGGTGGCAGATGGTCAGAGGGGAGGTGGTGAGGCAGGAACTAGCCCCGGGCTGCAGAGCTGCCTGGAGGGGCAGGAGCAGGTTTGCATGCGGTTTAGGAAGCAGCAGGGAAGGGCCTGGGCTTGAGGAGGGAGGGAGGGCCCCCAGTTTCTGATCCTGGCCCTGGGCAGGCGATGTCTGGAGTCTCTCCCAGCAGAGTCCCCCAGAGCTCCTCCCAGCCTGGCCCTGGGAAACTCCCCAGCCTGGAAAGAGACAGGCACAGTGAGGGAAAGACAGCGAATCAGAGAGAGGAGAAAGCACAAGATGAAGGAAGACATGGGAAGGAGGAGCTGAAGGGAGAAACGAGGGGAGGAAGCTCAGGAGGCATGGAGCCAGGGGAGAGAGGGAACAGCGAGGAGAGAAAGGAGAGATCAAAGGTGTGGGGGAGGCTTTCTTCTTTCTGCCCCTCCCTCTCTATTTCTAAGTGTCTGCTTTTTTTCCCCCCATGTCTCTTGCCTATCTCCCTTCCTCCTTGGCTATTTCTCTGTCTTCTCCTTTCAGTGATTCTCTCCATATATCTTTCTCTGTTTCCCTGTCTCTCTCCACATCTGTCTCTCTGCATCGCTCTGTCTCCCTAACTCTGTGTCTGTCTCTCTGGCTCCGGCTCTTTCTCCTCTCTGTCTCTGGATGTCCCGCTCACTCTCCCTGTCTTTAAGCTCTGTAGTGTAAGTGTCTCTCACACACGCTCTCGTTCTCCCCTCTTTCTCTCCCTGCTGCTCCTGCTGCTTGGAGAAGGAATAATACAACAGGCAACTTTCCCTTTTGTCCTCAGCTGGACAGAGGCTGGCACCCTGGCAGTCAGGCTTCAGGAAACCACCTGCAATGTCACCATCAAAGAGGGACGTGGTGGGGCTGGTTGAGGCTGGGCTGGTCACCCCATTGCCACTGCCACAGCCCCTGACCCCTGCTCTGCCGCCCTCTGGTGCCCAATGGCTCAGGATAAGTGTCTCAGAGGGCAGCTCCTCAGCCTGGCAAAGCCACACTGCAGTCCTTTCTTTTAAGGTCTTGGTCTTCCTTAAGGCTAGATCCCCCCACCCCACCCCCACTCCCCGGGAAGGAGCATTTGGTCCAGGCCACTGGCTCCGAGGCCAGCTCTGTGTCTAGGCCAGACTCTGGGTTTTAGAGAATAATCCCCAGCCCTGCCCTGCGTCTGGCTGTGGTCTTAGAAGAGGAGAAATGGCTGAAATCAAGTGTCTCCACCTGGAGAGCTCCTTTGTACTCTTCAGGCCAGCTCCGAAGTCACCTCCTCCAGGATGTCCCCAGGCAGAATTGGGGCTCCTCACTCCACACTCCCACCTTGCCTTGAGAGCCTACCTGTCTGCCCTGCCCCCACCAGACTGGGAGCTCAATCAGGGAGGGGTTTGCTAAAGGAGTGAGTGAGCGAATGAATGAATGAACGAATGGGTGATGATTATCACAAAGGAGGGCAGATGAAGGGGCATCCTTGTCCCTTCAGCAACTCTTCCTTGGGCCCCTCCTGTGTCCCAGGCACAGTTCTAGCCCCTGGGTGTACAGCAGGGAGCCAAACAAAGTCTTTGTCCTCATAGAGCTTATCTCTTAGTGGGGGAATAAAAAAATACATAAGATAAATAAGTAAAGTATAGAGTATGTCAGATGATGACTAGTTTACAAGAAAAATAAAGTGAAGTGGGGGGGTGGGGATTGAGGGCATTGGGGGCTGTCATCTTAAATGAGGTGGTGAGAGACATGACCTGATGCAAATCCTAAGCTGTCACCCTGGCTGCTGTGTAGAGAATCGATTCGTGGGGTCAGGTGTTCGTGAGTCTTCACTCAGTACAGGGGGAGAGGCTGAGTATTTTCTTAGCAGGCTCCTTGATCCCCAATGCCAACAGGTTCCCCTTCCCAGCTGGGAGTCCAGCAATTTCTCCATTCTAGGAACAGAGCCTGGGGCTCGAGCTGCCCCTCCAGCCTCCTGGCCCCTGCCTCACCCCCCCCCATCATCTCTCATCTTTCACTCATTTACACCATCCCCAACACACACTCACACACACACACACACACATACTCACTTTCATAAAAACCTTTCCAGGAATCCTTGGAGGGCAGAGACATAGACATGGCAGGTGTGACATAAGAGAGGCCCCCAGGAGAGATCTGGGAGGCTTCCTGGAGAGAGAGGCTTTTGAGATGTGCCTGGAAGGTGCGAGTAACAATCCCCAGATTAAGACAGGGAGCTGGGCTTCCAGTAAGCCTCCAGTCCTGTTTGGAAGTCAGCATAAACTATGAACAGCTGGGGAAGCAGCGGGAGCTGATCCCAGTGAGGCACAGATGCACTTGGAGGGCCTGAGGTGTCCCCATGACCGGCGTATCCTCCCTACCCATCCACCTGCACTTCCACATCCATAAGTCCCCTCGGCCTCTGCACAGCCTGGCCATATGAGCAGGGCCCAGAGAGGCCAAGAAAGGCCCAAGGCCACACAGCAGACAGCAGTGGGGCAGGTCCCAAATGCCGAGTGTGTGTTCACACCACTCTCCCCTAGGCCAGCCAGGTCCAGGCAGCCTGGAGCCTGTGACACTCCCCCCCCACCCCAACTCCCAGTGCATAGAGACCAGGTATCCCCTGCACCCCAACCCTTCAGGGGAAACTTGGAAAGATTCTCTGCTGCTTAACCCAGAGCATCCACTTCTGGGGCACTGAGCTTCCCCCCATCCTCCAAAAGGAGAAGAAACACACAAAGAGACACTGACACATAATCTTCACATTCTTTAGTGCACACACACAGACACCCAAACTGGCACATTCACACAGACCCACAAACACCCTCACACGTGCACCCAAGCAGATACCGTTTTCATTAACTACACCTCACAGTAGGACACAAATCCACACAAATACGTTCCCACCCACGCTCCAGCACACACAGACACAGGCGTGTTTTTATTATTAAGTTCACACCATACATTACAAGCACAAATATACACTTTCTTAAATGCTTTCAGGAAGAGGGAAAGACATATTCTGTGTTAGAGAGACAGAGGGTAATGAAAGAGACCGAATAAGAGAGAAGGAAGATGGAAATACCAAGGGACAAAGAGGGAGATGGTGAAGGGACCAGCCAGGTCTGAGAGGAGGGAGTGAGTTTGGCGCATCAAAGAAGAGAGAGATTGGGGGGGGGGTAAGAGAGGGGAAAGATGGGGAGGAAAAGATAAGGAGATAAGGAAGCAATAAGGGGACAGAGCATGGAGAAGAGAGCAGTGAGGGGAGAGGGAGCCTGTGATTGGAGCCTAACTTTAGCTGCAGCGCAGCTATGACTCACGCTTGGGTTGGGGGGAGCATTGAATCGGCTCCAGGTTTCTGTTTATATACCTCGGTGAGCTAAATATACAGGCTAAGGGGTTCTTCTGTTCTGGTCCAGCAGCTCCTCTGCCTTCTTCCTCCCGCCCTCGCCTCCCCTTCCCAGAACACACACACACATACACACACAGCCCCTGCCATCCTCTCCCTGTCCATTCTCCTGCAGCCTTCAGCACATGTCCTGCTCCTGCCCAGAGCTCTCCCTACCAGGGTCTCAGCTGCCAGGAGCTGGCCACAGAGTTTGGCTCCAGGCTCAGCAATAACACAGTCCAAAACGCCCCTTTCTGAGGCCTAGAGGAGGGATGAAAAGGGTGACACTTGCTCAAGGTCACAAAACATGCGAATAGATGAGCCACACCAGAGCCTTTCCTGACAGCCAGGCCAGAAACTCTCCCGGGAGAATGGGGTGAGGGCCTGGGCCAGTGGGGCAGGCAGGCAGGCCGGGGGCTGGAGGAGGGAGAGTGGAGCGTGGAGGGAGGGAGAGCAAGAGCCAAAGCTTGCAGGCCAAGGGAAAGATGGAATCCTGTGGGTGGGGGCGGAGATCAGAGTTCCTGGGAACAAAGGACAGAGAGAACTGCACTGACAAAATCATCTCTGGACCCACAGGAAGCTCCTCCGACACCATCAGACCCCTGATCCAGCTCCCTGCGCCCCTACTTCCCAGGTCGGCTTCCGCGGCCCTTTGCCACCCAACCAGCCCCACCGCTAGCCTGCGGGCCGCTGGTGCCCGCCCGCCTTGCGTCGGCCGCTGTCCGTGGTGCTGAACCTCGCGCCGCTTCTCCCCACCCCGGCAGGTGGCTGTTGCCGCCTTAGCTTCTCCCAGGAGTTCAGTAGGTATTGGAAGAAGAGGCGGCGAAGGGAAAGAAAGGAGAGGAGGAGACAAAGGACAGGGACTGTGAGAGGCGCAGCCCCAGCAGGAGATTTTCAGGGAGCGAGAGAGATTTCTTCTCTGACATCGTTTTCAAATAACCAGTAACTGACCGAGAAAAACAACCCAAGCAATCACAGATGACAAATCGAGGAACCTCAGGGGGGGTGAGATGTCTGTGAGCTAGGCAAATGTTGACATGCACACACGAATCCAGGCCAGAGGGCGGAAAGTGGGCGGGCGCGGAGTAGCAGCCTCAGCCAAGCTGAACCAAAGCGCTCCTGGTTGTCCTGTGTCTTTATTACCCATCTTGATGAAAAGGTTGCGAGTTTTCACACTGTCACAGAACAAACAGAGCCGCCACTTCTGTTTCCCAGGGTACGTGGCTCTTTCATGTACTCCTGACAGCTTCATCGTATTTCTGACACTTTCAAAATTTTTGTTTCCCTCCGGGAACTTAGAGGAGTGCTAACCCTCCCTTCTTAGTCACATGCCAGGCTTAGGAGCCTTGCTCCCTGCCTCATGCCTGCCCTCAAAGGCTACATTTACACTTTCTCCCTTCATGCAGTCTCATACTTCCAAAGCCTTTGCACATGCGGCTCCCCACCCCCACCTGGAGTGCCTTCCTTGCCCCCCTTTCTCCTTCCAGGCCCAGTCCTCTGTCTCCCTCACCCTCACTGGACAGGGAGCACCTGGATGGCAGGAAGTACCAGGCTCATCCCAGCCTCCGCAGCAGCTAGCCCAGAGTCTGTCATACCCATTTGCTTCGTTTCCTTTCCCTGGATATGCATGAACTGAGCAAGAAATGCCAGACCAAGTATCCTGGGGGGAGGGAGGGATTGGCTCCTCAAGCAAGGATGGTGTTGCAGGTGTTTGGGGAGAGAGAGCTCCAAGTTCTTAGATAGAAACTTCCTGCCTAAAGGAAAGTTAAACACAATTTAATAGACTCTTCCCTCCCCCTTTTGTCTCATTTTGCAAATGAGGAAACTGAGGCTGAGAGACGAAGGGAAGAGTAAGGCTGTCCAGGGAGATGGGGGCGGCCTGAAGCTGTCTGCGACTGTGGGGAGGGTCACACTGAGTGGGAGCAGGTGGAGGTGGGACAGGCTCTTTCTCCCAGGCCCCCAGAGCCCCTGAGCTTGGCCACCCACGGGCCTCAGGAGAGAATCTTCGGGCCTAGGCAAGAAGACAGCCCCACCTCTGTCCTCCATCACTCCACCTGCCAGAAGATCCCAGCCTTCAAATAATGAACGATTCCTAATTTAATTACATCTTTAATTCATCTGGATCTCCAAGGAGCTGTGAGCTGGCATCTGAGGAAATGCTCAATAGTTCCCAAGAGGAAAGGAGGATTTCCTTTTTTGTTTCAGGGAAGGGAAAGGGGGAGATCAAGAACTCTAGCAGGCCCTGGGCAGCTCCCAGCCTGTTTTCCGCTGGGACTGTGTGCCCCTGCTTTCCCCAGAGGGAATCAATCCCTCCATCAGACTTGAGTTTGGGACCAGCTGGGCACTGGGCAGAGTCAGGAGGCAGCTGATTGAGGGAGGAAAGGAAAGGCGCCCTAGCCTGGTATTTCTTAAAGATGCACGGCCAGGAAGTGGTAACTGAGGTGTCCTGTGCTGGAGCATCGTAATCACTGTGATCATTTCTGTGTCATGATCTAACTTAAAACCTCACAGCGTTTTCATCTGCGTTTTACAAATGAGAAAACCAAGCCTTAAAGGACAGGGAGTGACCTGCCCAAGACTGCCAGGTAAGTAAGAAGCATACCCAGGAGTCAAAAGTGCTCTTTCTGGCTTAAAGCCCCTGCCCAGAGTTTTACTTGCATGAGGGCCTCTAAGCACCCGGGATCTCTAACAAGGAATCCCAGGAAACATCTAAGCCAAGGATGCTGACAACTAGGGACAAGCATCAACAGGTCCAGGAACCTCCTGGAAGTGTTGGAAAATCTTGGGTGTATGTGCAAATTTCATCAAATCCCAGTCCTGAAGATGAGGAAATGGGCTCAGAAAGGTGGGGACATCCTCCAGATACATACAGGATGGGCCTGAGCTTGAATTCATACCCAGGTCTGACCCCCAAGGCCCAGTTTTTCCATGGGATTGAGCAGGCAAGGACCCCAATTTCCACATGGGTCAAATGGATATGATATGGGTGTCACAGATTAAGTGTGAGGATGGGACCTTAACTAGGAAAACACCTTGTAAATGAATGGGTACCGAAAAAAAAAAAAGAGAGTGACATTCATAAAGCACTTAGAATGTGCTCATTTAATGCTCATGACAACCTACAGGGTAAATACTATTATTATTATTATTTTTAAGATTTTATTTATTTATTCATCTATCCCCCCCTTGCTGCCTGTGCTCGCAAGGTCAGCCAACCACGCCGCGCGGGCGGGCCCGCCCCCACCAGGAGGCCCCGGGAACCGAACCCGGGGCCCCCCACATGGCAAACGGGAGCCCCACTGATTGAGCCACAGCCGCTTCCCCGTAAATACTATTATTAAGCACAACTTACGGATGAGGAAACTAAGGCACAGATAGTTTAAGTAACTTGCCCCAGGTTACCCAGCCCATAGATGGTGGAGTCAGGATGTGAACCCAGGGAGCTGGCTCCAGAGTTGTGTGCCCTTAACTGCCATGCTTTGCTCCCTCCTCCAAGGCTTCCTGAGGGAGGGAGGCCAGGGAACAGGCCTGGGAAGTCATCAGGCAGAAAAGGGGGGGAGGGGGACCACCTCCAGCCTGGAGGCAGAGGCAGAGGAAGGGATGATTGGAGGGCATGTCTCCCAGTGCAGATAATTACTAGTGCACCTGGGACCATACCTGGAGTGGAGGGAACAGCTGAGTCACCTCCTGTTGGGTCCTGTCAGCCTGTGGAGCCTCAGCGGATTTTGCCAAATGATTTGCAGGGGAGTAGGGTGCTGCCAACCTAGGGGCAGACAGTGAGGCAGTGGGGACTCCAAAGGCCCTGCAGGCCACCAGCTGGGCAGACAAAGCTGACCACCACTGTCACCCACCCCCCACTGGGCCTCCCAGCAACTCCTGCCCCAGTAAGGCAACGGAAAGGGGCAAGCCTGGGGGCAGAGGGGAGGTGGCGTCCAGGAGAGGGGCTGGTGGCCTGGACTCAGGGCCTGGTCCTGGAGTGGAGAGGAGGGGAAGGGTCTGAAAGTGGTTTAGAAGGTTGACTCAACAGGTGAGAAGGGGAGAATGGCATCCCGAGTTCTGACTCAGGTGAAACAGGCCAGGAGAGGAGGAGCAGGTTTTGGGAAGGAGGGTAAACTCTGTTTGGGGAACATGGAGGTTGAGAGTCCTAGAGGACATGCAGGAAGAGGCATCCAGGGGCCGTGGAGCTGCAGGACTGGGGTCCTAGAGATCTGAGCTGCACAGAGGCCATGGAGCCTTGGATGGCTCAGCCTAAGGGTCCACGGACTCACGTGCATTCCTGGTAACTGTTACTCAGAAAAGGAATCAAGGCGGCTGCTCAAGACCCTCTGGGGACATTTCCTACAATGTCCACCCTGCCAAGGACCCCACAAGGGGTGTCCACCCCAGGACTGCCCTCTGCAATGAGGCTGTCAAGGTGCCACGCCCTTGAACCAGCTTTGGCCTTCCCTTGGGCATCTCTAGGGAACTGGCCTCATCCAGCACAGAGCTTGGCCTTGGCAGACCCCGTGGACACCTGGGGGCTGACTTCACCCCAGCTTCAGGGAGAACTTCCCAAGTTAAAGGCTGTCCTGCCAGGGAATAGGCTGCCCACCCAGGGGTGACTCTGTGACAGCCACAAAACTGATGAACACTCCCTCCTCCCAACCGACGCCACCCGGCCATCGGCCCCCACCCTGCCCTGCCCCAGGCTTCACCATCTCGCCTCTACACTGTCACCCGGCTCTTCCCTGGCCTCCTGCCTTGCCCATCTGACTCTCCCTGGTGCATAGTAGAAGCTCAATAAATAAAATTTTTACCTTTTATTTTTTAATTTATTGAGGTGAAATTTACCTACCATAAACCTGACTGTGTTAGAGTGAACAGTTAAATGGCATTTAGTCCATTGTAAATATTGTGCAACCACCACCTCTATCTAATTCCAAATATTTCATCACCCCAAAATAAAAGCCCGCCCCCTTGTAGCAGTCTCTCCCCTTCCCCTCCCCCAGACAACCATCAATCTGGGTTCCATTTCTATGGATTTGCCTATTCTGAATAGTTCATATAAATGGAATCATACAGTTTATGACCTTTTGTGTCTCGTTTCCTTCCTGTAACAATGCTTGTGAGGATCATCGCTGTTAGAACATGTATCAGTACTCCATTCATTTTTTTTTTTTATTGGTAAAAATAAAAATTCTCACAATACATACAAACATTTGTAAAATGATATATAAATATATATGCATATATGTGTATTTGCTTACAAAAATGTTATTTATATATATATATA
>JAKSZT010054301.1:2355624-2447678 GCA_026826555.1 Tolypeutes matacus | reverse complement strand
TGTGCGTCTTGCATTATCGGTTAATTCCCTGAGACCATACTGGATTTTTTCTATCTTTTTGTCTATCTTTTCTACAATCTCTTTGATTTCAACTGTATTGTCTTCCATATCACTAATTCTTTCCTCTGCCTGTTCAATTCTGCTGCCATGTGAGTCCAGCGTCTTTTTCATTTCTTGACTTGTGTCTTTGTTCGCCATCATATCCATTACCTTTTTAGGTGTGTTAGCTATTTTTTCAGAATGTTCTCCTAGTGTCTTCTTTATATCCTTAATCTCTTCCTTCAGTTCTTTAAGTTGGTCCATGATATTTGTTTGGATAGCTTTGATTAGTTGTTCGATGTACTGCATTGCTTCCTGGTTTTTATTTTGTGCACTGGACTGGTCCATGTTTTCCAGTTTTTCAGAGTCATTTGTATTTTTCTGTTGCCCTCTGGTCATCATATTATCTTGATGGGTTTGTTCAGTTGATTAGCTTTTCTCTATGCTCTAGAATTTTATTTAGCTGTTGGTTCTGCATGTGAGTTAAGTTTTCTCTTTGGCAGTTTTTCTTCTTATTTTATTTCCTTACTTCTTTCTATGTTCCCTTGAAGGCAAAAGGTTAGGGCCAGAGGAATCAAAAGATGTAAGGAAGGCAGAAGGATAATAGAAATGTTGATAAAAGTTAGAAGAGGGGCAAAATGAGACTTAATGAGATGAATATTTAACTTGTGTAGGCAGTGTAGAGTACTAGGGAAAAATATGGAGTTCCTATAATGGACTGGGAAAACAAGTGGAGGAATATATATATATAGTGATTTAGAAGGCTAGAATTATGAGGAGGTAGAGAAATAGTAGAGAAAGGTCTGAAAGGAAAAAGTTAATACTAATAAAAAAAAAAAGAAAGAAAAAAGAAGGAAACAAAATAGATGGGATATAAATTGACACCCTTAAGTTGTGGGCCTATGAAAAAATGTTGTCTCTAAGAGCCACAACAGAAAACAGAAGGCAGAAACATGCAGGAAGGATAAGCGATAGTTTGTAATACAGAATCAATATATACAGCGAGTGGGAAATTACTGAATAAGAAGCCCAGCAAATAAGCGACCAGCTGGCAGCACCTATTTAAAAAAAAAATAGAAGGAAAAAGGAAGGGGGGAGGAAAACGGGAATAATAGCAATAGACCAGAAAGTAACAGAGAGAAACCAATGATCCACACAGGCAAGCAGTCAAACAGAGCTAAGGGGGGTCAATGATTCCCCTAGGGTCCACGTGGATCCTTCCTGCCTACTTGTGTTTATCAATGAATTTCCCCACAGGGTTCTATATGCAGGTCCTGAAGCAGCTTTTAGCTATTAAACTAAATTAAAAAGAATTTATTTTTCAATTGTTGAGGTGACCTCACTTTTTTTTTTTTTTTTTTTTTTTAGCCAAATGCAGGACCCAAAATAATTCCTCTTCTAGACCAACCCCCTTACGGAAGGGACCCTAGCTGGGCCCGTGGAAATTAATCAAGCACGTCCCACTTTCCGGACTCCCCAGGTTAGCTGAAGCTCTGTTGTTAGTCAGTGAGGAGTGCTAAAGACGGCGGATTCCGCCCCTTCTGGCGCCGAGCTCCAGCGTCACCGGGCTGCTCAGTAAATCATTTTGAGTGCAGATTTGCGTCTGCTCTCAGCCTGATGCTGCTTCAGGTCGGCTTATCTGCTCCCCAAAGCTATGGGGCGGTGCAGGCAGCCAGATCAATGTCTAAAAATATAAAGTACCCTTCCCTGTCTTCCAACCGAACCCTCCCTTTTTTGGGAAGTGTCCCTTCCTCCTGGCTCCGCAGCGGCCCGGGTCTTATCCCTGGGTGGCTAGGGAAATCAGCTGCGTTCCCCGACCAAAATCCCCCCTCCGGTTCACCGGGTGCTGACTAGCTCGTTTGCCCTGTTCACACAAGGTCCAAGGGGCGCCAGGCAGCCAGATCCCCAGAAAATAAAACTTTTTCGCCCCGCCCGCGGCTCCAAATGGCCGTTTTATTTTTTTTTCCCTAACCGCGGGGCTCAGCCGCCTGTGCCAACCTCCACCGGCAGCCTCAAAACTCACGAATCTCCACCGTTCGGTCCACGCCGCCGATCTGCGCAGATAGTTGTCCCAAGCCTCTCACTCCACGCGTGCACAGCACAGACCCCCGGGCAGGACCCCGTCCCCAATCCGCCTTGCTCTGGGAGCTTGCAGTGTGCGCCCTCCTACACCAACGCCATCTTCGGTCCTCTCCATTCATTTTATAGCTGAATAATATTCCATATATCACAATTTGTTTCTCCTTTCATCTGCTGATGGACATTTGGGCTGATCCCACCATTTGGCTTTCATGACTAACGCTGCTATGAACACATGTGCACACGTATTTGCTTGAGTTCCTGTCTTCATTTCTTCAGGGTACATAGCCAGGAATGGAACTTTTCAATAAATATTTTTATATATAAGAATGGCTTTACAGTTGAGTGCCTGCCTCCCACATGGGAGGTCCCAGGTTCAGTTCCCGGTTCCACCTGAAAACACAAAAACAGAAACAACAAGCAAAACAAATGAAAAAACCAACTCAGGGGAGCCGATGCAGCTCAGTGGTTGAGCACTGGCTTCCCACACACGAGGTCCTGGGTTCAATCCCTGGCCGCCGGTACCTCAAAAAATAAAAAAAAGATTAGCTTTAGGGAGTGGATGTAACTCAAGTGGTTGAGCTCCTGCTTCCCATGTATGAGGTCCCAGGTTTGAGCCCAGGTACCTCCTAAAAACAAAAACAAAACAAACAAATGAAAAAAAAACAACAACTGTCATTGGGAAGCAGATGTAGCTCAGTGGGAAAAAAAAAAAAAAAAAAGAACGGTTTTACATTCCTTCATTCCTTCCTTCCTTCCTTCATTCCTTCATTTAATGAATATTTGCTGTGCAACTACCATATGCCAGGCACCATTTGAGGCTCTGGGCCTACAGCCAATAACTAGCCAACTAGAAGCCCCTTAGGAGATGGGCAATAAACCAGATGAAGAAGTGCTAAGTGTCAGGGGACAAAACATCTGGGAAGAGGCACAGGAGGTGTGGCTAGAAGGCGAGATGGCCTTTTAAACAGCTGCTACCTCTGGAGGACTCGCTGCTCCCGGCCTGTGCTAAATCGTCACCTCATCCTCACCACCACGCCCTTTGAGATGGGTGTCCTTCTTATTTTCACTTTGCAGATGAGGAAACCGAGGCACTGAAGGGCTAAGTCTCTCAGCCCAGGCCCCAGGCAGGATTTGAGCCACCTGGTTCCAGCCTGTGCTGGCACCGCTCTGTCGGGGGTGGCGAGGGGTGCCTCGGGCCGCCAGTGCTCACAAGGACGCCGCAGCCCTTTAAACCTCTGCCCAGGCCATCTTGTAATTCTTAATAATCTTTGAGCCAGGGGCTTGCATTTTCATTTTGCACTTGGCCCCACAAATTGTGCAGCCAGCCCCGCCCTCAGGGAAGCAGACTGGTGTCAAGGCCTCCAGCTGTCTGCCCTCTCTCCCCACTCTCCTCTGTCCCTGCCGCCCTGACCACACCTGCCAAGGGGTCACTATCGGCCGCGGTCTCCTCCACCAGACTCGCAGGTGGCAGGAACAGGGCGAGTCTCCTCTGAGTCTCCGAAGCCCCCCACAAGAAGGGCACAAAGCAGAGACCGGGGAGTATTTGCTGGGTCAGACTTGGAGGGGGGGGCCTTGGGCCAGGTGTGGCTTGCTGGTCTAACCTTCAACTCTCCCTGCTCCTCCAAGAGCATACAACTCCCCTCTGGCCACATCCTGACCCCAGGTCCAGAGCTCCTCACCCAGCTGCACCTCTCAGGGCACAGCCAGCCAGGGCTCCGGGGTCCAGGGAAATCCCTGCCACCCACCCAGCCCCAACCTCCTGCACCTCAGCCCCACCTGTGTGGAGTGGCTCTCCATAACCATATGGCAGGGGAGGGATGAGAGCCCAGCCCCTGACCCTTGCTCCTCCTTGGGTGTCTGCTCCCCAGGGCCTGGCCAAAGGTTTAGCCTATCCAGGGGCCTCAAGGCCCAGCTCCTTCTTTGTCATTTGCATTCTGGAAGGCTGAGCCTTCGGGGACTGGAGATTTCACCACTGAGCAAGCCTTGACAAAACACCATGGCAGCAGTTCCTCCTCCTTCTGCCTCCGCTCCCCTCACAGACCATAGCCTGGCCTCCTGGGGGACTGCCAGGAGAATGACTGGTAGGTGTATGAGTCAGGATACAATAGGCTATGCTGCTGTAACAAATAGACCCTGAAATCTCAGAGGTCTAATATAGCAATAGTTTGTTGTTCACACATGCCACAGTCCAAGGGGGCTGGGCAGCTCCCTGCCATCTTGCCGTCAGAATGTTCAGAATGTATGGCTCCCAGATCGTGGCAGGGAAAGAGCTAGAGAATCGCACAGATGCTTCTGAGGGCCCGACAAGGCCCAGAGTGGTGCCACCCCTTGCTCTGAGTGTCCATGACCAGAACTCAGTTCATGGCCTGGCCTCACTGCACAGGAAGTTGAGGTAGAGGCAGAAGAGATGGTGGGACCACCCAGCACTGTCCTGCAGAAGTTGGCAAGGGGGTCAGATGCAGTTTCCTGGGTCCCCTCTGGGAACAGAGCCCCTGTCTTGCTCAGTAACAGGCCTGTCAAAGACCAGCCCATTCAGCTCCACCCTTGTTCTTGCGAGACACATTCTTACCAGCTTAGCATTAAGAACTCAAAATTGATCATCAGACACATTTACCGCCATCACTCCCCATCACCCCTCTACTCCCACTCCCTGCACTTAGAAGGCTATTATCATGGCAAGCTTAGGGACTAAAAGGTTTACCCGTAAGAGCCCATGTTCACTTGCTCTTTCTCTCTTGCTCACTCTCTTATAATTGCTAATTTATCATTTATACTCTCAGCTACTTCCAAAGAGGATTCCTTAAAAAGCAAAATAAAACAAAAGATCAGAAATCATTTAGGGAACAGGAGTGAACCAGATGTACTGGAAGGTTGAAACAAACATTTATTACTGTGGAATACTACAATAATGTAATAAATTATATTATTGCAGTTGAATAATAAGTTTTGCTCTGAGCTTCCTAGCAGCAGAGGCAAAAAGGGAAACAACTTCTTTGCATGCTCATCCCTTCCTTCTCCTCTTGCCAGTTTCCTTTTCCCTTTCAAAAATTCTCTCTCTTTACCCTCCTTTATTTTCAGATATGCTGGGAGCAGAAAGAATACCCCCATTTTTTAGACATCCATATTTGCCTTACAGAGAAAGAACAGCACATAGATAAAATGGCTTTAGAATTCATGTGAGAAAAGCTTCTGCCTGCAGAACTGAGTTTTCACAGGTTTGAAAGTCGCTCCCACACCACCTTCTGGCTCCTCATCCACAGACAGTCAGAGGCCAGAACTCCAGAGTAGGAGAAGCCTTGACCCCATGCAGGGAGGGGTCCTGGCCATGACTTCAGTGGGGGCCCTGGAACTGCACCTGGAGGGCAGACATCCTTCCCTGGCTGGCCCACACACTAATCCACTGGATCCCGGGACAACCTGTGAGACAGGCTTCATTACCCCCAGTTCGCAGACATGGAAACAGGTCAAGAAGGGGAAATGATTTGTGCAAGGTCACCCAGTTCCCTTTCCCTGAAGGCCCAGCCTCAGGGCAGGAGACCCCCAAGCTGCAGGTGAGAGGCTCAGAGTCCTGGGTGGAGTGGTGGAGGGTGGCTTCCAGGCAGGCCCCACTGGTTCTGAAAGGTTCAGGAGATGGAGGCCAGCTCCCCTGGCTCTAACCCCAGACTCTAGTTGCCATGACAACAGGGACTCCCTTCTGGGAGTTGGTTGGAAATTTAACATTTTAATGAAGACATAATGAGAATTAAAGGGCCAAGCCTGGAAAGGATAGAACTCTCCCCACCCCCACCCCCATGGGAGCCAGAACCCCCTCATCCCAGAGCGCACAAACACCCCAGAACCGACCCACTCTCCACCCCTTCTTCCCACTGCCATGCCACCCCGGGCAGTAGTTTCTGTCCCTGCGGCCCAGATGGGGACACTGAGGCCCAGAGCAGAGAAGGATCTTGCTTAAGGTCTCACGGTGAGACCAAGCCCCCAAGTCTGGGCTCAAGCCACTGTCAAAGGGTCCCCCAGCTGACCTGGTGAGCTCTCTGGACGTGAGAGGGCTGGAGGGGTCGTGCTTGCTTGCTAAGGAGCCCCCGAGCCCTCTCCTGTCTTCCAAGCTCACTCCTTCCTCTCCTTTTAGCCTCTCAACGTCTCAGTGGCAGGGCTGGAGGATCTGAGCCCAAAGCCTTTGGCCGGTGAGGGTTGAGCCCCAAAGACCCCATCTTCAACCCCCCCGTTCCGCGTCGCTGTCTGACCACCCAGAGATTCATGGAGAATTTCCAGCCGCTTTTTCCCACATCTTTATTATGTTCTTAGGGTCAGTCAAGCCAACAGTTTTACACCTTTTAGCCACTAAGAAGGAGCCACTTTGCCTTTGCCCAGCAGGGGCTGCTGTTCCTCAGTCGCCATCCTTGGGGCCTGGTGCTTTGTATGGGCCCCACAGTGACCCCACAGACCTCAGGGTCACAGACATGGGCCCGACGTGGCCAGAAGAGGCTCACACTGGCTGAGGGTGTCACACAGCCACAAGTGAGGCCCCAGGCCCAGGTGTCCCTCACTCCCCCCCGGTCGCCACCTCCCCGAACACAGCCTGGCTCCTAGTCCATGCCCAGAAGACACCTGCTGGACAGTGGATGGTTAAGTGCCAGGCCCAGGGCCAAGCACATTCCAGGCCACCTCTCCCTGCGCCCTCCCAGCAAGCCGGGAAGCTCAGACAGGTGACGCAGCCTCCGGAGGTCACACGGCTGACAAGTGGCAGAGGCTGCATATGAACGCAGATGGGTGATTCCAGACATTCAAGTGTGACTATGGCCCCAAACTCAACTACCCGTGTGCTGACCACAAAGCACCGGGGCCATGCACGCAGATGTGGGCACGCTGGTGGCCCACGTGGCAGCCATTTAGTCACAAACATCACTCTCACTCTTCCAAGTCCTTCGCACTCCATCTTCACAGCACCCCTGTGAGGTGGGGTCTGTTAGATTGCACTCACAAAGGAGGAAACAAAGGCACAGAGAGGTTATGTGACTTACCCAATGTCACACAGCTAGTGAGTGATAAACCAGGATTTAACCTGCAAGTCAGGATGCCGCCACCCCACACCAGGGGACTTTGATCAAGGAGGCTGAGGAGAGGTGACTGCTTGTGATGGCGGGAGAGGGTGTGGGGTGAGGCAGGAGAATCAGGACATGAGGCTCTGGGAGGGGACAGAGGAGATGGGCAGAAGCCCACCCCCGTCAATTGAGAGCCAGGCAGTGCACAAATGGATTTTCTCCTGAGTGCTTGTGTGATGCACTTCAAAGCCGCTAATGGCAGGAGTTGGAGGCGAGGGCAGAGAGGGGCTCAGCTAGAAAGCAGGGCAAAGCATCGGAGCAAAGAGAGAGGACTGCAGCCACGCGAGTCACCGGTTGGAAAAGGCAGTGGGAAATTCCATCTGGGTTTTCAAGTTGAAGATGGTGAGAGGCCGAGGTACTTGGGTGGGTGTGTGGCTTAGGAAGGAAGGGGAGAGAGGGGTAGAGAGAGAGGAAGGGGACTCAGTCAGAGCACATGGAGACAGAGAGAGCCGGAGGGAACAGAGACACAGAAAGAACAAGCAAAGTCAGAGAGAAGGGCATGGAGAAGTCCGAAGAAGAGAGAGGCAGGGGCAGAAGGAAGGAGAGAAGAAAGCAAAAGCAATTCAGAAGATCCCAAGTGACCCCTCCATGATTCCAAAAGGCCACACATGCACGTGCATGCTCACACATTTGCACACACTCATACACACTCATGCCCCCACGCTGGTGCCCAGGACTTGAAGACCTGGATTATAGACCCGATTCTGCTCTTGAAATGCTGTGTGACCTTACAAAAGATGCCGCCCCTCTCTGAACTTCAGGCTTTACCCCCTGAGGCCGGGTGAGGTTAAGCCAGGTCCAGGAGGGCCGGGAAGGAAGAGACAGGGATGGGCATATGGGTAATGGGTGCCAGGAGGGAGTCATATCACGTGATGGGTTCATCTGCGTGGTCAAGCGCCCTGGCCAAGCAGGCACTGAGGGCCATCCAGGGAAGGGGCCCAGTGCTTCTGCTTACGATGAGGAAACTGAGGCTCAGAGCAGTAAAGCACCTCACCCAAGGTCATGCCACCAGGATACCAACCAGTCTGTGAGTCTCGTGACACCCCCTCCCCAGACTCCACCCCCGGGCAGCCCGGCCTAGTGGCTCTGCCTCAGCTTCCCCATCCACGTGTCCAGCCTCCAGGCAGGTACGAGGGATATTTGGCCTCAGAAATTAGAAGGACAGCAGGAAGCCGGGGCCACACGGGACTGACTGCAAAGATGGAGTTGAGCGCGACTGGGAAGGGCGTTGAGACCCCAAACTCCTACCCGGACACCCCAACCTGGGCTGCTGCAGTCCGGACCACGGAACCTGCGGCACGGGAAAGCTTTCCTGTGGCGCCACGTAGTGGCCGAAATGTCCTCCCGGCTGCATCGGATCCGCGGGTTCCCTCGCGGGAGGCGGGCTGCACGCCTCTGCCCAGGGTCCTGCTGGGTGCCACACCAAGGGCTGCGCTCCGGCGACTTGCTGCGAGAATCCAGCCGGCCCAAGGTGCCCCTGCTCCCGGAGACATGGGAACGCAAGGAAATCCTCCACCCGGGAACCGGGTGCTGGCCAGCCCAGATCAGGAAGAGGAGGGGGTACCACAGAGCTTGGTCCTTTATTCTCCAGACCAACAGATTCTACATTCCATGACCCCCTGGACATCTCCACCCGGCAGCCTGTGGCATCCCAGACAACCTTCATCCATTCAATTTGTGCATTTATGGAGCACTTACTACATGCTGAGCACTGCCCCAGGCGCTAGGGATGGAACCATGAGCCAGCAACGGCCCCTGCCCTTGTGGAGCTGACAGCAGGCCCAGGCCTGGAAATAGACAATAAACGATAACAAGGAAGCAATCTGGCATTTTAGGAGCAGGAAAAAGCGAGTATTTGCCCAGGTCACTCTGCTCCTTGGAGCAGAATCGTGGAGCCCAAGGCCTTCGAGACCACCTGGCCTCCAAGGCACCCCTGGCCTGTCTGGAGCCACTTGTCCGCCACAGGGGACAGGGCTTGTTAGGGGTCCTCCCCCCAGCACACAGGCAGCTCCTCCCCATACTCCAGAGGCCTCCCTGACCCCCATGGGCTGACAGTCCCCCAATGCCGCAGCGCTGTTCCCCGGGGTGGCTGGAGCAGGACTGCAGTGCACAAAAGCTTGGGCCGGGCTGTCTGGACTGATTGTCAACTCTGATGCCGCCTGTGTGACCTTGTCAGGTTCCTTGGCTTCTCTGTGCCTCTGTTTCCACGTCTGTAAAATGGGGAAAACAGCATTCCTCCCTTGCAGGGTCAGGGGTTGGGGGTAAATGAGTTAACAAAGGAAAACACTTGGGATCTTGGTGCCATGTTTGGTTTTGCTTTAGTATCTGGTTAGTTTGTCCATATCCCCGACTCGCTCATGAAGGTTAGATGGTGAGGTCCATCCAGGAAAGGGGCCTGCAGAAGGTACTCAGAACATGTTCACTCAGTGAATTCAGTCATTCCTTTTTTTTTTTTTTTTTTTCTGTCTTTCATTAGATTTTTTTTTTTTAATACTTTTTTTTTTATTTTTTAAAAGATACTTAGATTACATAAATGTTACACAAAAATTATAGGGATTCCCATGTGCCCCACCTCCCACTCCTCCCACAACCTCCCACATAAACATCCTTCATTAGTGTGGCACATCACCTGCAATGGATATACACATCTTGGGGCTTTGCCACTAAGCGTGGACCATTCATTCACTATTCATTTATTGAGTGCCTACGGCATGCCAAGTGCTGGGCTGGGTAGGAGCTATGGATGGAGCAGATGGGGTCCCTCGTGACTGCAAAAAAAAGAGTAATTTCTAGGCCAGAGGTTCTCAAACTTCCTGGGCTCAGAACCCCTTTACACTCTTAACAATGTAAGCTTTTCCATGTGGCTTGTATCTATTGATATTTACCATACTAGCAATTAAAATGAATATGTAGGCATTTAAAATAATAACAAACCATTGCAGATTAACATAAATAACATTTTTAGGAGGTACCAGGGATTGAATCTAGGACCTCATATATGCGAAGCAGGGACTCAACCACTGAGATATACATGCTCCTCTACATCTTAATGAAAACTAATTGTATTTTCCAAAAAAAATTAGTGGGAAAACACTGACATTGTTTTGCATTTTTGCAAATCTCCTTAATGTCTGGCTTAATAGAAGACATCTGGATTGCTGTGCAGCGTTCAATCTGTGCAATATTGCTTTGGTTGAAATATATAAAAAGAAATCCAGCCCTATGTTAATATATAGTTTGGAAAAGAAGGACCTCATGGAGCCCCTGAAAGGGTTTTCGGGCACCCCCACGCACCCACCCAGGTACAAGGGCAAGGAAAAGGGCAGATCAGGAGTCAAATTCCATACACCCAGAAAGGCCCAAGACCAGTAAATGCTGGGACTTGAAGGCCAAGGTGAGGGGCACGATTTTTATTCTAAAAGCAACGGGGAGTTCTAAAAGCCCGGGAGGGCTGTAGGAAAGGTCACCCTGGCTGACACGCGGAGGATGGATTAGGGGACCCAGGGGCAGAGAGAGCAGCAAGAGGCGGCTCAGGTGTCAGGCTGAGAGAGGTGGTGACGGGGCTGGCAGGTGGCCAGCCCGGGCATCGAGGAATCCGCATTCCCAGGGCGCGACCAGACGCGTTCAGACGCGAACAAACGCCCAGCGTCTCAGCGGCAGCTTCCGAATTGACAGGGGGTGAGCTCCCCGTCGCTGTGCAGACGTAAGCTATCGGGTGGGGTGCAGGGAGACACCTGGGACAGTCGTCGCTAGCGGCACTGGAGCAGTAACCCGCGGTGGTAGCTTCCCAGTTACCCTGTCCGGGTCGCGCGTCCGGAACCATTTTGAACGCTCCTACTCCGCCCCGCCCACCATAGGCAGGCCCGCCTGAGAGGATTGGCCAATCAGCTTCCCCTTGAGTGGGGATTGGAGAACAACTGTGTCCTTCAGAGAGTTGGCCCCGCCTGCAGCTCCCACCCCTCTGCCCTCCCAATAGTAAACCGGGTAACCCCGAACGCATGCGTCCTGAGGAGGAGGGTACTTCCGCTCGCCCACCCCGGAACCTTCTGTTCCCGCCCGGGGTTTCCACCGAGACGGCGGAGATGGCCAAAGCGGAAGTAGCGTGAGCGCGTGGGCGGAGCTAGGGGCAGTCATGTCGGCGGCCCTGCTGCGGCGGGGCCTGGAGCTGCTCTCGGCGGCCGAGGGTAAGGAAGTCTTGCCGGGGACGTCGGCGCGGGCGGGGGCTGCGAGCAGGAGCCCCGGAGGTGTGCAGCGAGCCAGGCCGCGCCAAGCCCCGGTGGGGTGGAAACCCTGCCGCCCTCCGACCCGCGTCCGTCCTTCTCTTCCCTGCAGCCCCCCGGGCCGCGCCAAGCAAGGCCAAGCCGAGCGGGACTCTGGTGAAGCGGGCCCGGAAGGCAAAGGCAACCCAGGCCCGGAAACTGCGGATCTCCGCCAAGGGAAAGGTGCCCAAGTCGGCACTGGGTGAGTCCGGGAAAGAGCTGGACGTGATGCCCCGGGGTTGGGGGCGGCACCCTGGAGGAGGTGGCGCTTGAGGCAGGGATTGAGATGTTCAGCAGGGATTTCTAGACGGGTACTGTGTACCCGGCGTGGAATCCTAGGAATACCGAGCGGAATAAAACACGTAGTCCTGGCGCTCATGGACTACCGTCCTAGTGGGGAAAGGGCACCAAAGAGTCTCAAAATCAACCTGTAAGTTGCCAAGTGTGAGGAGGCGAGGCCTGTGTAAAAGACTAGGGTACATTGAGGGGGTGTAAAAGGTGAAAACAGGCTTCTCTGAGGAAGCGACGTTTAAGTTGAGACGAGGGAAGTGTAAGAGTGAGCCAGGGGAAAAGGAGGGAGACGAGTATTCTGGGGAGGGGGAACAGAATGTACAGAGGTCCAGAGACATTAAGGAGCTTGTTGCTTTTGTGAATTTAAAAACAAGAAGGCCGGTAAAGTTGACATATAGTGAGTAAGGGGGAAGGTGGTCAGAGATGGCTAATGTATTTAACAGACAATTCATTTCAACTGCCGGCTGCTGCTCTGAGCCCTGTACAAATGTTCATTTAGTCCTTAACGGCAGCCCTGTGAGTAGATACTCTTATTACCCCCATTTTACAGATGAGGAAGCAGGCACCTGCCCAGATTGTATGGGTAGGAAAGGTAGAGCTGGATGTGAGACCCGGCAATGTGTCTCTAGAGTCTGTGTGCTTGCCTACTCCGTTCAAGAGGCAGCGCTGTGACCTTGGCAGTGATGGTGGCAGCAGAGATAACAAGAATTGTGCAGGTGAAAGGTGCACTGAGTAGGGAGGTTTGATGGGCTTTAACTGTGCGTTGTCTGTAAGGATCCAGGAAGAGGGAGATAGTGAGAATGGGAGCATCTTGGGGGATGTGGTGCCAGTTAACAGGAGGTGAAGACCTAGTAGGGGCAGGTGTAGGCATGATGGTGAGTTATTTTGACATGTGGCAGGACTTGGTGAGCTCCTAATGTGTCTTTGAATCCTGAGGGCCAGGTGCATAAAAGTTCAAATATTTGTTCAAAGAATCCTGAATTCCAAGGGTGAAGTACAGCATAAGCAAAGGGGAGGCAGAAACTGAGATATGTTTGCTCAGCAGTGGTAGCTGCGGTGCCATCAGCCCTGTTCAGGGGTGATATCACTCCCATCTATTCAGCCCAGCCCTTGTCCCACCTGCCTGTCACTGGTGTTCAGTTTGCTGCCTCCCCATTAGACTGCAAGCTCCGAGAAGGCACAGCCCTCCCCTGGGCTGATGAATGAGAGGAGAGGTGAGCACTTCTGCCAATCTAAAGAGCACCTCTGTGGCTGCCCCCTTGGCCTGAGCCATATCATCTCTTGTCTGGATTATTGCAGAAGCTCCCAACTGGTCTCCCTCCTTCCCCCTTCCACCTCCCCCCAACCTCCCCAATAATCTTATTCTCATCACAGCAGCCAGAGTGATCCTGTAAAATCTTAAATCAGACACTGTCTCCTCTGCCCCACTCCCTCCAATGGCTCCAGCCAGAGTCAGTAAAAGCCAGCATTCTTCCACTGGCAACAAGATCCTGCACGATGTGCTCCTTGCCCAGCTTCACCTCTTCCTGCTCCTCCCTCCCCATTCCTGCCATCTTCTGCCCTTCAGACACATTAGTCACGCTTCTGCTGCAGCCTTGACTCTGGCTGTTCCCTCTGCCCAGAAGGCTCTTCCCCCAGATAGCCAGACAGTCCCTCCCTCAAGTCTGCTCAAATGTCATTTCAGTGAGACCTCAGACCCTCTTACTTAAAATCACAACTCCTCCCTCTGGCATTCTCTGTTTTTGTTTCCCATTTTGTTTTTTGCCCATAAAATGTATCACCCTTTAAAATACTTTATCTTGTTTACCATTTGTATATTGCTAATGCAAAATACCAATAATTGGTTGGTTTTTTTAAAAGATTTTATTTATTTATTCATTTATCCCCCCCTTGCTGCTTGTGCTCGCTGGGTCAGCTAACCATGCCGTGCGGGCGGGCTTGCCTTCACCAGGAGGCCCTGGGAACCGAACCCGGGGCCTCCCATATGGTAAACGGGAGCCCTACTGATTGAGCCACAGCCGCTTCCCTCGGTTGGTTTTTTATAAAGGCTATTTATTTGGGGTAGAAGTCCACAGTTACCAGGCCATAAAGGATGAGTTTCTTCCCTCACCAAAGTCTATTGCTATGTGTTGGAGCAAGACAGCTGCCGACGTTAGCCAGGGTTCAGGCTTCTTGGGTTCCTCTCTTCCTGGGGCTGCATTTCTCTCCGCGCTTAGCTCCTCTGTTTCTTCCACAAGGTCAGCTGTAGACTCTGAGGCTCTCTAGGCTTTGCTTCTTTCCACAAGGCCAGCTGTGAACTCTCAGGCGAATGGCTTTTCTCTATCCCAGGGCCTTCTCTCCTTCCTCACGACCAAGCTCTCTTACTTCCCAGGGCTCCAGCTCAAGACTCCAACATCAAAACTGCTCCCTCTGTCCTTTGCCATTCCTTTTATATTTGATTCCCCCACCCACCAAGGGGTGGGGCTCAATGCCCTACTGACATGGCCCAATCAAAGCCCCAGTTATAACTTCATCATGCCCAGATGAAGAGATCAGTTTACAAGCATAATCTAATATAGATTTTTTGAATTCATAATTACATCAAACTGCCAAACGGCAACACCATCTCTTTTCCCAATCTGAAACGTAAGCTCCGCAAGGGCAAGAATTTTTGCCTGTTCTGTATCCTGCTGTATGCCGAGCACCTAAAACAGGGCTTGCCACATAGCAGGGACTTAGAGCATACTAGGTGCATAAATGAGCAAATCATCCAGGCAACTGGGAGCCCAGGAATGGTGCAAACTGGATTTGATGGAGAAGATCCTGGGCTGTTGCAGTAATCTAGGGAAGGGATGATAGGGCATTTATTGGGGCCACGGGGATGGGGGGTCAGGGGTGGGGTGCCAGGAAGGGACCCAAAAGGCTTCCTCTTGAGTGGGGATTGGAGAACAAATGTGTCCTTGAAAGGATGCCTCTCTGTCTGCCACCCATAGCTGAGTTCCAGAAGCGAGAGTGTCGGGACTACCTAAGAACAAATCTGAAGTTCATGACGAGTGCAAGAAGCACCATGGCTGAATCTGTCACCCAGCAGGTTTGTCAAGGGGAGTGGGCTGTGGGGAGGGACGTGGGGGGATGAACTGAGGCGGGCCCCTGAGATGCATGGGGCCTGCAGCGCTGAGCATGGAGTGGAGGCTGGGCCACCCCCAGGAGACTCCTCTATGAGCTGGACCACATGGCCGTGCTGGGAGGGCTTCTCCCTGGAAGGCGGAGAGCAGGGGTCGGTAGGAGGCTGGGCCCAGCCCTGCCCGAGGCTTTACTCCCTTGGGACCTTTTGTGGGCCTCCCTTTGCTCTTCTGTAATGGAAGTGCTGTGCCTCCCGGGACAGTCGTGAGGGCAGGGGGCAGAGGCAGTGCTTGGCCAGCTGTGCCAGGCTGTACAGCTCCCAGGAGAGGTCAGGGGTGTGCCGGCTGTTACCAGCCTGGGACCCTGACTTGGGGGATGTGGAGAAGATAGCCCTGGAGAGCCCCTGACTCCTACACCTTCCCTAGATTCTGCATCAGAACCGAGGCCGCAAGGCCTGTGACCGGCCTGCAACCAAGACCAAGAAGCAAAAGAAGGCTGAGGGCACCGTGTTCACTGAGGAGGATTTCCAGAAGTTCCAGCAGGAATACTTCGGCAGCTAGGCTCCTAGTAGCACAGGCAGGGGGAGCTGCCCGGGCCCAGCCTGCCCCGCCGACTCCACAGCCTCTGCTGTTCCCAGGCCCCTGCCATGCACAGCGCGGCCAGCAGGTGGCAGAGTAGAGCCTGCATGGCTTGGAAAGTCCCGGAGCCAGAGTCTGGTGGCAGCTGAAATGGAGCTGGTGAGCTGGAAGCCCTGGAGAGGACTTACACTCAGACCGGAGCTGACTCTTGCGGGCTTGGGAGGAGCCATCTGTACCCTGCCAGAATATTTCTGACTCTTTTGTTTGTTTTGCCCAGGTAGGGCCACTGTTGGGGGCCACACCTCTGGGAATTGGAGACAGGCTGTTGGGTGCGCTCCCACTTCTAGTAAATGTGGACCCAAGAGCTGTGTGTGGTGCTGATCTGCCTTGTGGAGTGACTCCCATCTCCTCTGGCACCAAAGGGCCCTCCTTCCCTTCCCCCAGTGTAGCTCTTCCCCCAGCGTCTGCTTACATACCCCCAGAGGTGCCTTCTCCTTTCTCCCCAGGGGAGATAGCCACAGCTGAGTGGTCCCTGAAGCATTTGAGGCAAAAATAGCACCCACAGCTGCTGCGAGCTGTCCTGGGGAAGCTGACACCAAGGGCTGGGAGCGTGGAGGCAGCACACCTCAACCTTCCCAACCCACTGGGTCTGCCATTGTCATCGGCAGAGAATTTTGGCCAGACCTCCTATCACCCAGGGCAGGAGAGTAGCCAGGTGGGGTCAGGTGCCCTTTTTTTCTTACCTGTGACACATGGGGTGGGGGAGTGGGGGGGAGTCTCAGAGGTAACTTTAAGAAACACACTTGGGTTCGTGCCCAAGCAAAAAGGTGGTGCTGGGTGCTCCGGCTGCAGGGGAGGCAGAGGCTGGGCCCTTTCCAGTAGGTCAGTGCTGGGGACAGAGGTGAAAGACAGGTAGCCAAATGGGTGTGTGAATGGTACAGAAAAACCCTAGACGCCCAGGAGTGCCTTCAGTGGAGGGGTTGGGTGGGCCTGGTGGAGGAGAGAGCCCTGGAAGCCCCTGCCCCCAGCCGAAAGGGCTCCGTGGTCATGGCGGTTCCCACGGTGTCATCTGGTGGAGGGCTGATACCCTGATGAGCCAGCGCCTGGCAAGGGAAGGCTGGGGAAGGCCTTAGGGACTGCCCACACCCAACTAGTCCAGGCCTGTCACCCCCCTCCCAGGAGTCACTGGACTGTCCACAGGGACTGGTTTCCATCATAAGTGGGCACAGGAGGGTAGCCTTAGAACCACGTAAGGCACAGTCAGCATCAGGTCCTTGTCTCCAGGTGACCTTGGCCTGAGCACTAGGAAGCACCTGCCAAGCACCCAGGTCAAAGTGCACACAAGAGGAGGGTGCTGTGACTGCAGAGGGGTTTTGCCCAAAGCCTCCCTCAGCTGTGCCTGTCCCAGAGGGGGTGCTGCTGTACTGTTCTGCCTCGGCCAGCACGCTGCTCTCCCCACCACTGGGCTTGCGTGGCCCCACTAGGGAGACAAACTCCAGTAGCCTTGGAGGAGCCTCCCTCCGTCTTTTAAGCAACTTAGCAAGAAGCCGGCTGAGCTGCTTGTGGGGAGTTAGTTCCACAGAACAGTCTGACACTGCCACTGAGTGCCAGGGGACCTTTTCTAACAAGGTCACACCTACCGTTAGGTGACCCCCTGCCTGGTAGAGTGATGGGCAGCCCCATCCAGTGACACCCAGCCCACGAGGTCTGCCTCTTCAGGGAGGATGAGAGCAGGGCTTCTGCTGCTCTGCTTGCAAGGTTTCCCAGTGGGTCTTAGGTTACATCCATACCAGGTGGCTTCAGTGGGTGCATGTTCATGACAACCTTCAGTGTTCAGCCCTGAGATTCTGGTCCATAGCTTGGGACTAGGGCCCAGGAATCTGTATTTTAACATGCAGCCTGGGCAATTCTGTTACAGGTGGTCAGAGGGCAGCAGCGAGCCCAGGGAAGGCTGGAGGCTGGGGAGAGGATGTGGTGGCGGGGTGTGGGGGAGTGCTGACCGTGAGCCCCAGGATCCGGTGACTGACAAATCTAGAAAATGAAGGGGCAGGGCCCACACAAGAGGACACTGACTTGACATAGTCAAGCCAGGACTAACAACACAGGAGGAAGAGGCCCTCCCCAGCGCAAGGCATTGTGGGTGGACAAGAAAGCCCCTGGCACTGCCTGGCAGGGCCTCCAGAAGCATTTGGGTCATCTCTGGTGGTTTGGGGCAGCTGAGGGGCTGGGGAGCCTTCTGTGGTCTCTGCAGCGGGATGGGCAGCCCCAGCCATGCGCACTCCCTGGGCCCCTTTGTGATCAGCGTTTGGCTAGGCGGCCTGCGGGCAGGGCTGCCCCTAGTGCCTGTGGGTGCAGGTCTCAGCCTCCAGGCCTGCCAGCCTTGCGCAGAGTGCAGGTGAGAGCTTAACTTGGCTCCGGTCTCCAGGTGCCTTCCTCCAGCAGGGTTCGGGGGAGCCCTCTTGGAAAGACACACCCTGCTTGTGTCCCCTGATCTCCCCCAGAGCCTTTGCCCAACCTGTTGCCCTGCTTGGGTGCTCTCCCTATTCTCTGTGCTCCCCGTTCTTTGGAGTCCCTGCTACCTCCACCGAGGTTGCCAGCTTTGGACAGTCCCTGGGTCCCTGTCGTCGTCGTGTCCCCCCACACTGGTCTGTGAGCTTCCTGAGGACCGGACTGGGCCGGCCCCTCACCACCCCACGTAGGACCTGGCGCTGGAGTGCTGGGTACGCAGGTCTCACCGCAGGAGCTCCGGCTGGACTCTCCCTGACCTCCAGACCCTCCATCCCCTGCCTCTCACCATCTCCACTTGGAGGCCTGAAAGGTGTCTCAAACCAACACGGCCAGGCTGAGCCCACCCTCTGCCAGCTTTTAAAAATAAAAATATAAATCCTGCTCCCGTTGCCCCAACTCAGGCGATGGGAACCCCATCCTTCCACTTGCTCACCCCGCGTCCCTTCTCCGCCCTGTCAGCCCTGCTGACTCTCCCGAGGGTGGGCTGTGGGCTCTGCTGGGGCCTTTGCTGCCGTCCCCACCCCCCTTTTTTTCTGGGGAGGTGTTTCCTGCAGAGGCTTGAGACGGAACATTGCCCAGCACCCGGCTTCAGGCCCCTCTCAGGGCCTGTTTCCCACTTGCCTAATGAGGGACCGGACTGTCGGCAAGGGCCGCCCCACTCCTGCACTGGGTGGGTCTGGTAGGGTCCTTGTCAAGGCAGCTCCCCCCCCCCCATCTCCCTCCCTGGGCCCACTGCCCCAGGCTACAGTGCTTGGGGGAGGATGGTGGGTGGAGGAAGACTTATTTCCTAGACATTTACGAAGCAGAAGTGGGGCAGAGAGCATGGCTTCAGAACGGCCCCGCCGTGCTCAGGGGGGAGGGGCCTTGGAGATGGCTCTGGGCTGCCCAGTTCTCCAGCCCCTCACCAGAACCACCGACCGTTGGGTGGGGAAGTGTTTTCTCAAGTGTGTGTAAAGAGCCTGAAAAAACCTCATCTTTATCGGTCTGCAACACCCTACATTCGTACCAATGCATGCTTTCTCTGCGCCCCCAGCTCTAAAACAAGCCCCCAACACCCCCTTCCAACCCGACAGCCACCTACGACCCGCCGGTAAGAAACTGGAGCACCCACTGACTCAGACCATCTGGGTTTCAAACACTACCACCTAATGAAGTTACTTAACCTCCCTCTGGGCCTGTTTCCTCACTTGTAAAACGGGGGACAAGGAAATGATCCTTATTAAAAAGCGCATCGCACAGAAAGTATCAACGCACGTGAATGATTTCACGCTATTTTTTTTTAACCAGTGAATCCCTAATTATTAAGCTGGTAAATAGTTACAGCTGCTGAGATGGCGTGATCAGGGTGGACTTCTGTTTTAAACCTTAAGGAGGAAGTCCGTAAGGAGCCAGCTGTGGGGAGCAAGAGGAGGAACCAAAGGTACAAGGCCCTTGAGCCGAGAGCAGGAAAGTGCTCACAGGTCCCGCTGCGGTTGTACTTATTCCACTCCCCACCATATAAGGCAGAGGCAGCCCAGCGCATGCTAAGAACTTACCTAACACTGCCTCTGCATGCCCTCATCCGAGCTTCCCCCATCACTCCAGCATGTCCACATCTCCTTCCCTATGTGGCCTGGCTCCACCAGGTTTCAAGGGAAAAGAGCCTGCCACTTAAGAGGTCTGAGCACCAGGCTGGGCGCAGCCTTTGGACTATTTGTGAAAACCCAAGACAAAAGGTTTGCCTTCTCTCTCAAATGGGAGATCAGATTGAGGGTGAAGTGTTTTCACCTGGCGGTAAAGCAAAGCCCAGGACAGAACTTGGCTCCCACATGCAGCTACCTCTTACAAGTCCAACTGCTACAAGTCTGTCTCAGCGATCAAACAGGGTCCTGTCAACCTTACAACTCAGCTCTTATGGCCCACTTTAGCACCAAAAGGAACCATTTTCTCAAAGTTTTAATATTCAGGGAGACAGCGCTTACAAAGCTGGAGTAGTTTAAAATTAAAACCTAGGGATCCCCAGGACCTCTCGGTAAAATAAAATAAAATAAAACCTAGGGAAGCAGCTGTGGCTCAATCAGTAGGGCTCCCGTTTGCCATATGGGAGGCCCGGGGTTCGGTTCCCGGGGCCTCCTGGTGAAGGCAAGCCCGCCCGCACGGCGTGGTTAGCTGACCCAGCGAGCACAAGCAGCAAGGGGGGGATAAATGAATAAATAAAAAATATTAAAAAAAAAAAAAATTAAAACCTAATCACCTTCTGTGCTCAGCCTTAAACTGAGTTCTTGTGAAAGAACAGGTAGTGGAAAGCTATGCTCTCCCAGACTTTCTGCAGGCCCTGTGGCTTAAATCCCACCCTATTCCTGCAGACACCCGACCTCCAAAATCGCTTAAGTTTTAGTAACGGGCAGTGCACATTATGAATGTAACACCACTTAACCGCTGATCTGAAAGCATATAAAAGGGCCTGGTCCAACCCAAAGGGGGAATGAAGCAGGTACTACAGTTAACAATACAACTTAAGTTTCAATTTTAACAAAAACTATAGTAAAGCAAAACGCTGCTAGAGAAAACAGAGTAAGCACATATATAGGCACTCCCTTCTATAACTGAACTACAATTGCTCTATTTTTTAAAATGTAGTTTCAAGGCAATTTTATTCAGGCAAGAATGCAAATACTTTCACTACAAAATAATTTATTACACAAAGCTTCAAAGCGGGCCTATGTACAAGCACACACTCCTGACTACCCAAACTAGGGGACTCTCTTCTTCCCTCTTGCCTTGCGGACCTCTTCTATCAAATCCTTCAGATACTGGATCTCCTTGGCCAGGGAATCTGCCCGCTCTTTCAGAGCCTCATTCTTCTTCTCCAGCTCTTTACACTCTCCAGTGAGGGCCTCCTGCTCTGCTCTCTTCTTCTGCCGGTACCTAGTGGCTGCTGTCTTGTTCTGCTCCATTTTTTTCAGTTTCTTGTCCAGTTTCTCACCCTTTACTTTGGCTACTACCATCTTCTCCCCAGGAGGGTCATAAGGTTTGGGGCGGGCAGAACCACACGGGGTACCCGGAGACGGCAGGCTCCTATTTGGAGAGCCCCTGGAGGTAGAGGGGCTATGCTGGGGAGTGCCCAGGTAAGGCTCCGGGCTCATACAGATGCCACTATCATTATCTGAGGGGGCATCCTCCTCCTTTATGCACTGAGGCATCACTATGATAGAAACAGAGTCCGGCTTCCTCTCTCCTTCAGAGATATCCACTTCACTGCCTAGATCTAAACTAAAGGAATGATCTGGAGTGGATGACAGGGGCCCTGGGGATTGGGAAAGAGGCTGGAAGAAGGTGAAGGGGGAAACCTCGTTAGTTTCTGGTAAACTTTCTGGGAGATGGCCAATTGGGTTCACTGTCTGAGAGGGCTCCTTATTAGTCTCCTGGACTAGGGGATCAAAGAAATTACATGTGTCATACAATGTGGCCAAAAGATCCTCAGGCATGGTTTCCAGGTCATCTATACCCAAGAGGGTGTCAAAGTCAAACTCCTTCAGATCCATTTTCTCCACCATCCAATCTGTCCCGGAGAAGGCATCCTCTGCAAAAGATGACAGTCAGACACACCAGGCAGGCAGCCCCTCACACCAGACCCCGCAGGGAGTGGACCCACACTGACGGATAAAGGGCCTCCACTCACCTGTGCCGTTGTCCGAGGCATTGACCAACCCATCCACAGCCAGCCATCTGGAGGAGCCCGCCTTAGCCTTGTCGCCGGAGAACCCATGCGGTTTGAAGTGCTTGGCCACCTCCAGGTAGTCGTCTAAGAGACCCAGGCTTTCTTCAGCCCCCAAACCCGACTGGTCGAAGGGGGACATCAGGTCCCCCGCCAACACCTCGCTGCTCAGGAAGCTCATCTCGGTCATGTTGCCGGGCTCTGCTGGATTCGGGGATTGTGCTTAATTCGAAGGTGTCTTTGTCGGTTACAGCAAGGCTGCTGCTGAATGCCGTGAAAAGCCTGGAAGGAGAACCGAAACAGCCCCGGTACCCGTAAGCTCGTCTGACAATTCATGTTTGCACGGGTGACAACGACGGCCAAATCGGAAAGCCACTCAGCCGTCCACTTGGAATCGGGACCACGTGGCCCCAGAGACACGGTGTCAGCCTTCCCGGCTTCCCGGACCAGGTGGCACAAAATGGAGGCCCAGGAAAGGCCGGCCATTCCCCCGCGGGCCACCCGGGGGAGGCGCCGCCCCGCCCGCCGCCATCTTGGCCCCGCCACGTTTCGCAGGGGGCAGCGCGGGGGCCGAGGCTGCCAGGGGCTTCTCGCCGCGAGGCCGGGCGGCGCTCTCGCGACGCCGGCGTCTCGGGGACACCAAACAGGAGCCACGCGTCCCGGGCGCCTCGTAAAAGAGCTTCCTCCTCCGTGACGCCGCCGCGGCCGCGGGGCCGCGCCTAGGCAGCCGGCGGCGCCCCCGGTCCAGGGCGCGCAGGGCCCGGCCCCGGTACTTACGCCATGGCTTAAGCCGCTGGGGGTTGCCGCTGCAGAGCCTGGTGCTGCTGCCGCCGCTGCAAGGGCCAACGCTGCCGCGGGCACTGCTGCCTCTAATGCGCCATGGCGGCCGCGGGCACTGCGGGAGGGGCGGAGGAGAGGCGCGGGGCAGGAGCACACGTCGACATCGAAGGGCGAGGAGGAAATGGCGGGGACGCGCGCTGCGGCCTTTATAGTTTTTCGTCTCACAGACTGCATCCTTCCGCCGCCGTCACGTGACCGTCCCCTACCAGCCCTCGCTTTCGCCTATCTGACCCCCTTTCCGTTTCCAGCCCACGACCTTTATGCCCAGGACGTAATTATGAAGAGAAAATCAACTATTTCAAAAGCCTCACGAACAGACAAAAGGCGCACTACTTTAGGAGGCTTCTAAGATCAAAAAGACAGGCCCTTCCCCCCGCCGCCGGGGAGTGCGGAGGGATCTGCCACACGGAGCCCTAGCGTCAGCTCGGTGGGCGGGGCGAGAAAAGTCTTTCAGCCCAAGACAGGTTTTTATTGTGAAGGCCGAGGTCGACTGGTTGTCGCGCGAGATGCTAGCGGGAGCGCGCGTCGAGCTGATTGGCCCAAGCATGGTGAGTCATATATAGCTCGCGCTCCCATTGGCTTGAGTCCAGGGCGGGCGGGCTGTTGGCCGAGGAGCGCGGGCAGGGGCGGGGCGGCCCGCGCGTTTCCAGTCTCCGGGCGGTGCCGCGGGCGGGCCCTTCCCCGAAGCGCATCCATGCCCGCGCGGCCTACGTACCCGGGCGGCGCTAGCCCTGCGCGCTTCAAGTAGTGGCCCCAGTGCTCAGGCCCCGCGGTCCCTTCCTGCCGCCCTCCGTGAGTCTCCGAAGTGGCGCTCGAGGCCGTGCCGCCCCGCAGCCCCTGCGCCCTCCCTGGGTCTTTATGCACAGGCCCGGGAGACTTCCGACCTGGGCAGGCTCTCGGAAGTTACCCGGCCCCGCGCCTTTGTACTCGGGAGCCCTCTGCGGGCGCCGACCGAGCCCACCAGGGACACCATTACATAGCTAATAGAAAATGGCCCCCTAGAAGGTTCGTGAAGCCATAAATGTGCTAATAGAGGTGAAAAGGGGGCAAACAAAGGCTAACTTCTACTCAGAGTGCTTCGAGGAAATGACACGAAGGTAGGGGAATTGAGGAAGTCGAGGGCAGGAGCACAATGGGGGGTGGGGGGCCCTCTCTGGGGCAGGGCCGGACGACTCTAAGAGGAAACCCGGCAAAAAGGGAAATGTCGTTTCAAGTGTGTATTCACCACACACACTCTCAAAGGGAAGAACTTGGGAGGGCGATCATATCGGGGCCTCAGTTGGAGATCACCTGATCCATGCCCTTCAAAGGCCGGCTCCACTCAAGCCCAGTAAAGAAAATTTTACAATAGCCATTCGGCTGAAATAAGTTAAAGATTAAAGCATGCAATCTTTCATAAGGGAACTTCTTTTGGTTTTTGTAGATTCAATTCCCCAAAAGAGATTTTATCTTCCCTGTCGAGTTAGTTTCAGTTAACTCCCAGGCATAACCAACTTCCCAACAAGTCATCCTAATGGCCCTGTAAGAAGCTTGAGGACCCACATCCACTTGCTGGGCCTCATGTGTTTGGAAGCTGCTGTCTTCTAATCCCCTCCACAGTCGGGCCCTGGGAGGGGATGGGGAGCAGCAGAAGCCTAGTTTCCTCCTCCATAGGAGAGCTTGGGGAGGATTTTTTTTTTTTTTTTGAGGGCAGTGAGGTCCAGAAACTTGGGAAGCACTGTCCTAAAGAACTACAGACCATTTGTTGACTTGATTCAGTCAACTTTTTTTTTTTTTTTTTTTTTTGAGGTACCAGGGTGAGGGATTGGATCACTGAGCCACATTGACTCCCCTGAATTGGTTTTTGTTTGTTTTTAGGAAGCACTGGGGACAGAACCCAGGACCTCCCATGTGAGAAGCAGGCACTCAACTGCTTGGGCCACATCCACTCCCCCAATTTCTTTACAATGGTTAACAGGCCTAATGGGAGGGGCTGTGTTACTAGGGGCAGTATAGAATAGGGGTTAGAAGACAAATTTTGGGGACTAACCTGAAAAAAAATCCTAGGCCCACCATTTATTAGCTGGGCTATTTTGGCTAAGTGATGTAACCTCTCTGATCCTATTTCCTCATCTGTAAAATGAGGTCAATGATGGCATACTTCTGAGGAAACGAGATCATCCAGGTAAAGCACTTGGCATAATGCCTGGTGCATGGTAAATGTCCAATAAATGGTTGCTAATGTTACTATTATTAGGATTCAGGTGTTCTGACCCTGACCTCCCAATCCCCTCCACTCCATCTCCTTTACATCATCCTTTCGTAAGAGAGCTCTTTCCTAATCTTTACTGATAGATGAAACCAACTATTTATGAAACACCGGGTATGTGCAAAGCATACTAGATGCTGGGATAAGGGGGGTGGTGTTTTCTTTCCCCTTAGGGCATCACGAGTGTTGAAACATTACAGAAGTTGTCTAGTGTTTTGGTGCAAAAGCAGTAAGATCCCTGAGCCAAGGTGACCCCAAGGGCCCCCGGGGCATGGCCTCCTTTTGCTGCAGCAATGTCTCTTGATGGGTAACCATGCAGATGACTGAGAATTAAGGAGTGGGTTTAACACCGCCCCAGTTTCAATACTGCAGAGGTCATAGAAGGACTCCAGTAGCAGCTTGTCCCATCCACTCTATTCTGGAGACCCAGGTCAAGTACTTCAAAGGTTCTAGCTGAAAATAGAGCCTTAGTACCATTCATACCACAAACAAAAGTCAACAAAATTTTCTTGGAAAGAAGATTTTTATTTTCTTCTCCCCATGCTGTGGAAAAACATGTTCCCAGCTTTATTTCCTCCATCAAGGAGAAAAATTATAGCAGTTTTCTGGGTCTCCAGGGTAAGATGCTCCTATATGGACCTAGCCAAAACAGGACAGACTGGCGACTAATTCCACATCGACTGCCACTGAAGGGCAGGCAAGTGACAAGAAGGCAAGTTGTGGACTTGGCCTCAGGGACCAAAAATTTAAAGATTACGAGGTGATCAAAATGAAAAGTTAGACAACACCCTGTAGGCTGTTTACCCAGAATCCAAATCTCTGGTCACTTAAAATCACCACTGTCTCAGAGGGCTATAGCCTCACAGCCAGGCACAGGGGTCAATGCTCGCCTAAGTGGCTCTTATTCTTCTCCTTGGCCTTGAACTTTAGGCAGGAAGGGCAGAACTCCAATGAATCCTCAAAGAGCAGAAGCTCACAGCCAGGGTCATGGTCCCAAGGAAGGAATACCTCAGAGGGCTCCAGACGTATGGAAGGATCCTCAAAACCACTTGAGCTCGCCACATGAGTGGAATAAAAGAAGCAAAATCATCTCATTTGGAATGTGAACAGTTGGACTAGCAGGGGCCAAGGCCCAGGAGATTGTAGGCCTCCTCATCACAACTTTTCCAAACTTTGGAAAGTTTTGACTTTTTTTTTCTTAAGTCACAACCAATTGTATAAAGAAAAATACTGTTGTTCTGAACTCTTATTTTAGGAAGGGGCAACAGAAAAAAGAGCAACAACAAAAAAACAACCTTTGGAGATCAAGTTTTCAGGATAATAATGAGTGTTGTTATTTTTTAAGCATTAGGTTAAGTATATGGTTTGCTAACCTAGATGGTGCAAGCAAAAATCTTCTCCAAGCAGAGAAGTAGAAAGGGATACTCTAACTTCAGGAACAGGTGGGAGCTATTGAGCAAAGGCAGGGTGGCGGTGGAGGGGAAAGCCACTGCATCTTTCCCCAAAGTTGTTTGCTTTGTTTTGTTTTAGCAGAATGACATTGCCCTCTCCCATTCAAAAAATCTCAAAGCACTTTCCGTATTTTCTGATGAGGAAAATGGCAGGAAAGAGTTGTTTGCCTAGTCAGAGACAGCAAACCCAGTAGGACCAGGGCTGAGAATTCCCACTACTGGTTCCAGTTCTGAGGACTTCTAAGAGGTTCTTGCTGGCATTATGGCAAAATTATGATTTTTGGTTTTGTGATGTAACAGTTAACAGAGATACTCTTAGAGAGATGGTCTTTAGAAAAGGAGGTAAACTCATTTCCCTTCCTAAAACTATATTTGGGTCTTGGTTTTAATTTTATTTTTTTAGCCCTGCTTCCAAGGTTTTATATGGAACTTGATCAGAGACACCAGCTTTGGAGAATTAACAAGTTTTCTAGCAGGGAAACCAAAACTTTTATCTTGATGAAGCATAATCCCTGCTTTTGCAACGCTCTATCAAGTCCTCCCTTCCCCCTTCCTGCTAAGAGTCACCAGATGGGTGCACTGGAACCCTCAATGGCCAGGCCCCACCCCTCACCCTATGCCAACCTCCCAGGGGAGTACGCAGCCATACGTATATATATTTTTAACTCCTGTTTGATTCTGATGAACAGCCAGGGTGGAGAATCTCTCTCAAGGTGTGAGCTTAATCTTTCTCATTCCCTCAATACCTTCATACAGATGAAACAACTGAACCACCGTAAGTCACCCCTGCATATATACAGAAAAGTCAGGAAGATTCTTTAAGAATAGCAAGGTAACCCTAGTGCTCAACCTAATGTATGACAAAAAGGGGCAGGAATCTATCCTGAATTCAGAGGAGAGCTGAGGCATCAATGCTATTTAAAGAGTCACTTCATGTCACTGTCATGGGGGAGGAATGAGACAGCTGCAGAGAGCTTCACCAGAATTTCACTAATGGGAGAGGTAGTAAGAACAGAAGAAAATAAGACTTGATGGGAAGAGAACAAAATACTGGATGGGCAGATCAGAGACAGAATTATTATCTTCCTGTTACCACAAACAGGAAAAACAAAACAAGACACACTGCTTTGTATATTAAACACTCCTTCTCGCCCTCAGGATTCTTTTACCTTGCAATAAATAGTACAATTTTAGTAGCGGAAAACACGAAGGAGCATAGAAAGTACCCACCTCCCTCTCACATGTTTTATCCGTGTGCTCTCTTCCCAAGCAGCACCGATCTCCCCAGGTGCTGGGTGAGACAGGATAAGGGGGAAGAAGTCTGTATGTATTTAGTTGCCCTTTGGCCTCTGGAGGTGCCAGGAGTTTGGCAAACAGCCCTTTCACGTTCCTATGGCAGACACGGGTGTGAGGGGGAGTGATGAAAGACTGTTCTGGCTCCAAGGCAACATTCTAGAAAGGCAGGGTCTGTCGGGGGTGGGGGGGGAGCAACACATGGTCACAGAGCCCCAACAGGTGACTGGCAACCTCCCTTCAGACTCTACTGCTAAGGCCGTGTTCCTTGAAGATCTTATCCTGATTGGCGTAAGATAAAGAAGAGGATGAAAAACTGCATTCTCGGTGAGGTGCTGCCCTCACTGCCTCCTTCCTTTCCTTGTCTTCGTCTGATCCCTGCACACAGTAGCACTGCCTAGCCCAGACATGGGGAAGGACAGTCATTAGATACACAGGCCCTCTACCAGCCCACCCGCTCCCCACTAAGAAACACAATCTTCAAATAGCTTTATGTCCAGTTTATATTGTGCCCTCATTTCCGTGTGGGTCACTAACGTGGGCTCCTGAGAGACGTTCTCAGCACTTAGGAACCTGAGGCGCTCAGGAGGGGGGAATGGGCTTCTTTTTCCAGAAATCTGGGTCAAAGTCCATCTCTTCTGCTAGCCTTACCCCAAGAAACCCTAAATACTGTCTCAGCACTCATTCTGCAGAGTTGCCTGGAAACATGCAATCATAGATCGTCACTGACATTCAAGTAGAAGGCAACATCTCTATTAGGCAGATGTGCTCCAGGGAAAAGGGCAAAACAGAATGCATGAACAAAAGAGAAAAAGATGGAAAAGAAAAAGACACTGAAAAGGAACAGGGAAAAAGGCAGGGCACACAGAAGAAGAAAACTTAAGCCAAAATGTACAACACCAAGTGGTCTCAACAGCCAGGCTAGTGTTCGGCCTTCTCAATTCATTCTGAAAAATTAGCCTGGGGCAAGGGATGGCAAGAGAGAAGCAGGAAGCACAGTGTTTGGTAACAAAAATAGAAAGGGATGGGTAAGAAAATAGGAGATGGAAAAGATGTCATCCTCATCAGCATGAAGAGACCAGGGCAATGGCCAGCGAGACAGGAGGCGCCCAGGAACCCTGGGAGGCACCGACTGCGTAGCCACATGCTTCTAACGGAGAATCCTGGGCCTGACCACCCAACACCCAGTGTGGCTTCCACCTCCCCTACGTCTGCAGCAGCACCTCCGGCTCAGACAATGAGCAATAGAGAGTGTACCCCAACTCGTCTATTTCTTCAGGAGTGAGCTCTGCAAATAAGTTCACCTTGGGGTTCAGGGCACTGGGCAGGACTCCAGCCTCCAAGTAGCTGATAAGCCCGCGCAGGGCCTGCAGGAAGCGGTCGGCCAGCATATCTGAAGACCAGTCAGCCTCCTCCTGGGCCAAGTGGAGGATGACGTTGGTGAGCTGGCTGGCAGTGAGATGGCTGAGGGCCGGAGTGGACTTGCATATGGCCTTGAGGATCTTGAGGCACAAAGATCGGCAGCCTGAGTCGGCCTGGTCCAAAGCCCGCAGGCGTGCCGTCTCGGCAGGACGCAGGCTCAGCCGCCACAAGTTGTCATACTGGGCTAGCCGGTGTGGTCTGGCCACTAAGACGGTGTCACCAAGAGTCACTGATGGCAGGAAGTCAATGACGAGATGCCTATCACGCTCATACTGCACTTCCAGGGTCAGAGCCTCCGGGGGTGGTGCGGGTCGGATCACATAGTCCAAGAGGGACCCTATAGCCGGCCAGTTGATGGAGCCAGCCACTACTTTCTCAAATGTGTCTGCCACTGTCTTTGGGGAGAGGTAGCCCCCTACTACACAGCGGTCCCAGTAACTGCTACCACGAGGAAAGTATTCTGGGTTCTCACGACGAACCAGGAAGAAGCCAGGGACATTCATGATGGTGTCCTCGCCAGGGATACATGACCACAGGTTCTGCTCAAGCACAAGGGGCACAATGAGTTGGATGTGGTCAGCTGTCACCACCTGTCATGGCAGAAGAATTGAAAAAGGTTTTGAAGGATTTAACCTGCTAAAGAGACATGTTTCCCAAAACATAGGTCCCACTAACTTGTATTCCCCCAACAAAAAAGAAAACTAAGAATTCTTTCATGCCACTCTATCAATCCAAAGAATGGATTCACACCCAGGTCTGCCGGAGACCAGAGCCTGTGCTCATTCTACCACACCACAACATGTCTAGGCACGAAGTCCACAAAACTTCTGCCATGCCTTACAGAAGAAAGAGCAGACTCAAGAGGAGAGAACACTAGAAAGGAGAGACAGGGACAAAATTACAGGAAGGAGAAGGCCTCTTACAGCTTCTTCTAAGTGGGGAGTATGAAAAAAAATTGAAAAGGGGTTAAAGACACAAGAGCAGAGACTAACAAGTATGGATTTTCAGATGTTCCCACAGTGTGCAGGATTCAGTAGCAGTAAGACACTAGTCTTTCTGGCAAGCCTGAGACGCCAATGTTCTGGTGCCAACAGCATTATCTGAGAAGCATCTTGGTCAGTACCCAACCCCACCCTAATTAAGAACTACCTTGTTACCTGCAGGTCATCATAAAGGCTGCCACTCAGGTACATGTCCCGAAGTGGCATGTCAGGCAACTTGGCCCGCAGGAAGCCCCGAAGCTCAGCACATATGTCCACAGCAGCTTGCTTGGCCCGAGCCTGCTCGCCAGCAGGGATGGCTGCCCGGTTCCGGTAGTAAGAAAGAAGTTTCTCCTGCAGGGACATGCGGAGTCGTGACTTCTTCAAATCTACCTGGCCCTTCCTGGCCAACGGTTTGGGCCGGGGTGGGCAGAATGTATCTACCAAGGCAAGAAAGAGAAGCACATGAGCTCTTCCCATCCTTGCTCAGTCCACAGCTGCCTCAGCCCCAGAAAGGGGAATGGCTTGGCATGAAAGGCAAGCGCTACACAGTGCCTGATACAAACATGCTCAAGGACTGTGTGTTGAATGCAGGAGTGGTGCTGAAGGCCCAGAGGTAAGTCCCACAAGGGGTAACCGACTCTCTCACCTGTGTCAAAGGCCGAGGAGTCTGTGGGAAGGGTCTGCAGGGACCGGCTCAGGCCTGCCTTCATATCCCTGTTCAGCAGCCGAGGGGAGCCCATCCAGTTTGGCTCCTCCCAGCTCCTTTTCCCCGAATGGCTCAGGCGGGTGGGACTGGTAGGGGCACTAATTGCCCGATCATACATCTGAAACACAGATAGCACACAGAGCATACACCTTCCTTCTTCTACTTCCTTCCAATTTCTTTACTCCCCAGAAGCTTTGCCCTCATGAATTCAACTACTGTTTTTAATAACTTTACACATGCTGAGTGGCTACCAAGTGCTGGCCATTGTCCTGGGTGCTTAGAAGGAAGCAGTAAAGCAAGGAAACCAACATCTCTAAAAACTCAGGCAGTTTTCAGTCTGGTAGGAGGATATAGACAAGCTTAATAATAAACTTAAGTTAAATATATTAAAAATATAGATACAAATGTTCAGAAAAAGTAAGATGTGTATGTGAGGGGGGGGCGTAGCTATTAATCAGGTAGTCAAGGAAGGATATTTTGGTTATTTGCAATTTCTTACTTGCTGGGATAAATTTCTATATTAGAAAAAAATTTTTTTTTCTATATTAGTATCTCCAATAAAAATGCCAATCATTTCTTTAGGGCAGAGTCCTAGAAGAATTACTGAATTCTCTTAAATTTCATCTAATAATGGCAAATTACCAAGTTGCACTCCCATTAGTAGTATCAAAGTATTGTTCCAGGGTAGCCCCGCTTTGTGGAGACCGCCTCGCCACCTCCCCCATCCCCGGCCCTGGCTGCAAACACTTACCCGCTTAACCGCCAGTGTGGCAATGCCCAGCATGGCCGCTCCGCCCACCCCCAGCACCAGCCGGGCATTGGAGAGCACAAAATCAATGGCCGTGCCAATGCCATTGTCATCCTTCTTGCCTTTGCGCTCCCCAGCGCCTGCCATTGCTCACCTGAGGATGAAGGCAGAACACAGCCATCACCACCTAGGACTGAGACCCAGCCCTCCTCCTCTCACTCCCACCTGGCCAGTTCAGGGTATTCTGTGAGTTCCAGCAAACCACATTCCTCCTGCATCTAGCATTGTATGTTCTAAGATCTAGAGAGAGATACCATGTCCCATGATCTATCTGGATGAAAGGGGAATATGTCTTGATGACTGATCATGCTTACTGGGAAAACCTCTCCACTGATCTAGATTACAGAAAGCATTACCCTCACTGTCAATCCTTTTCATTAGAGCAAAGTAGGCCACCACTCAATACCACCCTTTCCCTATGCCTTCACGTTATCATGCAGATGGCATTTTGATCCCTTGGCCAGTACTTCCTGATCTGAGAAAGGCCTTGAGGTTCATCTAATCCCATCCCATCATGTCAAATATAGGGAGGGGACTTGCCAGAGGTCACAGAGAAAGAGAATAACAGAATCATCTCCAAACTCAGGACTTCCAATTCCTAGTCTGATACTTTTACTATATCATGTTTATCCTTACACAAAAATCTAACTGGTCCTTATTCTATCTACTGCAAACAAAACAAAATAATATGGACCAAACGCCCTACACACGGAGACAGAATTTTAAATCCATATATAAGGTCCAAAGAAGCAAACAACCTTCTGTGGAAGATCCCACTTGAATGCTTTGTCTCCTGGGATACTGTGTAGGACTACACAAAGCTCAGGTGAGGCTGGCATTGAGAGTGAGCGAGCACAGAGGACCTTGGTACTCAGCCCTGAACTGGAAAACACAAAACCCATCCAATCAAATGCACTTGGAAGAGTAACTAAAACGTGTTCTCCAAAAAGGAGTTTTTAGAGAAGCTGGCCTCTTCAACGGCACAGGTACGACTGGTTTTCCCACATGGTACTCAAGCAAAGAAAGCACATACTTGCTCCTTGGCAAAAAAGGAATCATGCTGACGAAGTGTCCCTAATGCTCAAATAAGCCTATTCCCTACACTTAGAACCCTGGGTCTTACGCAGATGAAGGATGGCAGCATGGTTCACATGTGAGTATCACTCTTAAAGTGGCTACTCTCTGCTACCCCATCTCCTGTGCACCAGGAATCACATGAGAAGCAAAGCTGTATACTTTCAAAGTCCCAATAATGGAAAAGGATATTGGGAAATCACTGAAAACATCTTCCACAGTAAAACAACATTCTTCCTAATACTATATACCAACTGGGTACTGCTAATTTCACATTTTGTGCCCCCTGCCTATCCCTCTCCCACAAAAAGAAATATTTGGTTCTAGATCTGAATGCTGACTCTATTTATTCCAGCAATTGAGTTAACTAATAGTCACATCAAGCACAAAAATATTTTTTCCTTAACTAAAGTTTACAACCTTGGTGGCACATGTCATTTTTCCTCCTTTTACAATCAACTGAAGCTTCAAGGTTAGGGACATAATGAGAGTCTATTTAGCCAAAGGAAGTATATTCCTACTTCAATTGCACAGAGCAAGCAAGGCCAAGGATAAGAGTTAAACTTTCTATTTACAAGTGGCAAAAATGCTAGTTGATCCCTCCCCAGCAGCCTGAGACATGTCAAAATCAGCTGAGGCAGAATAATCAATCAGGAAAAAGTAGTACATTATACATTTCCCCACAAGTAACAATGAAAAAATAAAACAGAAGATTGAGAGGTGAAGAATTTTCTTGTTTGCCTGTTTTTTATTTATTATTATTGAAATATTGAAAATGCTTTAATGATTGAAGTGATGAATGCACAACTATGTGATTATACCAAATACCAATGATTGTACACTTCAGATGAATTGTATACTTTATTAATATGTATCAATAAAATTTATTTGTTGGGAAACAGATGTAACTCAAGCGATTGGCTCCCATCTACCATATGGGAGGTCCCGGATTTGTTTCCCGGGGCCTCCTGGTGAAGGCAAGCTGGACTGCGCTGCGAGCTGGCCCTCATGGAGAGCTGGTGCAACAAAAAGAGACAAAGAAGAGAGACAATGAAGGGGAGCCAGTGTGGCTCAGTGGTTGAGTGCTGGCTTCCCACCTATGAGGTCCTAGATTCAATGCCTGGCCCTGGTACTTCCGGAAAAAAAAAAACGTAATAAGAGACAATGAGAGACACAACAAACCAGGGAGCTGAGGTGGTTCAAGCAATTGAGTGCCTCTCTCCTACACTGAAGGTCCCAGGATCGGTTCCCAGGGCCTCCTAAAGAGAAGACGAGAAGAAAAGACAAGCAGACACAGAGAGAACACAATGAATGGACACAGAGAGCAGACAGCGAGCGCAAAAAAAAAAAAAAAAAAAAAAAAAGGTGTGGGGGGGTAAATAAAAAATAAATCTTTTAAAAAATTGATTTACAGGAATTTCTTCTCCAGAAAAATAGCTAGAGGACAGGCTGAAACAGCCCCGAAAAAGATCTTCTAGGGTTTAGGACAGCAGGTGAAGGCTGCACACCACCCAGAGGAGAGAGGAACAAAAGGGGGAAATCGCAACAACAGAGCCATGAGTTGGAACCAGCAGCACCTGCTGCTACCAGCACCTTCCCCCACACTAAAGACTCCTTAGAATTCTTGGGCCTCTGGGCCTGGGCCTGTGACTACAAAGGGGGCTCCAGGGATCTACCACCCCAGGAAAGAGGAGAGAGAGGGACACAGCCTAAGGCTGACTCAGGTTCTGACCCACAAATTTGAGCTGCGGTGCCCCAAAGGCCCTTCCAGGTCAGGTGGGACCACATGGTGGTTTGCCCTGGGAGCCAGGCAGGACTGGAGAAATCCCAGCAGGACTGGAGAAATCCGACCCTCACAATCTCCCTCTCTTCTAGCCTGGACTAACTGTTGAGGACTCCACAGGAGAGGGGAGAGAGAGCCTGGGGCTGACTCGGCTTTTGACTCACAGGTGTGGTCTGCCCTGTCCCCAAAGCCCTTCCGGGCCAGTGGGACTGCGCCATTGTTTGCCTTGGAGCCTGCAAGGGGCTAAAGGTATACAAACCTCCCAATCTCCTCCTCTACTAACAGGGACTGATGGTTGAGGACTCAGAGGGATGTGGAAATATTTCCTAACTAGGAAAGGGAGGGGGCTGCCAGAGAAGACTGGAGAACTGTCTCAGAAAGTCTGGAGGGTCTTAGCCCCCAGACAGGAAGCTCTATCACACTGATCTGGTCTGTGTTGCAACAAATACACTCCAACCAGGCATTGAATTGAGAGCCGCCAAAGAGCGCCATCTCCTGGCAGACCAAGGAAGTGCACATAAGAAAATTAAAAATACCTAGGAGAGGTTTTCCTAGCCTCTATAGTCTCCCTGCCCAACACCCTAGAAAGTGACTCTACAACCAATTGCTGGGTCCAGTGCCCAGTTCTGAGAAACCAGCAGGACAAACCTAACATCCAGGTCGAGCAAAAAATCAAAGAGCTGTGGTAACTCACAGCCTCCTGCCACTAAATCCCTATAAAAGAGAAAGAGATTGTGCATCTGAGTAAACTACATCCTAACCAGATGCCTAAACACCAGCAAAAAATTACGAGCCATACTAAGAAAACAGAAGACATTGCCCAAGAAAAGGAATACATCAAAGTCCCAGAAGAGATGCAGAATTTGAGAGAACTAATCAGCGAGATGAGATAATCAGCGAGATGAGTACAAATTTCCAAAATCAAATAAATGAGTTGAAAATCAATATAGTTAAAGAGATAAATGACATCAAGAAGACATTGAGCGAACGCAAAGAAGAATTTGAAATTCTGAACAAAAAAGTAACAGAGCTCATGGGAATGAAAGACACAATAAGTGAGGTCAAAAACACATTTGAGGGTCGGATGTGGCTCAACTGGTTGGGCATCCGTCTCCCATATGGAGGGACCCAGGTTCGATCCCCGGGACCTCCTGGTAAAAAAAAAAAAAAAAAAAAAAACAAACACATTTGAGCGGGGGGCGGATGTGGCTCAAATGGTTGGGCGTCCAGCTGCCATATGGAGGGACCTGGGTTCGATCCTCGGGACCTCCCGGTAAAAAATAAAATATATATATATAGAAGGCGCATGGGCTGCCAGGCTCTGTGTGCCTGTGAGCCGCCAGGCCCCAGAAGCCATGCAGCAATATGATGACATAACAGGAGAGAGACGCAGGGGAGAGACAAGACAAGATGCTCTGAAAGCTCCAAAAACCAGGAACCGAGGTGGCTCAAGTGGCAGAACACCTCTCTCCTACATCGGAGATCTCCAGGATCGAATCCTGCTGAAGGCTAGAGGACGAGGACGAGGATGAGAAGAGATGGCAGGAAACAGATACAGAGAATTGCCCAGCGAATGGACACAAAACAGCAATAGGGGAAGGGGGGGGTTTAAATGGATAAAGTAAATAAATAAATCTTAAAAAAAAAAAAAAAAACACGTTTGAGGCATACAACAGCAGACTTGAAATGACAGAAGAAAGAATAAGTATACTGAAGACAGCAGCTAAAATTGAAAAGAGAAAAGAATGGAAAAAATTGAGCAGGGGCTCAGAGAGTTGATGACAACACAAAACGCAACAACATACGTGTCATGGGAATTCCAGAATAAGAGAAGGGAAAAGGGGCAGAAAGAGTAACTGAGGAAATAATAGCTGAAAATTTCCCCAAGACTCACAAAAGAAATGAACTTAGATGTCCAAGAAGTACACTGTACCCCAATGAGAATAAATCCAAATAGACCTATGCCAAGACACATACTACTCAGAATGTCAAATGTCAAAGATAGAGAGAAAATTCTCAGAGCAGCAAGAGAGAAGCAAACGATCACGTATCAAGGGACATCCAGTAAGACTTAGTGCTGATTTCTCTTCAGAAACCACAGAGGCAAGAAAGACAGTGGTATGATTACAATTGGGAAACTGAAAGAGAAAAACTGCCAGCCGAGAATTCTTTATCCAGCAAAGCTGTCCTTCAAATATGAAGGTGAGGGGGGCGGATGTGGCTCAAATGGTTGGGCATCCGTCTGCCATATGGAGGGACCTGGGTTCGATCCCCAGGACCTCCCAGTAAAATAAAAAACATATATATATAGAAGGCGCATGGGCTGCCAGGCTCTGTGTGCAGCTGAGCCGTCAGCAAGATGATGACGTAACAGGGAAGAGACAAGACGAGATGCTCCGAAAGCTCCAGAAGCCAGGAGCTGAGGTAGCGCAGGCAGCAGAATACCTCTCTCCTACATTGGAGGTCTCCAGGATCGAATCCTGGTGAAGACTAGAGGAGGAGGATGAGAAGAGATGGCAGGAAACAGACACGGAGAATTGCCCAGCGAATGGACACAAAACAGCAAATGGGGGAGGGGGGTTTAAAATGGATAAAGTAAATAAATAAATCTTTAAAAAATAAAATAAAATAAAATAAAAATGAAGGTGAGTATAAAATATTAACAAACAAACAGAAACTAAGAGAGTTTGCAAAAAAGAATCCATCTTTGCAGGAAATATTAAAGGAAGCCTTAGAACCTGAAAGAAAAAGCCAGGAGAGAGGCTTGGAGGAGAGTACAGAAGAAAGAATAGCAGAAAGGATAACCAAAAGAGTAAGAAGAGAGACAAAAACAAAATAACATATGAAAACCAAAGAATGAAATGGAGGAAGTAAATAGTGTATTTACAGTAATATCATTGAATGTGAATGAATTAAACTCCCCAATCAAAAGATACAGGCTGACAGAATGGATAAAAAAACATGAGCCATCCATATGCTGCTTACAAAAAACTCACCTTAGACCCAGGGATACAAACAGGCTGAAAGTGAAAAGGTTAGAAAAAGATACTCCACACGAATAGTAAATAGAAAAAGCAGGTGTAGCTATACTAATATCAGACAAAACAGACTTTAAATACAAAAAAGTTATAAGAGATACAGAAAGCCATTATATATTAATAAAAGGGACAATACACCAGGGAGATATAACAGTCATAAATATCTACGCACCTAACCAGGGTGCCCCAAAATATATGAGACAAACTCTGGCAAAACTGAAGGGAGAAATTGACATTTCTACAATAATCATCAGAGACTTCAACACCCCTCTCACATCATTAGATAGAACAACTAGACAGAAGATCAACAAGGAAACAGAGAACTTGAACAATATGATAAACAAGTTCAACCTAACAGACATACACACAACACTGCATCCAAACTCAGAGGGTTATACATTCTTCTCAAGTGCCCATGGATCTTTCTCCAGGATAGACCACATGTTAGGTCACAATTCAGCTCTCAATAAATATAAAAAGATTGAAATTATACAAAGCACCTTCTCAGATCATAATGGAATGAAACTAGAAATCAGTAATAGACAGGGAAAAAGTAAATTCGCAAATGTGTGGAGACTGAACAACACTCCTTTGACTGTGGGTCAAAGAAGAAATTTGTAAGTGAAATCAGTAAATATATTGAGACAAATGAAAATGAGAACACAACGTATCAAAACTTATGGGATATAGCAAAGGCAATCGTCTTGAGAGGGAAATTTATAGCCCTAAATGCCTGTATTAAAAAAACAAGAAAGAGCTAAACTCAAAGATTTAACTGAACAACTAGAGAAACTAAAAAAGAACAGCAAACCAACCAGAAGGAAGCAGAAGGAAAGAAATAATAAAGATTAGAGCAGAAATAAATGAAAATGAGAAAAAAAAAAATAGAGAAAATCAACAAAACCAAAAGCTGGTTCTTTGAGAAGATCAATAAAACTGACAAACCCCTAGCTAGACTAACAAAGAAAAAAAGAGAGAAGATGCAAATAAATACAATCAGAAATGAAAGGGGGGAAGTTACAAATGACCCCACAGAAATAAAAAGAATCATAAGAGGATATTATGAGAAATTATATGCCAACAAGCTAGACAACCTAGATGAAATGGACAAATTTCTAGAAACACACAACCAACCTACACTGAAGCTACAAGAAATACAAGAACTTAACAAACCAATCACATTTAAGGTGATTGAATCCATCATCAAAAATCTTCCAGCAAAGAGACAAGACGAGATGCTCCGAAAGCTCCAAAAACTGGGAACTGAGGTGGCACAGGTGGCAGAACACCTCTCTCCTACATCGGAGGTCTCCAGGATCAAATCCTGGTAAAGACTGGAGGAGAAGGATGAAAAGAGATGGCAGGAAACAGACACAGAGAATTGCCCAGCGAATGGACACAAAACAACAAATGGACACAAAACAGCAAACGGGGAAGGGGGGCGGTTAAAATGGATAAAGTAAATAAATAAATCTTAAAAAAAAAAAATCTCCCAGAAAGAAAAGTCCAGGACCACATGGCTTCGCAGGTTAATTCTACCAAGCATTTCTAAAAGAATTAACACCAATCCGGTTTAAACTCTTCCAAAGAATTGGAGAGGAGGGAAAATTACCCAACACATTTTATGAAGCCAACATCACCCTAATACCAAAGCCAGATAAAGATTCTACAAGAAAAGAAAATTACAGATCAACCTCTCTAATGAACATAGATGCAAAAATTCTCAACAAAATACCTGCAAATCGAATCCAACAGCATATCGAAAGACTTACACATCACGACCAAGTGGGATTTATTCCTGGTATGCAAGGCTGGTTCAACATAAGAAAATCAATCAATGTAATACACCACATTAACAAATTGAAGGAAAAAAAACCACATGATCATCTCAATAGAGGCAGAAAAGGCATTCGACAAATTCCAGCATCCTTTTTTGATAAATCACTTAAAAAGATAGGAATAAAAGGAAAATTCCTCAATATGATAAAAGGCATATATGAAAAACCCACAGACATTATATTCAATGGGGAAAGGTTGAAAGCTTTCCCTCTAAGATCGGGAACAAGACAAGGATGCCCACTTCACCATTGTTATTCAACATTGTACTAGAAGTTCTACCTAGAGCAATTAGACAAGAAAAAAAAAATTAAAGGAATCCAAATAGGAAAAGAAGAAGTAAAACTCTCACTGTTTGCGGATGACATGATCCTGTACTTAGAAAATCCTGAAGTATCCATGACAAAACTACTTGTATCCAGAAAAGTGGCAGGATACAAGATCAACAAGCAAAAATCAGTAATGTTTTTGTACACTAGTACTGAACAACCTGAGGAGGAAATCAGGGGAAAAATTCCATTTTCAATAGCAACAAAAAGACTCAAATACCTAGGAGTTAATTTAACCAAAGAAGTACAGGACCTATATGCGGAAAACTACAAAACAATGCTAAAAGAAATTTAAAAAGACCTAAACAAATGGAAAGACATTCCGTGTTCATGGATTGGAAGAATAAATATCATGAAGATGTCAATCTTACCCAAACTGATTTATAGATTCAATACAATACCAATCAAAATCCCAACAGCTTACTTTACAGAATTAAAGAAGGAAATTACCGGGGGACGGATGTGGCTCAAATGGTTGGGTGTCCGTCTCCCATATGGACGGACTCAGGTTCGATCCCTGGAACCTCCCGGTAAAAAAAAAAAAAAAAAGTATATATAAAGAAGGAAATTACCAAATTCATCTGGAAGGGTAAGTGCACCCCAATAGCCAAAAGCATTTTAAAAAAGAGCAACGTGGGAGGAATTTCATTGCCTGACTTTGAAATATATTACAAAGCTACAGTGGTCAAAACAGCATGGTACTGGCATAAAGACAGACACATTGATCAGTGGAATAGAATTGAGAACCCAGAAATAAGCCCTCACCTATACAGTCAACTGGTTTTTGACAAACCTACCAAGCCCACACTAACAGGAAAAAACAGTCTATTCAACAAATGGTGTTGGGAGAACTGGATATCTATAAGCAAAAGAATAAAAGAGGACCCCCTATCTCACCTCCTATACAAGAATCGACTCAAAATGGATCAAAGATCTAAATATAAAAGCCAGGACCATAAAACTACTAGAAAAAAATATAGGAAAACATCTTCAAGACCTTGTAGTAGGTGGTGGTTTCTTGGACCTTACACCCAAAGCACGTGCAACAAAAGAAAAAAATAGATAAGTGGGACCTCCTCATAATTAAACACTTTTACACCTCACAGGACTTTGTCAAAGGGTGAAAAGGCAGCCAACTCAATGGGAAAAAATATTTGGAAATCACATATCTGATAAGGCTTTAATATCCAGGATATATAAAGAGATGTTACAGGGAAGCGGCTGTGGCTCAGTCAGTGGGGCTCCCGTTTGCCATGTGGGAGGCCCCGGGTTCGGTTCCCGGGGCCTCCTGGTGAGGGCAGGTCCGCCCGCACTGCGTGGTTGGCTGACCCAGTGAGCGGGGGCAGCAAGGGGGGGATAAATGAATGGATAAATAAAATCTTTAAAAATAAATAAATAAATAAAGAGATGTTACAACTCAACAATAAAAAGACAAATGACCCAATTTAAAAATGGGCAAAAGACCTGAATAGACATTTCTCCAAAGAAGAAATACAAATGGCAAAAAAACACATGAAGAAATGCTCAACATCACTCATGATTAGGAAAATGCAAATCAAAACTACAATGAGATATCATTTAATAGAATGGCCACTATTAAAAAGACAGAGAACTACAAGTGTTGGAGAGGATGTGGAGAGATAGGAACACTTCATCACTGTAGGTGGGAATGCAGGATGGTACAACCACTATGGAGGACTGTTTGGCAGTTCCTAAAGAAGTTGAATATAGACTTGCCACGTGATCCTGCAATACCACTACTGGGTATATACCCAGAAGAACTGAGAGCAGTGACACGAACAGACATCTGCACACCGATGTTCACAGCGACATTATTCACCATTGCCAAAAGCTGGAAACAACCCAGGTGTCCATCAACAGATGAATGGATAAACAAACTGTGGTCTATTCACACGATGGAATATTATGCAGCTGTAAGAACAAATGAAGTTGTAAAGCATATGACAACATGGATGAACCTGGAGGACATTATGTTGAGCGAAGCAAGCCAGACACAAAAGGACAAATACTGTATGAATGCATTACTATAAACCAAATATATTGTGTAACATATTGTTTGATTCAAAAAATTTTTTATATGTCTCCAGTACATTTGAGAAATGTATATATTTATTCATATGTGTTTACTTTTTAGTTTTTAATTGTTTATATTTTCAATTATTAAATGTACAAAATAAAGTAAAAAAAAATTGATTTGTTAAAAATAAACAAACAGAAGAGCCTTTACTAATGAACATTATAAAAGGGAGGGCCAACGGATACAGCCACCCTCTAAACCATCTTTGGATGAGATGCAGTACAACCAAAAGGGCACTGTCTCATGTGCAGAAGATGAGAAGGCTCCCTGGGCCATTTAGTCCTTGGCCTTCTGCTGCGGCAGTGGTGTGGCACAACAGAAAAGAGCATGGGTAAAATAATTAAAAATAAATAAATAAATAAAAATAAAAATAAAAAAAAAAGAAAAGAGCATGGGTTTTGGAGTTGGACATCCTGAGAGTGAGTAATTGCTTTTGAGCCCTGACTTACTAGTGGGTGACACCAAATGAGTTACTGAACACTCAGCTATGAAAAGGAGAGAAAGATGCCTGCATGGCCTAAATCAGAGTTGTGAGGAAAAACAACAACAACTGATACTGTAACTACTACTGTATGTGAACACTATAAACTGTGCAAGTGCTACACAAATGTGGGCTATCAGTATGTCTCTTAAGAGTCCCATCCACAGGACAAGAGCAACTTCCAGAAGGTAGTCAGCAATCTGGATTGTTCTGTAAGTTACATTTCACCTTTTGAGGCTGAGCTAAGAATGGCCCTTAACACTCACACTGATGCTACCCTGGGCTTGAGGTCGTCACCAGAAAGCTGAGCAGGCCTGTTAAAAGCTTTTCCTACTCTAATATGCTCCCATCCAAGGACCAGGTGACATGCCACAGACCCAGTGACCTGGAAGGAGAGCATCCCCAAGTGAACAGGGAAATAGGAATCCTTAATTCTAAAACTCAACTCTGCTTGTTCCAGTTGAAACTGCCTATCCCCTGGAAATCCTCCAGTCGGGTTCTCCTGCACTACCTTGTAGCCTGCTAGGAGACAGGAGTACAAACTGCAAAGGAAAGAGAGGCCTGGCTCCTCAGGGAGATCAAGAAGGGACACTGTGACCTGGCGGGCCGGGCTGGGGATGGAAAATCTGAGTCTACCAACATTTAAGGCAAGTTATTTAAACTGTCTCCCTCGGTACAAAAAGTGGGAACAGAAATACCTGTCACCTCAATAGTGGGGATGATGAGGCCATACAGCTTCCTGGGATGACAGCACACAACTATGAAGATTCCAGTTTGCCAAGGACTCTGACTTGAAAAAGTCATGTGACTTAAAAATAAACATGTCTGGCTTGAGTACAGATGAGAACAATGGCTAACACATATAGAGTGTAGACCATGTACTGGGCATTTTAATCTACTTCCCTTAATCCTCACAACAACAATCCCATGAGGTCAGTAATATTTATCTCCAATTTACAGAAGAAACTGAGGTAGAAGTTAAGTAATGGGGCCAGGGCCACTGTGTAGAGCTGAAGTCTACAGGGGTCCTAAGGTAGCCTTGCCACCCCATCTTGTTCACATCTCTCCATTAACCACTAGTTTATTAGCTTGTTTGGGGCATTCTGTCTCAGTCGCTGCTACATCCCCAGGAAAAGCAGTGTTTGACACATAGTAAGAATCTGTTGCATGAATCAACTATTCACCCTATGGATGTGTTTTGGGGGATGGTGGTAGTGGTAGGTGGTGGCGGCGGCAGCAATGTATCACCCAACTCACAGTCAAGACAGATTAGCGATAGAAACTTAAGTACTATTTCCCTTCCGCAACCACTATCCCTCCCTGGACACATAGGCTCCCAGGGAAATCATCCCAATCCTTGGCCTTGCACTGCCAAAGGCGGCTTTGCCAATAAACACAGTGGCTGAGGAGAACCAAAGCCATTACATAAGGCTCCCCCTCCTGATTTTCCTCAGTTGAAAACAGCATCCTCCACCCTGCTGGCAAGCTGTACACCTCAGTTATCCTTCTTCCTTCTCTCTCCTCCTCCTGCCTCAGTAAACTGGTCACCAAGTCCCAGTGTTGTACATGTTTGTGTTTACATGTGGCCCCTACCACCTCAGCCCCTCAATCTCATCTTGCCAGATTCACTGCCTCTAGTATCTCACCAATCTATCCTCCACACTCAAACCAACAAGATCCCTTTAAAACACAAATGTGGCCACATCAGTCCCCTGCTTAAAAAGCTGTGATGATTCCTCCACTATTCAATATTCCAATCTCCTTAAAGGAGATTCAATGTCTTCAAAACCTGGCCCCAGCCTCAACTCCAGCCACTGGCCTGACAGGTAGTCAAGTTTCTGGGCTAAAAAGTACATTTTCCACCTCCAGGCATTTGATTATTCTTGCCCCTCTGCCTGGCAAGCTTCTATTTCTCATTCAAGGCAGACCTCAAGTGTTCTCTTTTCTATAGCCAGCTGTGATCCCCTTCCATGACCCTGCCTCAAGGCAGAATCATGTCCTCATGTCTCCACAGCTCTTACACAACCCTGTAGCACACAGCTGACTGCAATGGAATTATTTCCCATTGATCTCATTATGCCAAGTTCTCTGATGGACCATATCATTCATCTCTATCCCCAGAGCCTACAGACTGTGAGATCTATAAAAGGCCCTCCAGGAACAGTTGCTGAATTAAATGTAATCATTGTTACAGTAGGATGGACTTCTTGATAACACAGCAGCAGAAGTAGAACTAATATACCACTTGCCAAGTACTATTCCAAGTGCTATACAAGCACTACCTCATTTAGTTCTCATAATAAACTTAAAAGGTGGGTACTATTATCTCCATTGTCCAAACGGGAAATGGGGGCCTAGAAAGGTTAAGAGGGGAAGCAGATGTGGCTCAAGCGATTGAACTCCTTCCTACCACATGGTAGGAAGACAAGCAAGACAGGGAGCTGACGCGACAGGCTGGTGCAGCAAGCTGATCAATAAGAGACACAAAGAGGAAAACATAATGAAAGACACAACAGAGCAGGGAGCAGAGGTGGCTCAAGCGATTAGGCACCTCCCTCCCACATGGGAGGTCCCAGGTTCGGTTCCCAGTGCCTCCTAAAAAAGACCAGCACACAACAAACAGACACAGCAAATGCAAACAACAAACAACAAGGGGGGTGGGGATAATAAATTAAATAAATCTTAAAAAAAAAAAAAAAAAAAGGTTAAATGATTTGCCCTAAATCTCACTGCTGTTGGTGACAGTGCCAGGATTTGAACGGAGGCACCGAAACCCCAAAGTCTGAACAGTATACTTGCTTTCCAGACAGATTATACTCATGTTTTTGGAAATGTGATCTGACGAGATAACTGAATCCACTAAAGAACAAGCAGGCTTGAAACTGAGCTCTAATGGTGTTAACCAATGTCTTTTCTAACATTTCCATATGTAAAATGTTCTTTGAAGTAAAAGGATGTTAGCAGTTTTGTTCTGATGGGACTTGAAACTCAGAGCCCTTTTTTTCCCAACAAGAGAACACTTCTGTTAAAATGTGTCTGCATTACCTCCATTGATTTCTGATGACTAAAGGATTGTCACTAAAAGAAAAGGTTCCCTCTCACCTGTTCCCCAGCATCAGAAAGAACGAAACCTATAGGAACAAGGGCCTACCTACCTGAGGTTTCTTAATGCATCTGTGAGGTGGGGTGGGAAAGAGCAGGAGTGTCTGCAGAAGATACTTTTGTCCTCTTTCCCTTGGAATCGGGGAGGGAAGGAAAAGGAGTGGATCCTAAACAATCTTCCCCAGTTTGCCGTGGAGGAAGACCAGGCCCTTCTCCAGCTGCCTCTCCCGGACCTCAGGATCCTCTAGCTTCTGATTTTTCCGGAACTCACGGCGGATGGAGGCAAAGTAGAAGTCTCGATCAGTGTAGCGAAGCTCTCTGCCCTGGCGCAGCAGAGCCCGGTAGAGGCTCAGCACCGCCACTCGGCTCCACGGGGCCATGGGGGACAGGCAGGTGCTGGGCGTCAAGCTATAAGCAGAAGGGAAGAAAGAGAAACCTACACTCAGAATTAAAGACAGAAGGGCCTTTAGGGACTGTCTAGCTCAGAAGTTCTTAATCTAGGTTTCAGAAACCCCCAAGTGCACACTGACTTGGAAGCACAGCTGAGACTAGACCCTAGCCTCCCAACTCCCTCTCCTGGGATAGTGAAGGGCCAGAGCTCAAGAGCTAGACTGCCTGAGCTTGAATCCTGGCTCTGCCACTTATTCGCCATATAATTCTGGGCAAACTACTTAGCCCCTCCAAGGATAATATTACAATAATAGAGGTTCCCCTTTCAGCTGGAACCACCATCTCGCAGTAATTCGCCAAAATGATGAACACAAAGGGAAAGAGGAGAGGAACCCACTATATGTTTTCTAGGCCTTTTAGAAAACCTGGAGGTGTTCCTTTGGCCACATATATGTGAACCTACAAGAAAGGCGATATCACAAACATCAAGGGAATGGGCACTGTTAAAAAAGGAATGCCCCACAAATGTTACCATGGTAAAACTGGAAGTCTACAATGTTACCCAGCATGCTGTTGATATCCTGTAAACAAGCTGGTATCATGGTAAACAAGCAGATTAAGGGAAGATTCTTGTACCTATTGAGCATATTATGCACTCTAAGAGCCGATATTGCTTCTGGAAACATGTGAAGGAAAATGATCAGAAAAAGAAGGAAGCCAGAAAGAAAGGTACCTGGTTTCAACTGAAGCGCCAGCCTGCTCCACTCAGAGAAGCACACTTTGTGAGAACCAATGGAAAAGAACATGAGCTACTGGAACCTATTCCCTATGAATTCATGGCATAGGAGATATAAAAAGACTTGAGGATTGTAAAAAAAAAAAAAAAGAAAGAAAGAAAAAGAAAACGGAAAAAAGAGGCTACCACACAGAGTTATTTGTAGAATTACACGTGATGATGCATGTTAAAGCACCCGTAACAGAACTTTACCATAAGAGGTGGTCTGGAGTGGTTGAAGACAAGGATTCTAGGATGTACTTGAATCTGGCACCACCACTTATGAGCTACATCACCTTGGGCAAGTTTCCTAACTTCTCTGTGTTTGCATTTTCCCCTATGGTTGGCAGGAAGATTAAATGAGTTAATGTATGTAACATCTTTAGAACAGTGCTTGGAATATGTACTAAGCAACATATCAGGAAGCGCTATTATTAGTGCTACCTAGGGAGGCGGATGTGGCTCAAATGGATGGGCATCCGTCTACCATATGGAGGGACCTGGGTTTGATCCCCAGGACCTCCTGGTAAAATAAAAAATAAAAAAATTTTATTAAAAAAAAAAAAAAAAAAAAATTTAGTGCTTCCTAGCCTGGTATATAAGTGCTCAATATAGTAGATTTAGTTATACATAAACTACCACCACCTTCCTTCAGTAACAATAAATCCTTTACACAAGCAGGGTTATTATTGGTAAAGTGATCTGTCATCCATTATCAGGTTTAAACTAAAGAACTAAATCAAAATTAAGGAACCTATAAGGTCAGGGTTCATAACAATAGTGAACACTTCCTGAGTGACTGCAATATACCCTGCAAGTTCCAAGCAATTCCCACATAACCGGGCATCTCATTCTATCAAGACCCCACAGTCGCATTTAAATGCCCCACTCACCATTTAAAGTGGAGGAAACTGATGCTCGCAAAGAAAGTGATTTGCTCTCAGCACTGGGCCTTAAATGGGAGGCTGGACTCTGCCTGCCTCAGTAGTTACCATTTGCTTGGTCCTTAACCACGTGCACAGCACTCCCCTAGCGCTACAAACTTTCCCAGCACAGTGCCTGGCACATACCAAGGTTCAAACAATATGCTGAATTTAAGAGAAAATCCTCACAACGTTCCTATGTGGAAGATATGATTACCCCAGTTTCAGAAATAAGAAATGAGATTGCGAGGGTCAGGTATCTGGGAAAAAGATCTGGACTTGAGGCCCAAAGCCAGCCGACCCGCTATTAGCCTGCGGCCTTAAAAAAACCACTGCTCCAGTGCCTTTCCCCTCAACCGAGGAAGAGCTCCCCTCGGCCCTGAGGGGCCCCATGGTGGGTGAGATGAATCCTAGAAATCAACAGGGAAAGTGCTTTATGAGGTACAAGGCGCCTGTCACCACGAGGGCTGTTACTACAAGGTCGCTTGGCGAGGGGGCGGTGGGGCCACCGCCAGTTCACGGTTCCTACCAGATCTTCGGGGCGGCCAGGCCGAGCCCGGGAGCTGAGACCCCCGAGGCTGGGGCAGGCGGTGGGGGAAGGGGAGGACTGCAGGAGGCGGGGGGGGGGGTCGGGACAAGGAGTCATCTCCCAGGAAAACGGCGAGATCCGGTTGGGGCGAGACCCCCGGCGGCCAGGCCGGGTTCGGGCCGGATGGGGGGCGCCGGCCGAGGCCCTGCGAGGAGCTGCGACGAGCCCCTGGCCGCCCGGCGGCCGCCGGCCTCGCTCGCCCGCCCTCCCTCACTCACCCGCGGGCCGCGCGCTACCACTCTTCAGGATTCGCCTCTCGCCGGGTACTTCTCCCCGGGTCACCCACCAACATGGCCCCTTCACTTCCGGGACACGACCTTGCGCACGGAGCTGAGGGGCGGGGCCGAAGGGAGCAGGGGGCGGACGGAGGCGGACGGACTTCCGGTCTCCCCCGTCTCGGCCTCCCTCGGGGCGGGGCCCGGAGCCCGTCTGCCACGCCCCTCCGTGGGGCCCCGCCCCCCAGCCAGGAGCCCCGCCTCCCGCGTGCCGTTGCCTGGAGGCGGCCTGCCAAGGTCATTCCGGCCCCGCCCCCAGGGGGGCCATCGGGGCTGGGGGCCGGCTGCGGTTACCGCGGCGGTCGCGAGTGAGCGCCGGCGGGGGCGGCTCGCCCTCCAACGAGACCCCACACCCACTGCCGGTCCCCGTAGCCTGTCAAAGGGGCCAGACCCCAGCCCTGGCCGCCGCTCTCGGCCAAGGACTTCCCCTCTCAGGCTCTCAGAGCTCTTCCCAATCTCTTTTCTCGATCATTCTCTTTTCATCCCTCCATGCTGTCACCGCTCCCAAGACCCCTTGGCTCCTGGCAAGCTCCCACCCTTCAGGGTCCACCTCAGCTGTCCCCTAGGGCAGGCTTTCCAGCCCTTTCCTCTCGCCCTCCTCCACCACACTGTGGGTGCCTCTCCGGGGCCCACCGAAATGCCCGCACACCGCCACCATGGCTCCGAACCCGTTCAACGAGATATTGCTTGGGGCCCATTATGTGCCAGGCTCTGTTTTTAAGTTGATGCATTTGCGTGGGTCTCTCGCTAGGTTTGAGGGCAGGGGCCAGGCCTTTATGGAGGCTGTAAGCCCCCTTGCCCCTGTGCTAGCACAACGCGGGGCTCAGAGGGGCTTCTAGGAACGTCTTCCCTCAGGAACGCAGGCGTTGGAGTCAGGCTGTCCAGCTCCGCAACTCCAGGACAGCTTCCATCTGGCAAGTGTCCTAACCTCCAGCAGCCTCAGGGCTATTGTGAGGATTGAATGGTATGGGGGGGGCACTCACTATTCATTCATTCAACAAATCCTTGCTGAGGGTCTCCCACATGCAATGCATCAGGAAGAAAAGTGCCTGGTGCGGAGGCAGTGAGGGGATGTGTGGAGAGGGAGAAGGAAGCCTTTTTGATGAGGGGGCTTGGAGCAAAGGCCTGTGGGAAGAGCCTTCCAGGCTGAGAGCCTCAGGTGGGCCCTTAAGCTTGGGGCAGGGGGGAGCAGACTGAAAGGGAGCTGGGGAAGAGGCTGGAAGTGAGGTCATTGAATTCTCCGGGCAGCAGAAGGGAGATGTGCCTGGACTGGAACCCCTGGAGGGTTTGTTGCAAAAGAGCCCTGTGGGTCCGTCTCTACAGGCTCAGTCTGGCTTGAGAGTAACTGAAGGGGACCACGGCTGAAGCAAGGAGCTCAATCTAGAGGCTGTTGCAAAAATCCAAGGGCAAGAAGAAAGCTCAGACCAGGGAGGTGGCAGTGGAGGTGGGGACAAAGTGATCAGATCCTGGATATATTGCAAGGTAGAGCTGGCAGGATTTGCTGGTCTGGGGTATGAGAGAGAAGGGTCAACCGTGGCTTCAGGTTTCTGCCTGAGCAATTGCCCAGTCACTCCACACTCCAGCCCGTTTAGGAGTATGTTCTAGGTTTCTCAAACTGCTAAAAGAAGGCTGTTTTCCAGCGTCCAAAGATCTCTGTGTGGAGGTAGGGGGAGAGTTTCCCTGTGACTTGGGGAGACCCCGCATTATTGGGGAGACCATCAACCCCTGGAGCTTCTACAAAAGGGACCTGGGGGCCTCAAGGGAGCTTGAGACTTAAGAGCAATGGAGGGCCTGGAGTCTGGGGGCTGAAGGATCCTTGCCCTGGCCTCCCAGGGCTGGCTGGGCTTGGGGGCAACAGGTGAAGTTCAGCCATTATTTCCCTCTCACCACTCACACTGGTACCAGCACCCAGCGCTACCTTTATTATGCACCTGCTGTGTGCAGACATTGAACTGGGTGCTTTACAAAGGCTGTATTATGTCTAATTGCAACATCCCTGTTTAGGAAGCATCGTTATCCTGTTTTATAGATGAGAAAACCACGAAGGAGTGGGTTCAGTTACCCTAAGACACCGAGCTGGGCAGCGGGGAAGCTTGTGGTGGAACCCAAGTCTGTCTTACTCCAAAGAGTGTGTTCTCTCCACCTTTCCATGCTGCCCTACTTTGCGCTGTAAAGAAATAATTCTGAGACCCAAATAAATCTCAGCAGTGACATTTCTGGCTGGAGAACCAGGCCCTCCTAACCCTCCAATTCTCTAGAATATGATTGTTTGGGGGGCCGGAGGTCCCTGGGGTCTGCCCTTCAGCCCAGCGCCCCCGGCTCTTCTTGCTCTTCCCTGAGTTCTCTTTACTCCAAAAGTCACAAGCCCCTCCCTGCCCCCAATGCTGCCATGGCAGTGAGGGGAGGGGCAGTGCAGACAGGCCCTCTGCCAGGTTTGATGGGACAAGGGACACGCATTGTGTTTGAAGGCGGCCAGGAAGGAGCCAACAGAGAGAGAGAAGTTGACAATGCCAGAGAGAGGGGCTCTCAGTGGGGTGATGTCACAGAGGAGAAGAGGGGAGAGTGAGAGGGCAGGCCAGACGCCCCTGATCCCCAAGGGGAGCAGCCCCAGGCTCTGCCCCAGAGGACAGAGGCTGACACCCTGAGGCCTGGGTCTTGCCAGTGCATTCCCCTCACCTGGCCCAGTAGGAGGCATTGTGTAAAGTTGAGACCTTCCATAAATGCTAGCTGTCCTGAATTGAGGGAAGTTGCTCCTGGATGACCAGACAAAAGTTCAGCCCAGGTGTCTTCGCATCCCAGGGGAAGCCCCAGATGGAGCCCAGGTGCAGACATCTCTTATTATCCACACTAATGGAGTCAGGGTGAAGCCGGCTGGAACCAGATCAGAGAAGCTCCCAGGACCAGGAGAGCCAGCCCAGGACCAGAAATTGCTGTAACAGAGAGAACCACCTCCATCCTAATGGGATTTGCTGTCATCAGATGCCATCAATTCTGTATTCAGCAGACTAAAACCTGTATCCCTGGATAGGAGCGAGATTCTCCTGTGAAACCAATGCTGCCCTCATGAGCCAGGTGGTGTTGAAAAGGGCGACGGGAATATCAGCTGCTTCACGGAATACCCTCCCTTTGCCAGGCAGGGGAAAGGGGTGCTGGGCAGAGTTGTGGGCTCCGAGCCCAGATCCCAGCCCCTAGTTCCTCTGTTTCCCACCTGTGCAAACCTGTGAGTTTCAGGATTTTGGAGCAGGTTGGGAAGGCTGGGTACAGTGCCCAGAGTGATTGCTCAGTAAATGCTGGTGGTTTCCCTTGACATACTTTATCCTTTGATCCCGGCTGCAGGCCTTGGAGGGGTGGGCATCATTGTCCCCATTTTACAGACAGGGCAGCCACCACCCAGTCCGATTATAGCTTCCACCTCTCCAGGGGCAAACTGGAGGTCTACGTGCTGGATTAGACCAAGATGCATTTTGCTCGCTCCATAAAGAATTTTTCAAGATCCAGAAATTTATAAATGACAGCTTTCCAGGTTCACGTAAACACTGAACCTGGAGCATGAGGCTCCCCACCTATGCTGAGGAGCAGCCACCGCCTTTGGGTAGGATGTGAGCTCCCCAGCTCACCCCGATCCCCACCACTGCCTGTCACCTCATCTATGGGTGCTCCCACTCATTTACATTACCCATTGGGCACCCGTATCCTGCTGTGTCTGCTGAGGCCTCCTTAGGTTTCTACCCTGGAAGGCAAGGGAATTCACAGAGAAAGCCTGACCACACGTCAGAAGCCACATCTTCCCAGTTCCAGTCACAAAGCTCTGCTCCTCAAAATATAGAAAGAGAACACCAAAATGGCATAGCTGGGCTCAAACCCAAGGGAACACTCTCCTTGGCTCGAAAAAGGACCCAAAACAGTAATCCTGAGGTTACTGAGACCTAAAAGGCTTCCACACCCACCTGCTAGGAGTTCAAGAAGAAGAGAAGGCAGAGGATGGCAGAATTGCTAGAGTTGTCGAGATGAGAGCTGAGGATATTCCAGGTATATATTAGTCAGCCAAGGGGTGTTGATGTAAAGTACCAGAACTCTGTTGGCTTTTACAAAGGATATTTATTTGGGGTAGAAGCTTACAGTCACAAGGCCCTAAAGAGTCCAACTCAAGGTACCAGAAGAGGTACTTGCTTACCCAAAGTCATTTGCCAAGTGTTGAAGCAAAATGGTGAGTGATGGGAAGCGGCTGTGGCTCAATCAGTGGGGCTCCCGTTTATCATATGGGAGGCCCCAGGTTCGGTTCCCGGGGCCTCCTGGTGAAGGCAAGCCCGCCCACACGGCGTGGCTAGCTGACCCAGTGAGCACAAGCAGCAAGGGGGGGATAAATGAATAAATAAATAAAATCTTAAAAAAAAAAAAAAAAAATGGTGAGTGATGTCTGTGAGGTTTCACCCTTCCTTCTTCCTCTTAAGGCTCCGTGGTCCCAGCTTCTTCTGATTTCATCTATAGGCTGGCATAAGGCTCGTCTCTCTCTCTCCCCAGGGTTTGTTTCTTTCTGGGCTCAGTTGCTCTGTTCTCTTCTCAAGTCAGCTGTAGACTATCAGGCTCATCTCTCTTCCTGGGGCCTCTGCCGTATCTAGTGACTATCTCACTTCCTCTGTGTATCTTCTGTGTCTCTACTTCCATGTGAGAGTCTGTTTTATCAGCCCACCAAGAGGGCTGGGACTCAACGCTGAGTTGATTCAACTCTAATGACCAGGTTGAATCAAATCCCTAATCTTAAAAATAATTTAATCAGACATCTCAGCTGAATCTAATGCAATCAAGGGGTTATCACAGCCAGAGGAACAGACCAGTTTACAAATATAATCAATATCTCTTTTTGGAATTCATAAATGATATCAAACTGCCACAATATCTGTGGTTTGGAACTGTATGTACCCCATAAAATCATGTACTTAAAGCTAATCTACTCCTGTGAGTGTAAACCTATTCTAGGTAGGTTTTCATGAGGTTATTTCAGTTACGATGTGGCCCAGGAAGGGTCTTAATCTTCTTACAGGAGTCCTTTATAAACAGGATGAGGAGAGAGAGAGAAAGCCACAGAAGCAAGAAGGTGAAAGCAAGGAAACCTGAAAGAGAAGGGAGAGACCAACAGACGCTGCCATGTGCCTTGCCATGTGACAGAGGAGTCAAGGATTGCCAGCAGCCGATCTTCGGAAAGAAAACATTGCCCTGATGATGTCTTGATTTGGACATTCTCATGGCCTCAAAACTGTAAGCTTGTAAGCTAATAAATTCCCATTGTTAAAGCCAACTCATTTTATGGTAGCAGCCTCGCAAATTAAAACAATACCCAAGAGACATGAAAACATGTGATTTAGTTTCCTGGCTGCCAATCAAATACCATGCAATGAGTAGCTTAAACAATGGGAATTTATTGGCTCATGGTTTTGAGGCTAGGCAAAGTCCAAAATCAAGGCGATGCTTTCTTCCAGAAGACTGTGATGTTCTGGGGCTGGCTGCTGCCGATCCTTGGTCCTTGGCTTTCTGTCACGTGGCAGTGCATGTGGTGGACTCTCCTGGCTTCTCTAGGTTCCGTTGGCTTTCAGTTTCTGGCTGCTCCCTGTGGCTTTCTCTCTCTCTCTCTCTGTGGCCTTCCCTGTAAGGCAGGGGTTCTTAACCAGGGGTCCACGAGCTTGAATTGAAAAAAATCAATTTATCTTTATTTTCTCTGACCTCTAACTGAAATCTAGCATTTCCTTCACTTATGAATGTATGCAATAAATTAAAATAGTATTCATTTCATGTCACATTACAGTTTTGCATATCTCGAAAAATTGCTTACGCTCATCCATACTTTGAAATTACAGTCGTTGTTAGACCCAACGCTAGTTGAGTGTCATAAAACTCTCTGCTGCTCCGTTCTGAGAATGGGTCTGTGGTTTTCACCTGACTGGCAAAGGGGTCTGTGGAACAAAAAAGGTTAAGAACCCCTGCTGTAAGGCAGTAATAGGATTAGGACCCATCCTGATTCAGTGGGGCCACACCATAACTGAAGTAACCTCATCAAAACGTCCTGTTTACAATGGGTTCACACCCACAGGAATGGATCAAGATTAAGAACCTGGGGAAGTGGATGTGGCTCAAGTGATTGGGCTCCTGTCTACCATATAAGAGGTCCAGGCTTCAATTCTTGGGGCCTCCTGGTAAAAAGCAAGCTGGCCCGCGTGGAGAGCTGGTGCAGCAAGATGACGCAACAAAAAGAGACACAGAGGAGAGAAAATAAGAAACACAGCAGGCTAGGGAGTTGAGGTGGCACAAGAGATTGAGCACCTCTCTCCCACTCCAGAAGGTCCCAGGATCGGTTCCCACTGCAGACACAGAAGAACATGCAGAGAGCAGATAGCGAGCACAAATCAGTGAGGGCTGGGGTGGAGAAATAAATAAATCTTTTTTTTTTTTTTTTTTTTTAAGATTTTATTTATTTATTCATTTATCCCCCCTTGCTGCTTGTGCTCGCTGGGTCAGCTAACCACGCTGTGCGGGCAGGCTTGCCTTCACCAGGAGGCCCCGGGAACCGAACCCGGGGCCTCCCATATGGTAAACGGGAGCCCTACTGATTGAGCCACAGCCGCTTCCCAATAAATAAATCTTTAAAAAAAAAACACAAAAAAGCCTGTGCTCACTGGAGATGGTGCCACGCCTTTGCAGAGCTTCTGGGGCCAGCACCCACCATGTCAGACCCCCTGAGAATCTGCTACACATTGCAGTGGCCAGAGCTGAACATAGGACGCCTGTAGGGGGGCTGGTGGTCTGCCCTGGGATCAGTCGCCTACAGCAGACGCGGCTCCCGGGAGGCTGCCTGGACCTGGTCAGCGAAGGTTCCGGGAGTGAAGCGTCTGGCAATAGGAGTAGCTCCAGGGGCAGCAGCAAATGTCAGCACAGCCCACTGGCCAGTGTTCCTGGAGGGTGACGGTGACATAAGTCAGGTTTTCAATGGCAACCATGGCATGAGCCACCGGCGGCAGCTCCTCCCAGGTCCTCTTCAGATGTGTGATGTAGATGCACTGTTCAAGGTGGAGGTCAAGGTTGGTTCCAACTAAGCGAGTTCCGCTGCAAGGAATTTGAGGATATTCTCCTCCTTCATCTGCAGGACCTCAAGGGCTCCAGGCGTCATGAGAGTTTCCCTTTAAGTTACAGCGGGAACCAGGACATGGCCATATGGAAAGGTCACAGCAGCTCAAATAGACAAAAAGTAGAAACAACCCAAGCATCCATCGACAGGTGAGTGGATAAGCAAAATGTGGCCTATCCATACGCTGGAATATTATTTGGCCATAAAAAGGAATGCAGTATAGCACAGAGACCACATGTTTTATCATTGCACTGACATGAAATTGCCAGGGAATGGGGAGAGATGGGAAATGACTGCTCTGGGTTTGGGGTGATGAAATTTTTCCAGAACTGATTGTGGCTGCACAACTCTGAATACACTTAAAAATCACTAATTGACTTGTACACTCTTTTTTTTTACTTGTACACTTTAAATGTGTGCATTGCATGGCATGTTAAAATAAAACTGTTACAAATAAGATTAATCGAATCATCAGAGAACTAAACATAGAGCTACAGAAAGGATCAGGGTGTAGAGAGACTGTGTAGCCCCAGGCCCCCCACCCGGCCCCAAGAAAGGAAGGTACCTGCAGTGAGGGGTAACATGGTGAGAACATAAAGCTGAAGGAAGGGGGGGGGCGTGAAAGCCAGGGATACAGGAACAGAAATGGGAAGCGAAGCTGGTGGGTGGGCAGGGACTTAGAACCGTGGTGGCTAAGAGCCGTGGGAAACCATAGAAGGATTTTGAAGGATGGAGGCAACATGATAAACTGGGTGTTTTGACTGCTGTGTGGAGGAGTAGAGTGTTTCACTGTTGAAGAAGCACCCATAATTTCCTTTGATCCTTGTATCGATCCTGAGGGGTAGGCAGGCAGGAAGCATTAAGCCAGTTTTATAGAGAGGGAAATTAAGTCTCCTTTGGTTAAAGGACTACATTTGATTTCACATGTGTCAAGCCTAGGGCATGGAAGATGCTGAACAACTCATGCCTTGAATCGTTTCATAAAAGATTTGAAAGGTTTGCTGTGTATTTATGCATATGAAAATAGGATAAAATATATAGATGAACAAATAAAAAAGGAAATAGGACAAAGCCCAGGGTAAGTTAATTACCAAAAAATGCAGCCCATTGGATGTAGTACACTTGCCAGGGTGAACTATAGATTGATCTCTGAGCTTCCTGGCAACCAAAGCAAAAATGGAAATATTACCAGTTATAAAATTTCCTAGTGGCAACAGGATAAAAGCAAGCCTATTGACTTCAGGAGAAAGTGTTCCCTGGTGGAACACAGGATACATGGGGTGGATTTTGCTTGTTATGTGATTCACTCTCTCTAGCCCCATTGGCCCTCCACCCTGGATTCTCCATGCTCATGCCCTCTGCAGCCTCTTCAGGCTTGGAGTTTTCTAGAAGTAAAGAAAGAGCATCTGTACTTTAAACATTTTTCTACAGCTGCCTAGTGTTTCATTTTATGCCTTTACCAAAATTTTTTTGTAGTGAATATTTAGGTTATTTCCAATAGTTTGCTCTTTCTAGCAATGCTATAACGAATATGCTAGGAATTACTTCTTTGGCCTATGTGACACTGTATCTTTCTGATAAATTTCTATAGAAGTGAAATTTCTAGCTCAAAGTGTATGCTTATATGAAAGCATGTGCACATGCATTTACATGAGTTTGAAAAAATAGATATTGCCAAATTGCTGTCCAAGAAGTCAAACAATTTTATGGACCCACTAACAGTACAGGAAAGGGTCCATTTCCCCACATGCTTCTTTTAAAAAATTTTTTTTTATTTTTTATTTTTTTTATTTTTTTATTTTACTGGGAGGTCCCGGAGATTGAACCCAGGTCCCTCCATATGGGAGACAGACGCCCAACCATTTGAGCCACATCTGCCCCCTTAAAAATTTTTTATTGTGATAACATATACAACATAAAATCTCCCATTTTAACCACTCTCTAGTGTACAGTTCAGTGGTATCAAGTACACCCACAGCATTGTTCCACAATCACCACCATCCCTCGCCAAACATTTTTTTCACCACCCCAAACAGAAACCATTAAGCAACTCCACCTTCCAACCCCTTGGTAATCTGTAATTTACTTTCTGTCTGTATGACTTAGCAAATTCTAGGTATTTAATAAAAGTGCCTGGCTTATTTCACTCAGCACGTCTTTAAGTTTTATCCATGTAGTGGCATATTTTGGATGAATGCTGTTCCAGCGTATGTACACACCACAATTTGTCCGTTCTTCTGTTGATGGGCACTGGGGTTGCTTCCACCTTTTGGCTATTGTGAATAGTGCTGCTATGAGCATCAGTTCACACGTATCTGTTTAAATGCCTGATTTTCAATTCTTTGGGGTATATACCTAGAAGTGGAATTGCTGAGTCATATGGTAATTCTACGTTCTGCTTTCTGAGGAGCCACAAAATTGTTTGCCACCAACAATGTACAAGGGTTCTGAATCCTTGCCAGAACTTATTTTCCATTTTTAAAAAATGATAGCCATCTAGCGGGTTTGAAGTGGTATCTCCTTGTGGTTTTCATTTCTCTGATGGCTAATGATGTTGAACATCTTTCTTTTGCTTATTGGCAATTAGTATATCCCACGCCCTTCTTTCTTTTTTTTTTTTCAGAGTCAAAGGACATTTTATTTTATTTTGATTATAAAAGGGCATAGTATTTGGAGAAAATTCTGAAATGTAAATACAAATATTTTTTCTAGCTGTATCCTAAATCTTGACAGTACTTTGGTATATACCTTTGTACCAGCTGGATTGAAAATGCAGGCATATGTTTACTTTTAATAAGTAAGCAATATTTAAATAAATAAATAAAAAGATGTATTTATTTATCCCCCACCCCCACCCCTGTGTTCTTCTGTGTTCACTGTCTGTTAATCGGTGCGTTCTTTCTGTGTCTGCTTGTCTTCTCTTCAGGAGGCACCAGGAACCAATCCTGGGACCCTCCAGAGTGGAGAGAGGCTGCTCAATTTCCTGTGCCACCTCAGCACCCTGATCTGCCACGTCTCTCATTCTCTCCTCTGTGTCTCTTTTTGTTGCATCATCTTGCTGTGAGAGCTCTCCGCGTGGGCCAGCACTCCATGCAGGCCAGCACTCCACGGGAGCCAGCTTTCCACTTGGGCCAGCTCGCCGTGTAGGGCAGCCTGCTTTTCACCAGGAGGTGCCGGGAATCTAACCCTGGAACTCCCATATGGCAGACGGGAGCCCAATCACTTGAGCCACATCTGCTTCCCGCACACCCTTCTTAATCTTTGCTAATCTGAAAGATGAAAAAGGATATTTTATAATTTCAATGTGCATTTCTCTTGTTGTGAGGCTTATATCTTTTCTTTTCTTTTTTTTTTTTTTCCAAAAAAAATTTATTTACTTTTATCCATTTTAACATCCCCCTCCCGCCTTGGTTTTGCTTTTTTTGTGTCCATCTGCTGGGCAATTCTCTGTGTCTGTTTCCTGCCCTCTCCTCTCATCCTTCTCCTCCTGTCTTCGCCAGGATTCAATCCTCGGAAACTCCAATTTGGGAAAGAGGCGTCCTACCGCCTGCGCCACCTTAGTTCCGGGTTTTTTGGCGCATCTCATCTTGGCTCTCCCTTGTGTCACTCTCTTGTTACATCATCATCTTGCTGTGTGGCTTGGCGGTGCACCCATGCATGGGGCCTGACGGCCCACAACGCCTTCTATATTTTTCTTTTTTTTTCTTTTTACCAGGAGGTCCCAGGGATCAAACCCAGATCCCTCCCTATGGGAGATGGACGCTCAACCATTTGAGCCACATCCATCCCCCAGCTACATCTCTTAAGGTTGACCAAAGATACCCAGAGTTACAGTCATTTCCCATACAGGATGGACGTAAAATAAATCAGACTTGGTTTATTACCAGCATTCTATAAACCAGACCTAGGGAAAAAAATTAGGTCTGGGGACACATGCATGGTTTCTAATATAGCGAATATTTAGCCTACCCTGATTATCACAAAATCAGGACAGCGAGAATATTCGCATGTATCTTTTCAAATTTTAGTGGCATTAGTTCTTTTTCTGTGAACTGTCATATTTCCTTTGACCATATTTTCTAAGGGTTATTGGCTTTCTTATTGGTTAGTAGGGGCTCTTTACATAGTGATGAAATTAGTCCTTTGTCATTTGTTTTACAATTTTAAAATCAACTTATTATTGTTTGCCTTTTAAATTTGTTTTGGTTTTTTTTCCATTCAAATTTATAATTTTTCTGTAATTGAAGTTACTAATCTCCACTTTTATTATGTCTATTAGGTTTTATTTCGCCTTTGGAAAGTCATTCCGCACTATTGGATCATTTAATAAATATCCATGTTTTTTTCCCATACTTTCATAGATTCATTTAAAAAATTTATATTTCTGGCATACTCACCTGGAATTCACTTTGGTGTAAGGAGTGAGATAGGGATTGAAATTAGTCTATTTTCCAAATGGTTGTCAGATATTTATGACATAATCGTTCTTTCCCCCAATGCCCTAAAAACTTTACCTTCGTTATATGTTAAATTCCTGTATGTGTCTTCAGACTATTGTGACTACTTCAACTTTGCTGATTCCTGGGTCAGTGTGGCACCTCGGATAGGGCTCCTTTCAGAATTTCCTAAATCAGAGCTCCACTCCATTCCTGTCCTGGGGAGCGACTGGAACCAGACCCCGGAGAGGCCAGTCGCTCTAATGGCCGCTTCTCTCTGCACCTGCTCTGTTTGCCCTCTCTCCAACCAGCTGCCTATGCCTCTGCTCACTGGCCCAGCTGACCTCCTCTTGATGTTTTGCATCCAGCCGCTTTCAGCAGTCTGGGATAGGTGCTAGAAGGGTGGTTTATGATCCAGAGTTGTTTTTTCTAGCAAATGCTGCAGAAAGACAGGGTTGCAGACAATTGAGATGCACAGGAAGGAGGCTGGTTTGTTTTGTTTTTGCAGAATGTCCCTCTCAACTTGGGTTTGTGTGATGTTTCCTTGGAATTTAGGTGCATTTTTGGCAGTGGACCTCTTCGGTGATGTGGGGCTTTCCTCAACACCTCATCTCAGTGATCTACCAGGTGTGGGGGGGGGTCCTGTCTGTGGTGATGTCTCTCCCTCATATCTGGGATTGTTGGCTGGCGGACAGGCTCATTCCTTTGTGCATTAGCCCTTCTTTTGTCATCCACCCAGCAACCCAGGTTAGGCCGAGAGGGCAGGGGCATCCCTGAGCAGCTGCTCATGCCTGCTGGGTAGAAGGACCACTCAGCTGAGCCCAGCCTGAACTGTAGAACTGTGAGCAAGTTGTTGTTTTATGCCACTAACTTTTGGGGTGGTTAAATAACCGATAAACTAAAAGAACTATGTTAATTTAATGTTTGTTTTATGCAAGAACTGAGTGTCTGGAAATTCACCAGAACAGCAGGCCAGGGGCCAAGGCTGCTGGCCAGACAGCTGGCCCTGGGCAGGGCCTTTCATTCTTTTGAGCTTTAACCAGAGATTTGTGGGTATTCTGTGATTTGGGAGCATGGGTGGGGGCTTCCAGGGAGCTCCTGGGATCATGGGCCTTTAGCATCCTTGCGCTTTTGACAGCCCACAGCCCAAGCCCCAGTCTGGGATGTGACCCTAGAGGTATTCTAATGATTGATGTTGACCACTGCCATCACCATTGCCCTCATCTCTCCCATCCAGATGGCGCTTTACAGTTTGCAAAGCATTTTTCTTTCATTCATTTTATCCTCATAAGAGCTGGTGCAGTAAAGCTTTCTCCAATCCATTTTCTAGACAGGGAGACTGGATCTGGAAGACGGTGAGTGTCCCCTCTGAGGCCACCAAGACTTTCCTGGATGGCCAGATGAGGGAGGCAGTTGGACCTGACCCTGGTAGGCAGAGCACGGCAGCAGTTTCCTGGGCTCTGGTAACGCGGTGCCAGCCCTCACCCATCACTCTGAGGTTGTAGCTCCCTGTGCCTGTGAGCCCCCTGGGAGCAGGCACCGTCCTCGGGCATTGTTCCCTGACCTGGCACTGAGCGTGGCTTGGGTGGAAGCTTGGAGGATGCTTGAATCCCTGTTCCTTCCGGACCACCATCCTCTCTTCCCTCATCTTGCTCCCCCTCCTCAATGGATGCTGGTAGAGGGAGTGGCAATTTGGCAGTTAGGAGCTCAGCTTCTGGTGTCTAAACCTCGCTTTCCACAGTTGTAGCGCAAGAATGAGGGGGAGGCAGATCCTTTAGCCCAGAGTTTGAGACAAAATAAGCACTTAGTAAATCACGGCTAGACATGCGATGGTGCTTTACTCTAGGGCAGATTGAATGCTGTGAGCTCTTCCGCAGCGCGCGCGTCTCCATCGCCCTCTCCTGGCGAGGTGGCGTATCTGCCTCTTCACCACGGCCCCTCAGCCCCGAGGAGTTCAATCCTCCACCCCAAGTTCCTGCAGAGGGCTCCGTCCCGGGCTCTGGGATCGGGCCCGGAGGCCCGGCAGTCCCGGCCCGCAGTCATCAGGGTTAAATCACAGAGTATTTTATAGCAAGAGCATAGGAACGCAGTGACGTGCCTGGCAAGTGGTGAGTGCGCAGAAAACAGCCCCGTACCCGCCGCCACGGTGCTGTCCCCCCTCCGGTCCTCCGTCTCCCCGGCCAACGCAGAGTTTGCAGAGCTGCAAAACATTCTCCTTGGGACACACACGGGGCTCAGAAGGCCGCCTCCAGGAAGCGCCCCGTATCCCGCGGCCTCAGGCGTCCTCACAGCCCAAGCCCAAGGCCGGCTCCCTCCGAGGAAGGTGGCTGATCCCGGGGACGAGGGCCGGCGACGCGCACCGGCCCCAGCGCTGGGAATGCGGCCGGCCGGGCCCGACCACCAACAGGCTGGGTGGCCTCGGCGCTTAGGGCCCCCCGACACCACACAGGGGAGGACCACTGAGGCGGGCGCGCTCGCCCTGACACCCGGAGAGCAGGTGCGGAACTGTGGGAGGGCCGCTGCCCTCTCTGTAGAGACGCCAAAGCTTTCCTGGGGTCCCCGCCCACCTGAGGGGTGCATGTGGCCAGCTCTTGGAGCCAGATGCGCTTCTCCCCTCTGCGGGGACCTGGGCCCAGCGCCTCCCCTTTCTGAGCCAGATGCCGCCTGGTTGGGGTTCACTGCATCCCCAGGTGAGGGTGCCTGGTGCACGCCCCCTCCTCCCCACCCGCCAGGCCTAGGAAGGGGTTCACACCCCAGTGACCCAGCACCTGGTGCCGGAGCTGAAGCAACCTGAGCCGCCAGCTCGGCCGCTTACTGCCCCAGAGAAACCCCAAACGGGCACACCGTTCAGACTTGGTAGCTGTTTTTATTATTAATATTATCTTCTCCTTTAAGCATCCCTTTAAGGGTGAAATGAAATCCAACCATTTACAGAGAAAATGATTTCAGAATGTACATTTTGATTTTTCCTTACAAAAAAAATATTACTTTTATTATTCTTCATGTCAAATTATACATTTCCCAGGGCCCTGGCTTCTGCCTCCCTGCCCTGTGTCCTTTGCCCCCAAAGCTCTCCCAGGCCTGTCCCTGGGGAGGCCCCATGGCCGGGAGGATGGGTGGCACTGGGCAGGCTGGTCTCCCTGGATGCTTGGCGTGGACCCGCCTCCTTGGTTCCTGAGGGAAGAAACCTGGATATGGCCGAGGGGCCAGTGGAGCCCCCTTGGTCCCATTCACAGCTTGGTTTCCCTTCATATTGGAGGGCGTGGCCCAGGCCTCTCCTGCCCACCCCCCCATTCCCAGTGTATGATGGGATAATATGCGAAACTCTCCAACCCCCCTCCCTGGCCCCCCGCCCCCACTTGCTGGCCAGGATTCTCCCTCCTTCTTTCCCCTGCCCCTGAGCTGGTGAACTGAAGGCCTTGGGGGCCCCTGAGCCTGGGGGAGGGGGTTGGGACCCAGGGAGGACTCAGGAGCCCGCAGGCTGGGGAGGTGGCAGTGGGGGGAGGGAGTCTCCTCAAAGGCAGGGTGGGCTGGCTTGGATTGACCCCTAACCTCTCCAGCCTCCTCTCAGCCCCAACAGGAACCAGAGAGGGGGGCTGCTGTAAGAGGAGATCCCTTAGGGGACATTCCCTAGACTGGTGGGAGAGTTGGGGGCAACAGAGCCCCCCAGCCTGCTTCATGCCTGCCTGTCGAAGGCTGCTCTGCCTGGCCAGGCCAGCTCCCCACACCTGCGCTGGGCACCTCTCCCGTCACAGAGGAAACCCCCAATAAGATCCCAGAGAACGCCTCAGCTGGAGGTTGAGGGGGTGGGGTGGGAGAAGAGGGACTGGGGACACAGTGGGCTGTCAGCGGTACAGCCCTCGGGTCATGAGGATTCTTGGACTGAAAGACTGACAGAGACAGACAGACCTCACATTCCTTTGAGCCTCACTTTCCAGGTACCCCAAGAGCTTTCTGCCTCAGCCATTTTGAGGTGCTTAAGGAGGTGGCTGCAAGCTCCAGGCTCCAGGGAAGGAGACCCGAGCCAACTCCTACATCCACACACAAGCATCTATCTACAGGGACACATCAGTACAGACATGTACAAATACACACCAAGCATGCACCCATGCCCATAAATATACACACACGCGCACAAACGCAGACCATTCCACAGGCAGACACTGCACACTGCTGTCACTGGATAAGCATCTGAGGAGCCCAGGGAAGAGGGGGACATCTCATCCTTTTCACACAGCTGCTGGCTCTTGCCACGTCCAGCCTTGGGCTGGCACAGTGAGGGGAGAGGGAGCAAGAAAAGGTTGTTTCAGAAGCTCTGGACAATGAGGGAAGGACCCAAGGATGGGAAAAGTCATTTCCAGTCTTTCTGCACATCCTCTCCCCCTGGGCCAGAGAGATGCTCCCCGTATATCATATCCATTCTCTCCTCCTCTCTGCAGCAAGACTCTCATGGGAACATGACAGATCAGCTGAAGACTACATTTCCCAGCTTCCCTTGCAGCTACTTATAGCCAGTGTCTAAGGCTGGTTAATGAGATGCAAGCAGAAGGGACTGTGCCATGTCCTTCAAAGGAAAGGGGGTATGCTTCCCTTGCCTTTCTCTGCTTCCCCTTGGCTTGGATGCACACGTGATGGTGGGAGCTGGAGCAGCCACCCTGTATCCAGAATTGGAAGGTGTGTATGAAGGAAAGCAGAGCTGCCTTACTAGCTCTGGACCATCTCCTCTACACAGTTAAATTAGAAATGAGCTTCTGTCTTTAAACCACTGTATTCAGGTTTCTTAATCACAGCAGCTTAGAATCTACCCCTAACAAATACACCTCCCACCCCATCCCCACAGGTTAACTGCGAGGACCGAGATGACATACAACTGGTCTTAAGGTCCCTTTCTGGGCCTTGGGCAGCCTTTCTGGTCCCTGGCCCAGGGGGGGGCCCAAAGGTGATTCCACCTGGAGCAGTAGAGAGCTGGCACTGTGAGTTCAGGTGGGAAGGGGTGATGGAGAGTGAGAAGGTGGATGATGCAGAGGCCTCATGTCGGTCTCCTCTCCCCCCTCCCCAGCCACCACCCCGCCCCCAGGCCTGACCTGCTAGGCTGGCTGTGGGTCCAGCCTCCAGCTCCCATCCCACTCTGAAAACTGGATCCCTGGCCTTGGCAAGAACTGAGTGAGCAGCCCACAAAGAGCAATACAGAACATCACAAGGAAAGTCAAGGCCAGGCTCCTTAGGCTGAGGGGCGGGGGAGAGCAGAGCCGCCCCCCCCCCCAGCACAGCCATGTCCTGGGGGTCAGGTGGGTGGGTGTTCTCCCTTGGCCAGGCAGTTCTGAGAACATGGCAAAGCATTCATTAGTGCTTCCCCCCAGCTGGCTGCTGCGTTTCACCCTCTCCCACCTCGGTGTCACCTCTTCCTCCCGGACCCAGAGGCATCTATTTACAGAACCTGGGACCTCCTTTTCCACTGCAGGCCCAGCGCTCCTCGATGCAAATGGCTGGCTTCTCCCCCGCAGGCCAGCAGCCCCCACGCCTGCCCTGGGTGAGGCCCCACACCCCATCCACCGTCCCAGCTACCCAGCAACCATGATGAACTCTCCATTGGCACCTCCCGGGCACAGAACTCTTGGCGGGCAAAAAGGCCCTGCAGACGCCTGGGCCTGCTCCCCAAACAGTAAGCCTTGACCCTTTGATTCCCAAAGGCTGGAGGAGGGAAGACCCGCACTCTGCCACCCACTCCTGACCCTCTCAAGAACGACACAAGACGGCAGAAGGAGGGCCGGCCGCTGCTGGCCCTCTAAGATCATGCAGCCTTAGCCTTCTACCGCGTCCAATTTGCCCCTGGCCGGCGGCGGCCCGTCCTCGGCGTCCTTGCTCGGCCGCCGGCCCTCCGCGGTGCTCCTGGGCTCCTGGTAGGGGTTTTCCAGCAGGTAGCGGAACTGGTGGTAGTTCTTGAGGAGGTACTTGGGGGCGTACATGTGTTCGCTGGGGTCGGCTGGCGGGTACTCCTGCTGCGTGCCGTCGAACCAGCCCCCCGTGCGGATCAAGCTCCGGATGTAATTGAGGTCGCGCTTGTCCTCGTAGTCGCCCCAGCGGGGGAAGTCGCCGTTCTGGGCGGACACGAGCTTGAAGTAGATGCCCTCGGGGGTGAAGCACCAGGAGCAGTGCCAGCCGGCGAAGTGCAGGGGGCTGCCCAGCGCCCACTGCACCAGGATGTGGCCCGTGCGGTTCTCGTAGCGCCGGAACTCGGGCATGGTGTAGTACTGGCGGCGCCGCAGGCGGATGCCGTCCAGCCCGTACACCGTGCGCAGCATGTCCACCGTGCAGCCCGACACCACCTCCAGCGTGCCCGGCTGCTTCCAGAAGAAGCCGTAGAGCGACTTGCGCATGTGGAAGGCGAAGGGCTCGGTCCAGCCGTCGTAGAGCTTGAGGAAGAGGACGCCGTCGCGCGCGGGGATCTCGTCCGCGTCGTCGATGATGAAGACGTCGTCGGGCCGCAGGTTGCGCAGCCGCGAGACCCCGTCCTGCGTGAGGAAGGTGCGCAGGTAGTCGTCGGCGATCCAGCCGTCCTGCCGGCCGCCCGGCGGGAAGTGGTCCAGGAAGACGTAGAGCACCTTGTGGCGGATGTACTCGAAGGTGCCGTTGCGGAGCATCTCGCGGAACTTGAGCGGCCGCGGCTCGCCGTAGGCGGTGAAGTTGGACTCGCACACCACGAAGGCGTCCACCACGTCGCCCAGCTCGTGGAAGCGCACGGCCAGCAGGTCGAACTCGTGGTTGATGTTGATGGCGTTGATGACGCGCCGCGGCACCTCGCGGGGCACCAGGCGCTCCTTGGTGGGCAGGTTGGAGTACTGCACCACCGTGGGCACCCCGCAGCTGGGCCCGTGCCAGCCCGGCAGGCACACGCACTCCACCCACTTGCGCCGCGCGCCGCGGCCGCCAGGGCGCTCCCGCGCGCTCAGCAGGTGGCGGGCGGGGCCCTTGGCGGAGGAGCCGTCCCCCGCCTCCGGCTTCTCCTCCGGCCGCCCCGACGGGGGCTTCTCCAGCGTCTTGGTGCCAGGTTTGAAGCACACGCCCCCGGCTTTGGTGCGAACGAAATACTCGGTCGTGTCCTCGGGCAGCACAAAGTCCACCCGGTGGAGCTCCTCGGTGGCCTTGCTGGGCGGCAGCGGCTGGAGCAGGGGCGAGTGGGAATAGAGTGGGGTCCGCAGCAGGTCGGGGCCCCCCGGCTCGGGGCTGGCCTGGGGCGTGACGGGGGCATTGTTCCAGAAGAAGCTGGACACGAGGTTGGGGCTGAGGGAGGCCAGTTCGCGGGGGAAGGTGATGTAGGACAGGGTCTTAAAGAAGTGCAGGAAGGAGATGAGGCAGAGGCCGGCCATGCAGAGTGTGAGGAAGAGCTTGTAGCGTCTCATCTTCATCCTGCGGGAAAGAGGGGAGAGCAGAGCTGAGCCCGGCCCAAGGAGAGGGTCCTGGCCAGTGCCTGACGCCCCTGCCTGGAGACGCCCCCCACCCCCGAGTCAAGCCTGCAGATGTGCCTTGCTGCACCAAGGACCCCCTGAAATCCCGGCATCCAGGAGACGCTCCTCCTGGCTCAGCTCCCACAGCCCTTCCCAACTCAGAGCCCACCAGGTCCACCCCTCAACACACGTGCAGCCTGCTTCTCCACCTGCCCCGCCCCTCCACCTGCCCCGCCCCGACTGTACCAGCTGCATCCCATAATCTACGGGAATGCATCCTAGGAAAAGCTCCCCTCTGTGGCCCCAGAGGGAGGGGGCTAGCAGGCCACCAGCGTGGGCTACCAGCGTGTTCTTGTGCTATTTATTTATATTTTTTGTGGCTATTTTGTCAAGTTTTCTAAATACCTTTTCACAGAAAAACAAAACACAAAACCCACAGGTTTCAACGGAGCACATTTAATTCTAACATATTTAAAGAATAAAATTAAGTCAAGACCCCCCCCCTTTGTTACCCCAGGTCCTATACCAGACATCGCCAGGAATCAAAAATGTTACTGTGTGAGGTGTATCACTGGTTTTATATGCAATTTAAAAAATGTGTGTGTGTGTATGGCTATCCCATTAGCATATTTCCGTTCTTGGTCTAATAAGTGACATATTGTCATAATAGACACCAAGTCCAATCCCTTTTTTTTCTTAACCAATGGTAGATTAAAAAGATATTTCATACCAGTAGAAATGTCTACCATTTCATTTGAAATCCCTCATAAATATCCCATAGTTACTTTGAATCAGCCATTATCCGATCATTCTCTATTCATTCATTCACATAGTTTAACTTATCAGTTTACGGCTATTACATACACCTGTGGGAAGGAGACCCTTGTATATTCTTTTTTAGACTTACCCTTTTACTTTTAGAATATTTGTAGATTTCCAGAAAAGTTGCAGAGATCGTACCCAGAGTTTCCTCACACCCCTTACCCAGCATTCCCCATTAACATCACTGGGGTACATTTGTCACCACCAAGAAGCTGACATTGGCACATTCCTACTAAGTGAACTCCACACAGCCCAGGAGGTGGGCAGGCAGGCCGGGACCAAGGACAAAGCTGAGGGGGCCCAGCGGGGATCCCCAGTCACAGACACCTGGCCTTTGGCACCTTCATTTCTCTTTCCATACATCCCTGAGAGTGGGTACCGTCTTTCCACCTAGAACATAAGGCTCCTTTCTGCGGCTCTGCCTACTTTTCTGGTTCTCTCTCCAGGTTGTCTTGGTACCGTCATGCCCGCCCCGACTGTACCAGCTGCATCCCATAATCTACGGGAATGCACTCCCCCTCACTTCCTAACTCTGAGGACAACAAGGTACAGTGGAAGCCACTTGGCTTCAAACTCTTGTGACTTTAAGCAAGGCCCGTCACCTTTCTTTTTTTTTATTTTTTTATTTTTCAATTTTACCGGGAGGTCCCGGGGATCGAACCCAGGTGCCTCCATATGGCAGACGGACGCCCAACCATTTGAGCCACATCCGCCCCGGCCTGTCACCTTTTTTTTTTTTTTAAAGATTTTATTTATTTATTCATTTATCCCCCCCTTGCTGCTTGTGCTCGCTGGGTCAGCTAACCACGCCGTGCGGGCGGGCTTGCCTTCACCAGGAGGCCCTGGGAACCGAACCCGGGGCCTCCCATATGGTAAACGGGAGCCCTACTGATTGAGCCACAGCCGCTTCCCTAATGTGATTCTTTACGAAGGAGAAGAGAGGTTTTTAATGGATGGACAGCAAAGCAGAGTTCCTGGTGTGCATGCAGTAGGTGCTCAATAAACTTTTGTTCCTACCGCTGCTCCAGGATGGAAGCCCCCAACGTAATTTGTAAAATGTCTGGTCTAGAGTAACTTTTAAGGACCATCTCATCCAATGCCTTCTTTTTTTTTTTTTTTTTTTTAGGCACCAGGACTGGGGATTGAACCCAGGACCTCATTTGCAGGAGGCCGGCGCTCAACCACTGAGCCACATGGGCTCCCCTGTGTTGGCTCCCCTATCTGTTTGCTCATTGCTCACTTTTGAGGCACCGGGAACCAAACTTGGGACCTCCCATGTGGAAGGCGGGAGCCCAACTGCTTGAGCCACATCTGCTCCCCCAATGCCTTCATTTTATAGAAGAGAAGATCAGGGCCTGGGGGGCTATGGGGACCCATCAAAAGTGATACCTCCTGGACATGAAACGGGATGGCATGGAACCGTTTTTCACAGCCTCACCTTGGCAAGGAATCCTGAGCTAGCTCATGAGGAAGTCGAGTAGCGATCAGGGCGGCGCAGGACCAGATGGTATCAGGTCCGGGACGGCCCGCCTCCTCCAGCTTGCCCCCTGGAGCCTGCAGCAGTGGCTGGCACACAGCTGACCACAGGCAGGCAGGACAATCGGGGGTGGGGACCTGACCTCTGCTAAATGTCAGCGGTCCCAGGGCAGAGGTGGGGCTGGCCTCCACTGGCTTTTGAAAGCAGGGGAGGGAGGGACAGCACTTTGGCAATGTTTCGAAGTGGGCTGTCTGGGCTCCATGCTGGATTCCAGCCCTGCACTGGCAAATCGAGGCCAGGGAGACCAGGCCAGCAGGGTGGGCAGAGGGGCAAAGGGTCAGGCCTGATAAAGACAGGAAGGTGGAAGATCATACCATGGCAGGACCAGGCACAAGGCAATATGGCAGACTGAGGCTGGCATGGCAGAAGCTTCCAGAGCGACCCACCCGCGGGGTTTTGGGACCTGGCAAGGCAGTCCAGATCCTCTGGCAGGCCCACTGGGGGCTGGCTCTGAGGGGCACACTTCTATCCCAGCTCTTGTTGGACATAACTGGCCTCGTCTCCTTCACTGGCCTGTGAGGCAGAGCCTGGGACTGCCGCTCAAACTAAATCCCCTAGAAACAGTGAACAAAGGACCAAGCATGGTAAGAGAAACTCAGGAAGGCAAGAAAACGCCCTGCTTGGTGCACAGGGGTCCTGGTGGCCCCACTGAGATCACACTGACCCAGCTGCCCCTTAGATCCCTGCCCAGTCTGGTTTCCAGGATCTGGTTGCACCAGAGGCTGGGCTACACCTCACAGCTGTGCCCTTCTGAGAACAGCTGTAGAAGAGCCTGCTGCCGAGTAAGAGTCAGGGAACTGAGCATGTTTCCCTCATTACTTGGGCCGCTAGGAGGCTCAGAACCCACAGGTGGTTGGCCCGAGGCAAGAAAATGGCTGCCCACACAGTGCACTTCCTGGGACACCTTTACTTACAGCTACATGTATTTTTTCCAACCCTTATTCTCTGCCCAATTCCTTTTTATTTTGTCTTCACACATTTTGGTAAGTGCTTCAAGTACATTTTTAAATGAGGTGGCATATAAACAGGAAACAATAAGCATTGGGATAAATAAATAAGGGTTTCACTGAAGTCTTTCAGCCTCCCTGGGAGGTCGCTGTAGCTACTCTTCTCTTCAACAAGATGAGGCTTTCCCCGGATCACACATTCAGAGGGTGGTGGACCCAAAAGAACTGAAGACAGGGACTCAAACAGATGCTTCTGCACCCCTGTTCAGAGCAGCACTCTTCACAGGTGCCCAAAGGGGGAAGCAACCCAAGCATCCATCGATGGATAGTGGACAAACAAAATGTGGGAAGCCATGCAATGGAATAGTAGTCACTCATAAAAAGGAGTGCAGTTCTGATTCATGGATGAACCTCAAAAGCATGATGACAGATGAAAGAAGCCAGACACAAAAGGACAATTACTGTATGATTCCACTTAGAAGAGGTGTCTAGAAAAGGTAAACCCCGTAGAGACAGAGAGCAGATTAGAGCTTTACCAGGGGCTGGAAGAAGCGGGGAAGGGGGAGTAATTGCTTGAAGGGTACAGGGCTTTGGAATGATGAAAATGTTCTGGAAATTCAGTAGTAATGATAATACATGTAGTAAATGTACTTAATGGCATTTCTATAGTTTTTAGAAAGGTTAAATGGTCAATTTTATGCTATATATATTTTATCACAATTTTAAAAATGTTTAAAAAAAAGAGAGCGCAAGTGGCAGGTAAGTTCTTGTTCCCAAGCCAGTGTTGTCCCTCCCTGGTGCAGGTGGCCTGGCTATGGGCCCAGCTGGCCTGTGCTCCTGCCCTCACTGCAAAGCTTCGTGGAGATGTGAGCCGTCCAGGCCTGGTGATAAAGCTGACGCTTACCCTGCCAGCTACCGTCCTGCGCACGGTGCCTGCGTTACCTCCTTCATCCTTCAGTCCCTCAACACAAGGCAGGTCCCCTCGCCATCCCCACTCAACAGATGAGCAGACTGAGGCCAGAAAGGTGAAGTACCTTGCTCAGGGTCACACAGTTCATAAGGGTCATACTCGATTCTCTGGGGTCACTCAAGGGATTTACCAGTGGTAAAGCTGCCCTGAGCCCCGTCCATCTGCCAAGTCCAGCCCAGTGGGGCGATGGGGACCCCACGAAGAGTCCACCCATGGTCAGTAGATGGAACAGCCACTGTCACCTTTGATCCACATGGCACCCTGCAGGGTGATCACATACCCCATACCATTCATTCCCTCAGCACCTATTTCCTGAGAACCTACTGTGTGCCAGGCACTGTGCTAGGCCCTGGGAACACAGAAGGGACAAGACGGACATGAGTCCCTGCCCTCGTGGAGCGTGCACAGGGCTTGGCGGGGCAAAGACACTAGGATAAGCTAAAAAGAAACCAGTCAAATAATTGTGTATGTTAGAAAGAGCCATGCTCTGAAACACAAAGCCGGGTGAAGGGTGGTGGTGGCTCAGTGAGAAGCAGGGAGCTCGGGGCAGGCCCCCCAGGGGAGGTGACACGTAAGCAGTCTTGAAGCAGGGGACAGCGTTGCAGGTGGAAGGAGGGGCCCGTGCTCGGGCAGGGGGTGTCTGCAGAGTGGAGAGGAGTGGGGCAGGGGAGACGGAGGGCTGGGGCCACGGCTGAAAACATGCCTTCACGGAAAGGCTCTGAGCAGAGGAGGGAGGGGCCCTGGCTTAGGATCACTCTGCTTGCTCATTGAGAACGCTGTCGGCTTCAAGGGCAGGAAGCTGGGGAGGAGGCTGCTGCGCTTTGAAGGGAGAGCCAGTGGGATTTGCCGATGGCCTGGATATGAAGAGCGAGCAAGGAAACAAAAGCGCTGGTCCCAGGACCTGGAAGGATGGAGGAGCCTACCTGGGTTGGAAGCCTGCATGGCCTCTCCTGAGCATCCGCTGGGGAATGGCAGAGCTGTCCCTGCTGGGTCTGTGCTCTAACCACTGCTTCTCTTTCTACAGGCACTAGCACTGAAGCTGAGAGAGAGGGGGGACGTGGCCAAGGTCACACAGCTGGCTAATGGCAGCGCTTGGACAATGACAGACTCTGGCCTTTTCTGCAGGATGTGGATGGGGTTGGGGGGTGGGCAATGCTAGGGGTCTGTGGTTCCCTGTGGGCTCTGGGAGTAGGAGCTGGAGAGAGGGTAGGCATTGTCCAGCCCCCCTATGCCCTCCTCCCACTTCCAGGAGACACCTGGCTGGAGCTCTGCCAGAAACTGGTCAGGACCCACTCGGGGCCTCCCGTGGTCTGGGCTGATGTCCTCTGAGCCCCCAGGTAGGCAGCTCTGAGGTCAAGGGCCCTCCTGCTGCTGAGACCTGATCTCAGGCAGCTCCAAAGCCACACTCAGCCCTTTATTCAGTTCAGTAAAACACTCCGAGTGTTTCACAAGTGCCTGCTCTGTGCCAGGCCCTGCCTCTCTTGAAACCAGCAACTCTGCCTCAGGCCACGGCCCGCCCTGAGCCCTCCCAACCCCTGGGAGGTCCACCTAGCCAGTCTGGCCATGTCTCCTTCCTAAACTTCCTGTGCCGTTCTCCCTGACGCCCTGCAAAGACCACTAAACTGGGGGCCAGGCCTTCTGGGTTGGGGTCATCGCTATCAACCTCAGCAGGTCACGTGGCCTCTCTGAGCCTCAACTTCCCCATCTATAAAATGGACACAGTCATCCCTGCCCTGTCCACTTCCCATGAGACAGCAAATAGGACACCGAGCCACAAACCTGGCCCCCTGCACTGCCCCTTTCCTAATGATCGTCACTCTGAGCCTGTCCCCCCTGATGTCTGTCTTCCCAGCTGAATGGGGAGGTCCTGGGTAGGAGCTGTACACAGCAGGTGCTCTGCCCTGAACTTTTCACGTGCTCACCATCACTTCCATGCACAGACTCTGGAGCCAGGTCACTCTTCAATCCCCAGCTCTGCTGTTCCCTAGCTGTGTGTCCTTGGGCAGGGTAATAACCTCTCTGTGCCTCCATTTTCTCATCTTTAAAACAAGGGCCCACCAAATGAACCATGTAAAGTGCCTGGCATACAGCAAGTGCTCAATAAGTGTTAGCTTTTATTATTGCTACTGTTATTGCCCAGCCTGGTGCAGAACAGAGGGAGCTTTTGGTGGAGGGCACAGCAGAAATAAAGGCTGGGAGGTGGCCCCCTGGCAGGGCCCCAGTCCCAGTGGGGCTCAACCCCGTCTAGAGCAGGAAGGAGCAGAGCATGGGGCAAGGGGAGCCGGGGCAAAACCAGAGCCTGCTGGGGGAAATGGTGCCAGGCTTCCTGGGGCCACTAGGAAAGAAAGGGAAGGGCTTCCTGGAGGCTCCCTGAGAGCCCACCTGGAAGCTCTCCCACCACCAGCTGCCAAGCACCCTGACTCCTGTCGGGATGGGTGAGGGCGAGTGGGGGATGGGCTGGGTGCTTCCAGGCAGCCAGGTAATCGTGGATGCAGAACCATCCTGTCCCAGGTAGGCAGGACAGGCCCAACCCAGGCCCCCTCCAGACCTGACTCGAGGCCATGGCCATGCTCCAGAAGGTGCCAACTAGACAGATTTTCTTCCTCCTTTCCCTCCCTCTCTCCACTTCTCTCTCTGTTTCCTCCCTTTTTCTTGGATGAGCCTGAACCCCATGACCCAGCCATGACCTCGGGGTCAGGGCTCAAGGCTCCTGGCCAGAGAGAAGAGGGGGCCTCCCTGAGGGCCGCGGGATGTGACCGCAGGGCCGGCCAAGCGGCCAGCAGCCTCCCAGGCCGCAGACTCGCTGACAGCTGTCACCCGGGTGATGCGAGCTCCCGCGGAGCTCTCCGTGGTCCTGACCTTGCCTGTGCTGACCAGAGTCCGAGCTTGGCCCTGGGGTGTCCCCACCCCCAACGCCCACCAGCCTCCTCGTGATTCCAAGGGCTCCTGCCCTAATGGCTGCAGCCTGCCTACCCCCCCCCGCCCCGCCCCATCACCACCTGCCTCAGTGCCCTCACGATGCCTGATCCCTGGGTGTCATTAGCTCTGGGACAGTCTCTTGGGGCTCAACTCCTTTAACTGGGAGATGGTGACAACTGCCCATGTGGTGTCCAGCAGTGAACCAGGTTCAACACCCAGTAGGTGCTCAGGGCTCTCTGGGGATGGAATAGCAGACTCTCCCTGGGTGCATCTTGGAGGTGCACCCAGCCCACCCCGGTCCCTGCTCCCAGCAGGAACCGACCCACCTCCACCCTGCAGCCTGGGAGCATCTTCAGGGATGGGCCCTCACCCCAGCTCCACAGTTAGCTCCCCCTGCTAACCAGGCATCTGACTCAGAGCTGACGCCTGCCTCCCTGGATCGTCGTTCACTCCAGCCCAGAATGTTCCCTTTTAACCTGAGAGGATGGCAGGAGGCAGCAAATCCTGCCATGTCCAGTGAACCAGGTGCAGGGGAGGGTGGTGGTGAAGTTGGCCTGGGCCTGGACGCTGCCTCTGACCTTGGGTGCGTTACTCCACTCCCTGTGCCTCAGGACCCCTCTGTGGAGTAGAGGTTTAAGAGGCCCTGTCTCACAGGGTTGTGGAAGAGTGAAACAAGTGAATCCACGCAAAGGTCTAGGAACCGTGCCTAGGCATACAGCAGGTGCTCAGTAAGCGTTGCCCTCTACTGGGGCCAGGAGTTGGGAGGATTTGGTTTGAATCCAGTGCTGTGATTACTGGCTGTGTGCCCTGAGGCAAGCTGCTTGGCCTCTCTGAGCCTGTTTTCTCAGATGGAAAAAGGAGATGTCACTCCCAGCCTTGCAGTCCCCTGGGCGTCAGGGCATCCTGCACAAAGCCTGGCAGCTGGTGGGCACTCAGTAAGTGCCCGTTTCTTTCTTTCCTTCTGCTCAGGTTTCTTGCCAATCACAGGAGATGACCCACGGAATCTGCTGGGCCTTGTTTCCAGCCCCTTTTGTGAAACGACTGGGTTGACCGGGCACTGCTTGTCCCAGGCTGGCACCCGCTGCCTGATGGAACATTTCTCAGACTCATCAGGCTTTGAGGACCGGAGACCAGAACCAGGAAATCTGGAGCCTCATTGAGGTCCAGACTCTACTCCCAGGGCCAAAGGGCTGGAGTAAGAATATTGTCCAAACCTTCACCCCAGGCCAGTACCCCACTAAGTGTCTACTGGCCTCTGTTTGTCCAATACTTAGGGCAGCCCATTCCAAGAGAAAAATTCTTCCTTCTGTTCACCTAAATCAGCCTCCCCGGAACTCCCACTACTGGTTCCGGTTCCTTCCTTGGGGCCAAGCAGAGCAAGTCAGCCTCTCAGGGATCGTCTCTGGCACCAGAAAAGGGTCCTTCCAACTTGAGGTTCTGAGACCGCCATACAGAACACTACGGCAGAGGAGGTGGCTACGGATCCCAACGGATCCCAGAGTTCTGGCAAGATGCGAGAAACAACCTGCATTGATCCCTTCTGCTCTCCTATCCTTTTATCCACTCCTTCACTTACTGTCCATCAGGCAGGGCGCTCCAAGGGTCAAGCCCCCCTGGAGGGGTCACTGCATAGAGACAGAAACGTGTCATCCAGACCACTGGTGGACATTTGCTCAGGCCTTGCCATGTCGTGTGCCAGGCACTGCCGATGTGAGACACGTAGAGTAATTAGGGGCCAACTCCAGGGGCCAACCATGGAGGAAGGGAGGTGTGTCCCCATTTTGTAGATGGGGAAGTGGAGGCTTCGAGAGGTTAAGCTGCTTACTCAACCACACACGGCTTGTGGCAATGAAACTGGCAGAAACTAAGACTTTGGGGGACGTGGATGCTGCCCAGCCACCTTCACTGCTGACAGCTAGAATGGGGCCCAGAGAGGCCATAGACTTGGGGGTCCTGGCGCAGGCTAGACCCAAATGGCCTGACAGATGAGAATCTGGTGCACCACACCCCTAGGCCCCAGGAGCTCTGTTCCCAGTACACCTGGGACAGAGTCTGTTTGGGGTTAGGTCTGCCAAGGGCTCCATCGGCCCGGGGGGCTAGGCAGAGCCCCAGCAGACCCTTTTCACTCTGGGGCAGAGAGGCAGCTGCCGCTTCATCCATCCAGGGATGAGGAAGCCAAGGCTCAGAGAGGAGAGGCAGAGCTTGGTGGGGAGCCAGTTCTTGGCCCCACCAGACGTCCAGCCCAGCATGACACCCAACACAAGGGTCTGGAGCCTCAGTCGGCCCCACTCTCGCCGCTGGCTCAGCTGCAGGGTGGGGGCCTCCTGAAGGCCCCTCCCCATGAGGCTCTCGCTCCAATGCCCACCCCAGGGGCCTAATCCATGGCGAACCCCACGGGCAACCAGCCCCTGTCCGCCCTGGCGCTCTCTTTCCTCCCAACCCCTCCCTGCTCTGCTCCGCCGGATCCCAGCTGCCTGCGGGCTGCTGGAGGACTTTCCCACAGAGGGGCTGGGAAAGTTGGTTCCCAAAGCTAGACCCTTCTCAGCTCCCAGGGGCCTCCTTCCCTCCCCACAAGGGCCGTTGGCTCACTCAGGACATTGGCTTCTGGTCCCCAGGGGCCCATGTACAGTACTGATATAGAACATTTCCACCATTGCAGAATGTTCTGGGTGGCGCTGGAAGCTAAACAGATCCGTCATCCTCTGCTGGCACCAGCCCAGAAAACTTTGGTGGCTCCCACCATCCAGGAACGAAGTTCACTGCCGTGCGACTGTGCCTCCCACGCCTGCCCCCTCTTGCCTTATTTGTATCTCCAAGATGATCACCCCTTATCACATGCCTAAGGGGCCCGGCATTGGCTGGGGGCTTCAAATATTAGCTTACCCACTCGGCCTCTCTCAGAGACGGGAATTATTAACCCCACTTTACAGATGGGGAAACTGAGGCTCAGAGGGGTAAGGTAACTTGTAGAGAATTCCTCTGGTCACCTTTGTAAACCTGGACTCTTAAGACCCCATTTGAGAGTAGGGAGGGCCAGTTGGCCTCAACCCCAAGTCACTGAGGGCTTCTGAGCACCGAGTGACCCAGTGGCCCGAGCTGGAGGAGGAAGAATCCACATAGCTTTCCACACTGTCCAAGACAACAGCCGCTGGCCACCTGTGGCTATTGAGCACTTGATATTGATTGGGACGAGTGAGGAACTAATTTATCATTTTATTTACTTTTAATTTAAAAAGCAGCATGTGCTGGTAGCTACCGCACTGGACAGCGCAGGTCTGGACTGAACTGGGGAGAAGGGGAGCCGGGAGTGGTGGTGCAGGACGTGGAAGGGTCAAGGGGGCATCCAGGGGTGTCCAGCCTGGGGCAATGGGCCGCAGTGAAGAGCAGAGCCAGGAGGGGGGCAGTGGTGAGCTATTGGGGAGGACCTGGCACAGTGTGGTGCTTGATAGACACCAGGTGCCTGAGGGAGGGGGAGATGCAGGAAGGAAGGGACACAGGCTCGGGGACCGCCTGCCTTCCAGGCACAGGGGTGGTGGGTGAGCAATGGCAGCGTGACACCAGCAGGAGGGCCCGCCAGAATGTGGCCTTGGCACGCTGGCCTGGAGATGCCGGAGGGAAGAGAGGCTGCCGGCAGAGCCCGGGAGAAGTGGAGATGCCAGCGGGGGCCGGGGCCTGTGGAGGTGGGAGCCTTCCGTGGTCTGGGCCTACCGATTTCCATGATCATAGACTGGAAGACTAAGCATCGTTACTATGTCAATTCTACCCAAATTTATCTACAGAGCCAATGCAATCCCAACAGCCTTTTTTACAGAATTGGAAAGGCCAATTATCAAATTTATTTGAAAGGGTAATAGGTCCCAAATAGCCAAAAATATCTTTAAAAAGTTGAATGAAATTGGGGGACCCTCACTTCCTGACTTTAAAGGATATTACTTAGAGTGGTAAAACAGCATGTCTGTCACTGCCCACCCTCGCCTCCCCCAACCGGGACCTGCCTTGGCCCCGGAGCTCTGCCACAGGGGAGGGCACGACGTCCAGCACCTGCTTCCTCCCTTGAGGCTGTCCCCGGGGTGCCCCGGCCCAGTGCAGGCGTCAGGGAGGTGGCTGGGGGGGCACTGGCCCTGCTGCCCGGGGCCAGCTCTGTCCTTCACCTGGGCTGGTTTCCCGGCCCCGCCTCCGGCATTTTCAGTGGACATGGGTGGAGTCTGAGGAAAGCATCCCAAGAAGGCTGGGGCGCAGGTGGGAGGAGCCGGGCGAGGGGCCGAGACCCTCAGCCTTGCACTCAGGTCCCTGGGGCCTGAGCCTGTCTTTCTTCCCTGCAAGTGGGCCCAGGGCTCACCAGCATCCCCCTTACAGGGTGGGGAGCAGAGGCCGGCCTCACGTGTGGCTGGACTAAGATGAGAAATTGGGGGCCCCAGGGAACACCCCCAAATAGCTATTGTACTGCCAGCGGGGCTCCGTGCCCACGAGTCCGCCATTAGCACCCACTCCTTTGTGGTAGGAATTGCCCTCTCCATACCCCTCCCCCGGAGCCAGGCTGGGGGGCGCTGGTGGCCGGGCAGCTACGCCCTGGCGCTGCAGGGGAGGAAGAGGGCAGGAAGGTCGCTCTGCACTCGAGGCCTGTGCACATGAGGCCCCCACACTGCAGACGACCCCGTCCCCCCTCCTTAGGCCTCGGCTTAGCCCGTTCCTTCCCTGGGGGGCTCAGGGGCCCCTGGGCATTCCCCTCCATGGCCCCAATCAGCCTGGAAAGAATCCTCTTGCTTGCTTGCCCGCCAACAGCCTGCTCCTGGTGAGGGCGAGTGAATGCCTGGGGGCTGTGGACAGGTTTCACTGTCCCTCCAGTGCCTCAGTGTCTCACCTGGCAGACTGCTGGGGGGCCCGGGTGGGAAGGGAGCCTGGTGTGTGTGGGGGGTTTGGAGGGGATGTCTCAAGGGCAAAGGGCCCTGCCACATTCAGGGAGAGCCTGGCTGGGATGTGTGGCCGGGAGGGGCCGAGGCAGCCAGCCAGGGCAGCCAAACCTTGTATTTATTAGTAGGGCAGATAACTAATTATTAACAGAGCTTCTGATTGTAGAAAAAGAACCTAGCTTGTCCCGATTCATAAAAAGCATATGCTGCTTGTCCTTTGACAAATGTTTGCTGAGCCAGGCCCCCTCCAGGCTTCTTGTGTACGTCCTTAGTGAACCCGCTGAGGCCCGTGGGGAATCAATGCCTCCACTGGCATAGCCGGCTACCCACCTCCAGCATCTGGCCTCCCAGACCCAAGAACCAGCTCTGCCCTGCCCTGCTCTGCGCTGCCCTGCCCTACACAGCCCTGGGCAGAAAAGAGAAGGGACTGAGAGTAGGTGGAGACAAATCCAGGGGCCAGGCTCCAAGGCCAGATCTGCCCTGCCTTAGTTTCCACTTCTGCAGAATGGAGATCGTATTGCCCACACCTCCCAGCCAGCTGTGAGGACAGAGAGGTCCCAAGGCAGAGGGGTGTCGGCGGCTCTGGGCTGGAGCTCTGTGGTGGTCTGAGAAGGGGCAGCCATCGCCAGCTCCCAGAGGGAGTGGGAAAGGCCGGGCTGGAGGAGGCAGGAAGGCAAGCTTTCTGCCTCCATGAGAAAGGAGACTCGTTTCTGGCCCAGCACAGGGCAAGAGGCCCTCCAGGATAGTCAGATCCTGCCCCTGCCCCATCTCAATGCCCTGCGTGGCCTTGGGCAGGTGATGTAACATCCCCGAGCCTCAGTGTCCCCTCCTGCACTATGGGACAGTCCCAGCCCCTTACCCTGTGAGCATTAAACGGGGTGCCATCCAAAAAGCCCTGGCAGAGACCACTCCTCTGAGCTCCCAAGGTGAGGGTTTGGGGGCCCCACTTAATGTGCCTAGCTGGGGGGCTGCAAGGCTGATGGCACGGCCCTCCAAAGTACAGCCAGGGAAAACAGTTTGATGGCTCTTCAAAAAATTCAACATAGAATTACCATGTGACCCAGCAATCCCACGGAAGCAGGGCTCAGATCCTCATGCACCTTGTTCATGGCAGCATTTCTCACAATAGCCAGAAGGTGGAAGCAACCCAAGCGCCCATCAACTGATGATGGATAAGCAAAATGTGTCATATCCACACAATGGAACATTATTTAGCCGTAAAAAGAAGGGGCTGGAACATGAGACAACGTGGATGGACCTTGAGGACATCCTGTTGAGTGGAACAAGCCAGACGCAAAAGGACAAATATTGTTGGATCTGGTTTTTATGAAATACATAGACTACGCAAATTTATGGAGACGGAAAGCAGAAGCGTGGTGAGCAGGGGCTGGGGGAGAGGTGACGGGGAGTCGATGCTTAATAGGTGCAGAGTTTCGTTTTGGGGCATGGATGGTGGTGATGGTCGTGCAACATAGTGAACATAATTAACGCCGCTAATTGCACACGTAAAAATGGTTAAAACGGGAAATTTTATACTGTATCTACATTACCGTAAAAAAATTTAAACAAGCCAATGAATGAGCAGGGACCTGACCCCTCTCCTCCTCTACGGCCACCTGGTCCTCACTGGCCCTGCCTGCCTCTGCCTTGGCAGGAACCAGGTGACCGCCAGGCCTCCATCAGGCCATGGCCCTGCCCTGCTTCCAGTCCTCCCTTGGCCTCCCACACTCCTCTGCACACCGAGCGCTGCCCAGCATGCTCCCACGTCCTCACTGACCCACTTCCCCGTCCACTCTGCTTCTTGAGTCCCCACCCCCCCACACGCTCAGTCCCATCTCAGGGTCCCTGCAGCAGCTGCTCCCTCGGCCCAGACACTCGTCCCTCCAATGTCCGCGGGCTGGCCACCTCCTCGTCCTTCAGACCCTGGCTCAATGTCGTCGCTCAGGAAGCCTTCCCCGCACCCTCCCCTCCCGTTGTCCTCTCTGTAACACTCATCACTTCTGAAAACATCCTCTCCTTGTTTGTGCGTTTATGGTCTGCCTCACCCACCCCTGCGCTGGCCCGAATGTCAACAAGACAGCAGGACAAGTCTGGCTGGGAGCAGGCGGTCCATAAACAGTGGCTGAGCAACCACGGAACAGTCCAGACACAGGAACTCTAACGAGAGCTGGTGAAGATGCTGAGTGAGCACGATCATCTAGTTTGGGGGTGACAGGGGCAGCGGGCCCGGCCGGCACCTGCCTGCACCAGACAGGGCGCTCCCCCACCACAGCGGTCCAGAGAAAGCCCCCCACCCTGGCCCCGCTGATATCAGCGCCATCCTGCCCCGGCAGCCCCGGTGGTGCCAGCTCCCCTGCCGCGCAGGCTCGTCCGTCCTCCAGGGACAATGTACAAAGGCCCACTTCAGAGAGTGCCTCAGCGCCATCTCTAGCCCAGAAGGCCCGAGGCTGGGGGAAGGGAGGGAGGGCACCCCTGTCCCCACCCCTGAACTCACAGGGCCTCGGGCAGCATTAGGGGCAGGCGACAGCATTGAGCAAAAAGCTGGAGAAGCCCTGCGTGGGCCCCTGCCTCCCCCGGCAGATGGGGTCACACTGAGAGGGGCTCGAGCACAGGGTGGCAGAGGTCGGTCTGCGTGGACCCAGGGGTGGGAGTGGGTGGCACTCCCACGGGACAGCAGGGGGTGTGCACACCTGTGCACTTGTAGCTGGCGTGGCGGGGTTGATGCATGGGGGCAGCAGGGAGGGCAGCAGGCAGGGGCACGAGTACCACAGGCCTGGTCAAATCCCACCTGGACAGCTCGCTCAGCTGAGAAACAAGGCTCACAGAACTCTCACAAAGGGCCGTTCCGACAACTGGAGCAGGTGCTTTGACCCAGCCTGGCACCGAGGGATGCTCGGCCACTCTGGCATCCCAGGGATTTCTCCCTCTGGGCCCTTCCACCCAACAACCCATGCCAGGAACCCAGGGGCCACCCCAAATCCTCCCCTCTCGCTTACCCCCACGGCCACCTGGCCCACTGTGCCCACCCACGCTCACCTGCACAGCGGCAGAGCTTCCTGCTGGGCCTCTGGCCCCGTCCCCATGAGCCAAGACACTGCTCCTCCCAGCTGCACGGATAAAGTCCTGCTCCCGGCTCTCAGGATAAAGCCCAGATTCTCTAAGGTGGCTCAGGGGTTTCTGTGTAATCTTACACCCCCACCCCCACCCCCACGCCTGTCTCTGGAGAGTTCCTCTGAGCCGCACTTCCTCCCAGAAGCCTCCCTGACCCTGGCCCTTGGAAAGGCCCTGGTTGTCACACGCCTGGCGCCTGGCCCAGCCCCAAGGCTCCTCCCCGATGCGCGGGCCCCAGCCCTCACCCCCAGCCCCCAGCACTAAGCAATCTGTTGAATGAAGGGTCGACCCCTCCCCACAAATCTGGTCAGATGCTGCAGGGCGCTCAGTGGCGGCCCAGGGTTCTAGGCCGGCCTGCGTGTGACTGGGGGCTTGTCACAGCCTCCCCCCGAAGTGGCTCATCTAAGTGAATTCACAGGGTCCCTTCTGAAGCTCCTGGTGGATGGTGGCAGTGGAGGGAGGAGAGCAGCAAGTGAATAGCTACGTGGCCCAGGAGGGACCCCGGAGGAAGGTGAGCACGAAGGGACGGCCACGAGTGGGTGAGTCGGGCCTCCCCGCCAGGCACAGCCACTTGCCGTGAGCAGCTTGAGCGCAGAAGGGCCACGGGCTGCCTCGGCTAGCTCTGGGACCCCAGGCAGGCCCCCGCCCTCCTGGCAGAAAAGGGGAGGCGAAAGGCGGCCCGCGGGGTCCTTGGGAGGACCTGGGGAGGGGGTGGGGGTGGCAGGGTCCCTCCTATCACCTGGGAGTCTGACCCTTTCTCCTTTCTCCTCTGGGTCATCCTCCGTCCGCCCAGCCTGCCCCTGGCACATTTCTGCTCTGGTCTCTGGGGCTCCTGCCGAGAGCCAGGCTTGGGAGTAGAGAGACAGCGGTGTAGACAATAAGCTACCTGCGGGCGGATGTGTTCAGCTTCAAGAATTAGGGGGGCAGATGTGGCTCAAATGGTTGGGCGTCCGTCTCCCACATGGAGGGACCCGGGTTCGATCCCGGGGACCTCCCGGTAAAAACAAACAAACAAAAAAACACAAGAATTGGCTTGCGTCTCGGGGGGAGGAGGCATGGCTGGAGCAGTAGTGACCCTCCCTTTCTAGAGAGGCAGCCCCCCACCCCGGTTTCACTCCCCACTGCACCCGCAGCCCCTGCTCAGTAAACAAATTCTGTGTGGACGAACACACACCTTTTTCGGGAGGGTGAGGGTGACGACGGAGGCCTTGAGGCCATGAGGTGCCTGTGTGGCTAGTTAGTGAAGAGGCGGCCACACCCTGCCCTCAGCTCCCCACGAGGGGCCCTGTGGGTCAGGCCCCAGTCATCTCCCCTGGGGAAACCCCCACACAGCCAGCCCCCCAATGGCTGGGGAGTCTGGGCCGACTGCGCTGCTGATGCTGCCCCTGTACCTTGTGAGACCCATGCCCATCTTGTCTCCTCCGGTAGATACCCAACCCCTCCCTCTCCAGGGATTCATTAAGTGTCCCAGCAGGCATGCTGGGAACAAATGTGCCACTGACTTTGGGGAAAGAGAGAACATCAGCAATCAAAACCCATCATCGCAAGGTGCAAAGGGAAACGCAGGAGTGGGGTGGCCCAGGGTCCCACTTCAGCTCAGCACTGACCCACTAGGGGGCCCTGAGCACCCACGAGGCATCTCAGGTTACTCCGTCCTCAGGGCAACCCCGTCTCACAGATGAGAAAACCGAGGCTCGGAGAGGAGAGCAACTTGCCCAAGTGTGTGCAGCCAGGAGGCTGCGAGGGCGCCCTGAACCCCGGCCCGCTCAGCAGCACCGGGTACGTGTCCACGGCTGCACACCGAGGCTCAACACTTCCCCACCCCTTTTGGGCCTCAGTTTCCCCACCGACCACTGGGGGCCTGGACCGACTCTTCCAGCTCTGACCGCTGTGAGTGTGCCAGGTTCTAGAAGGACCTGCATGCTAAGAGGTCTGCTGCTTCATGCCCACCCCCAAGTTCTGTATTCCAGCTCCTTGGTCTGCAGCTAGAGGCTCTCCTTCCTAGGCCTGGGTTCTAGTCTCTGGTGGCCAAGTTCTCCTCTCCCGTAAGTTCTGCGTCACGGGCTCTATAGCCTGGCCAGGGGTTCTGTATTCTACATGCCCCACTCACCCGTTTCCTCTCCAGGGTGCTGTAGCCCCCCTGGCACCCAATGGAGCTCACAGCCCACGCCTCTGGGCTCCAGCACCGGCAGGCCAGCGTCAGCAGAAAGTCAATGGTGATGACCCATCTGCCAGGCCCCGGGGGCAGAAGTGAAGCAGCCAGCTGGTGGGCAGCACCTGGGAGGAGTCAGGGGGCCGGCCAGGTGGGGAGCCCAGCCCAGCCAAGGCCCGGGGGTGGAGGGCAAAGGCCACATACGGAGGACAGCAGGGCCCCTGTCAGGCTGGAGTGGGGGATCCGTGGAGAAGGAAGGCGCAGAGGCCGGGGCTGTGCCCCGGAAAGGAGATGAGAGGTGTTTGGATGGACTTCTCGGGTGGCTATATGTTATATATGTTATATATACGTAATGCCAGGTTGCCCCAGGCCTGGGTTCCCACTGACCCAATCCAGGAATGTGAGGAACACAGGCTGTTTGCTGCAGGTGCACCCGTTTGGGAAGATGTGCTGAGAGCCAGGCAACTCCCGCCAGGCAAGACCCCACAGCCGGTTCCTCTGGAGGCCACCCACAAGACAGTGGCTGTTCTCAGGGCCCCTTTTCTTCCCTCTCGCCTTTAGATGGTAACTTCATTTTTCCGGCTACGAGGTTTCTCATACATCCTAGACAATCTGGAAAGCACAGCCAAAGAAAGAGGACATCACCTACCATCGCCACTCCTTGGCTAACGTTTTGGCCTAAGCTCGCACAGACTGTCTATTTCCTGCACACCTCTTTGCTGGAATGAACCATCGACATGGATTTCCTGCCAGCTTTGGGACATTCTTCTCTAATGAGCTTTGCCTTTCTCCATGCTGGAGGACTGGAGCCCTGAGACTTTGCTCTCCTCGGCTCCTTCTCATCCACTCCCAGACCTGACCTGGATCCTGGCGAGAGATGCACCAGCCTTGGGGGCGGGGGGAGGGCAGCAAGGGCAGAGCCCTGCGGGCTGGACTCTCTTCCTACAAGCCACAAAGGGGACACCTGGCCGAGTTCTGGGCAATGCTGGGCAAGTCCCAAGGGCCCCTGGGCCTCAAAGTCCCCTCCTGTAATGAGTGGGCTCCGCTGGCTAAATGGCTTCAAGGTTCCCCAGCCCGGCCCCTCCCTCGGTGGAGGCGACAGTCACCAGGGCTGGGCTGCCCCTTCCAGCACTGCCAGAAGCCACACCGGGAGGGCCCCCTTGGCCAGCTAGATGACCAAGAAGAGGAAAGCAAAGCCCTGCGTCTGGTCCTGCTGACTCCGCCCAGCAAAGGCACTTCCGGAGCCCCAGCTGTCCTCTCTGCACGCGATGGGCATTTCCTGCCAGGCCTGTGTTATGGTAAAGCGGTCCGCAGGGCGGGCAGACAGCATTCTCTGGCCCTGCCCTCACAAGCCATCCCTGGGGACGGGGTCAGCCATGGCTTCCTGGAAGGGTCTTAAAGGAGGAACCAGCCAGGAAAAGAAGAGGGGATGGCACTCTAGAGAGCACCACAGCACCTGCAAAGGACCTCAGCTTGGGGGCACATCTGCCCGCTTCAGCCGGGCAAGTGCCCGGAGCTGGGACCATGGCTTCAGTCACTTTCCCCAGGGGCAGGCGCAGGCCCTCCCCAAGCTTACATGTGGAGCTAAGCTTCCTGCCCCGCCCCAGAGTCAGCCTGAGGACCTGGTCATGGGAGGGGGGTTGCCCTGGACCTCCTCATTGCATTTCCCTCTAATGACGCTAACGGGTCTTTTGGTGCAGCCAGCCCACCTGTCCGGCTGGGCCCAGAGCCGGCCCCAACTCCCCTGGGCACATGGGGTGCGACCCTGGAGAACCACCCACACTCCCTGGGCCTCTGTTTAAGGATCGAAGGCCGCCCGTGTTGTGCCAGGGGCCCGGATGGTAATAAGCATTCCAGAGCACCCCTGACCCCGCCAGGCTGGGCCTCCTGGTGCCAGGCCCCTGACCCACGCGGGCCACGCGTTCCTGCCATCAGCCCAGGTGGGGGCTCTCCTCTACCACCTGCCCCCAGACGCAGAACTCGGACCCCAGGCACAAGCACGGGTGGAACACACAGCCAGACCCTCGGGGCCACCGTGAGAATGAAACTGTCGAGGGCAAGCACAGCCTCATCCGTTCATTCACTCATCAGGCAGGCTCTGTCACCGCACAGCTCCTTCCTGGCTGTGGTACCCGGCAAGTCCCCTCCCTGTCTGGGACTCAGTTTCCAGACTGCAAAATGAGAGCTCCATCCCAGGGTTCTTGAGAAATGGAAATGAGGTCATGTGAGAAAGCACCAGCATCTAGTTCCCGTCCACGCCACAAACAGTCCTGACAACCGTTCATCTTCGGAGCCTGGGTGACAGTCAGAAGGCACCTTCTCACTCTTCCACCTAAATCAGCTCAACACCGGGGTTTCTGGAAGCCGCCCTTACCCTCTAGTGTGGCACCACTCAACAAATAGAGACTACTTATCAAATGCCTTCGAAGTGCCAGGCGCCATGCCAGGGCCCGGGCGTGCCAGGCCCGGGAGCACAGCCCTTCCTTCCCCGTCCTCGGCTGCCCTCCCGGCTGCTCCTTTCCTGCGGCAGCCACCATCGCTCACCCAATACGCTTCACCCCACTTGTGCTAGGCCCTGGGTGGGGAGGGGAAGGTACACCCTGAGAGATCTGCTCTGAGTAGTAAGCCAGCTTGCCAGCTTCGGGGGCCCCGCCCAGCCTGGGACCTGCTTTCCAGAGCAAGTGCCGGGATAAAAGCCATGGGAGTGCAGGGACAGCCCTGTGGGTGAAGAGCTGGGGGAGGGGATGGGAGCAGAGGCGGGAACACAGACTGGGTGGGCACACAAGGACCGGGGGTCTCGTCAAGCAGCCTGGACTTTGTGGGGCAGGGCAGAGGTTCTTAAGAGTCCAGAGGCCCCTAAATGCCCAGGGCAGCGTTTTTTAAAACTGTGGTGTCTCTGCCCTCTCCTGGGTGGGATTCCCACTCAGCAGGGCTGGGTGGGGCCTGTGAAATTTGTGCTTTCCCCAAGCCACCCAGGTGAGGCTGAGCAGGGCTTCCAAGGGATAGGGCCCCAGGGCAGGGGGGAAGCGGGGTGTGGCAGGGAGGGCAGCCTGGAGGAAGCCTGCCAGCAGGCATCCCTGCAGAGAGGAGCATGCCTTCTGGAAGCCCACAGGGAGAGCACAGCAGGCTCCGCAGTCCACTTCGCAGCCCCCTCAAGCTGCCAAGTGGAGATAGCAATAGCACCTGGCTCTCAGAAGTTGTAAGGAGTCACTGGGGTAACTCAGGAAAGCACTTGGCCAGGGCCCAGCACAGAGTAAGTGCTCCATAAAGAGCTGCAAGTTACTATGGCTCAGAGGTTGGGTGCCGAGGGACAGCCTCGAAAGTAGCCACCGTGGCCTCTGCTGGCCAGAAGCCCAGAGCCTGCCTCTGGCTGCCCTCCCTCACTCAGATGCCTGGCTCTGGGCTGCTCCTTCTGGGAAGTTCCCGGCTGCCCAGAGAGGGCAGCAGGAGGGCAGGTCCTGAGAAGGCCCCAATGTCTGCACAGGCTCCAGTCTCCCCTCATGGGGAATTCCCACTTCAGTGGGAACTAAAGTCTTGAGCCAAAAAAATAAGCTCTAAGTTTGTAAAACAGCAGAGTAATTCGGTGTGTGAGTTCTATTGCCCCTGCCTTTATTGTTTTATAGAAAAGATGAAAATAAGTGAGCAGACAGGAGTTGCCACTTCAGATGGTGCAAGGGAAAGTATTTTGGGACTCCGTTAACTTCCTGGATCATGTGCAAGGCCTTGGGCCCCCTGGTCAGCCGCAGGACAGGGTGCCCTGGGCCTTCTACCAGGCCTACCTCTAGCCTACGGGCAGCCTCAATGCCTCCTACAGCCTCAGTTTCCCCTTCTGGGTGCAGGTCCCTGCACCCGTCCCTCAGGAGGGTCTGTCCCCTTCATCAAGGATGGGGACAGGGAGGGATGGGCAGTACAGCTGGGCTGCGCCCTAGGCTGAGAGCCATTCATCCACTTCCTCTCCGCTCACTCATTGGCTTTTCCACCCACACAGCAACTAGCACTGGGGCCGCCCGCCAGGAGCCCAGCTCTCAGTGGGCCTCCCTGAGCCAGGGACAGGGACGTTCAAGCCAAGAGGAAAAGGATGGGTCAGAGCTAACTGAAACTGTGCCTCAATTTCCTCACATGTAAAGGGAGGATTCTAGTGTGACAATAAATGGTAGCTATTAATATTTTTTTAAGGGGGCGGATGTGGCTCAAGTGGTTGGGCATCCGTCTCCCATATGGAGGGACCCGGGTTCGATCCCTGAGACCTCCCGGTAAAAAAAAAAATTTTTCTTAAAGGCAGGCAGGGTGCATGCCTGGGGGTTAAGGCCAAAGAGGGTCAGTCTGATTTGGGGTGGCGGGCTGGCCCCGCGGAGGACGCAGCGCATGAGAAGGCTTTCAGGGAGTGACAGCGAAAAAGCAGGGAGGAAAAGACGGGCAGAGGGAGCAGAGGTGGGGCCTGTTCCGAGGGCCAGCGAGGGGGTGAAGCCTTTGCCCTCAGGTCCAGGGGAGGCCCAGGGAGGAGGGGCTGGAGCAGAGGTGGTTAGAGCCCCAGGAGGGGAGGGCACCACAGGCTCTCCATCCCCTCTACACTCCACCCACATTGCAAGTGGGGAAGGATCTGGGGGGGGGGTCTAAGAGCCGGGGGGGCCCTCGAGTGGGAACGATCTGGCTGAGGCCGCCATCGCCTCTCCTGCAAACCCCTCCCATCTACAGCGTCACCTGGCAGCTCCCCAGCCGACAGTATCAGGGGCCGGCCCTTACTCCTTGTTCAACAGTCATTTACTAAGCTCCTACTGAATGCCTGGCACATACAGCTCCTGTTGCAAGACCACTGTTAAGCTATGGGTAGCCTGGAGTCAGCCTTGCTGGAAGGGTTTACACCACAGACACTGGCCAAGGTTACTCCTGCAGGATTTTTTTTTTCTTTTTCAGAGAGCCAGTTGCCGGCACACCATTGCCCCCTGCCTGGGCGCTGGACACAGAAGGGCAGATCTCTGCCCATGGGACTCATGGACAGACGGCGAAGAAAGCAGGGATGGGGACAGTGCGTCCCCAGGGATGGGCTGTGGGGTCTCCAAGGAGGCAGGGGAAACAGCACAGAGCTGCTCAACCTGCAACAGTAAGCACTTAATGATTATCTTCTACCACCCCTCTGGTAATTTCCACTGTCACCCCCATTTTAGAGACGAGGAAACTAAGGCACACAGAGACAGAGTCACGTGCCCAGAAGTGGCAGGGCTGGAATTTGAACCCAGGTCACAGGATCTGGGGTCCCTGCTGACTTTTACACCTGGATGCCTCATGGCACAATTACTACCAGCTTCCCCCTGGCCCGGGCAGAAGGCTCAGGGCTAGGAAGAGCGTGGGCACCCAGTGGGCCAGGGGCCCAGCTGGATTCTCATCTCCTCTTGGACACCGTGCCCCCACCTCCGGGCCCAGACGGCTGAAGAAATTTAGGGAGACCTGGTCCCTATGTGGAGGGCTGGAGCTGGCTGAGGGGAGGGGAGTCAGGGTCCCCTGAAGGCCTTGGCTGGGAGCCGGGAGGCAGTGGTCTCTGCAGACCACCCTGCCCCCAGCACTCCCCACGGCTCCTGTCCTCCCAGAGCAGTGCGAGGACACGGATGCGCGGCTCTCCCAGGCCTTGGCTCCCTCTGGAGCCCCCCTCACCACGGCCAGGTGGAGCCAGCCTGCCCACCAGCTGGCATGGACGTCCAGTTTCACAGGTAATAACACCCACACAGCAGCTGGCAACTTCTGAGCACTGCCAGGGTGCTGGGCACCCACACGCGTCACCTCTTCAAGCCTCTCCCCAGCAATGTGGAGTAGCCTCCCCGTGTGACAGATGTGGAAACTGAGGCGCAGAAAGCTGACTTGCCTGAGGTGGTCTGGCTGCCACAATAAAAGGACTTACGCTTTCGAGTGTGTGTCAAGCGGCCCTGACCTGACCATGAGGGGCCCCGGGCAGCCCCTCAGGAGGGCATCTCTGCATGCCTGCCCTGGCTCCCTGCCGCCCTCAGGAGCATGGCCCACCATTTCGCCTCCCCCAGGCCCTGCTCTCTCCAGCCTCTTTCCCTCTCCTTATCTCAGTTCTTACTCTTACCACTCACAGAGTTTGCCCACCCCCCACAGCCACTTCTCAACACACACCAGGCACCCTCGCCCCTCTGAGCCTCTGCTCATGCCATTCCCTTTGCCCTGAATGCCCTTCCCACCTTTCTCCACGGGGCCAGCTCTTCCAGTCTCCCGTTAGCATATCTTCCAGAAAGTTCTCTCCCCATCTTGGGCTGGGCTCCCCTCTTTCCAACATCCCTAGGACCCCGGGCCCATCTCCTTAGCACTCAGCAGCATTAACAGCTGCACAGCACTGCCAGCTCCTCCACTGGGGGGCCTGTCCTCCTCTGCCCTCTGTCCCCATGGCTGGCCAGGTGCCCGGGCCTTTAGGAACTGCCCTGGAGGTGACACACCAGTGCCCTCAACACCCCCATCAAGGCAGATCTGGACTGTAATTAAAAAGAGAGCTCTGCTGTAGGGAGGAGGCCACCCATTTCTGGCAGACCACAGAGGGACCCCCACGGGGGGAATGCTCCTGCCCTCCTGCCCACACCCAGGGCTGCTGGGGCCCATCTCTGCTCCTCACAGCACCCCAGCTCAGGCACCACCATCCCCTGCACCCAAACCGGCTCCCCTCCCCTCCCCCGTCCCAGAACTCACTGTTTGCAGATATTTATAGTGCCCTCCCCCAGCCAGATTCCCTCCCCCGCCCTGGGCAGTGCAGTGGGAAGTGCAGGAGGCCCCCTCAGGAAAAGATGGGGGTCCCTTAGCCCCTCGCCTGATCCCCAGGGGAGCTACAGCTCCGGCCCCTGCACTCGCCCCTAGCACCCCCGAAACGGTCTGGGCCGCGGTTGCAGCAGACCCGGGGTGGGCGGAAAGGGGCGGTGGGGGGGGCGGCGGGAGAGGCGGGCGCCGGAGGTTTGGTGGGGGGCGCAGCGCACAAAGCATGGCTCTGGGCCCCGCGCCTGGGGGACGCCCCCAGCCCTGGCTGGGGGAGGGGGGTTGAAGGGAAGAGGCTCTGCCCTCCGCGGCCACGGAACGCTCGGCTGAGCAGCCCGGTTGGGGGAGGGGGCGCCAGAGCCGAGCAGCCGCCCCTGCATCCCGCCCCCCACCTCGGCAAGAAGCGCCCAGACATCCCGACACCCCCCGCCCCGGGCCCCAAGCCCTAGAGCTCCCGCCCCCACCCCCGCCCCCGGAGGTCACGCTCTGGGAGGGGGGCTATGGGAACCGAGATGGGGGCGCGCAGCCACCGCCGAGGAGGAGGCGCGGAGATGGAGGCGGAGGGCCGGGAGGGCCGGGAGGGAGGCGGTTGCGGTGCGGGCCCCCAGGACTCCAGGGTCAACTCACCCATCGCCCGCCGGCTCTCAGCAGCGGCGGCAGCAGCGGCGGCGGCTCCGCGGCCCCCGGGGCCCCCGGCGGGGAGATGCTGGCGTCCGCCGCAGCCTCTCGCCCCATCCCGGGCTCCGGCGGCGGCGGCTGCGGCGGGCGCCCGGCATCGCAGGCGGTGCGGCCCTGGCCCGGCCCCGGCCCGGCCCCGATCCCGCCCCCCACCTCCA
>JAKSZT010054301.1:2290882-2355224 GCA_026826555.1 Tolypeutes matacus | reverse complement strand
AAGGCAAGCCCGCCCGCACGGCGTGGTTAGCTGACCCAGCGAGCACAAGCAGCAAGGGGGGCATAAATGAATAAATAAATAAAATCTCCTCCTTCCCTCCTCAGCTCCCTGGACATCCTTCTTCCCAGGAGAGAAGGATTGTTTCCAGTATGGCTTCCCCACTGGGCACAAAATATCACATCCCTACATTTTTTTGTTGTTGTTTTCTTTTCTTTCTTTCTTTTTTTTTTTTAAATCACATCCCTCCACTTTTGCAGCCCTCAGCCAAGGAGAGTGGGTGCTATGACATGCCCAAGTAAGGGTCCTGGGAAGCTGTGGGGCTGGGGGCTTTCTGGTCCGGCACGCCCAGCCTGGAGCAGGTGCCCCGTAGCACCCATCTGTCACCTAGCATGTGCCCTTTCCTCCTGTGCAAGCTCTGCTCCCCCAAAGACCGTGAGCTCTGCAGTTCTGGACGAGGCCTGAGCCACAAATGTGCCCTTTTGTCCTTTAATATTTTTAATTCACTTTGGTGAACAGATAATAGTTGCACACAGTACAATGCTTAAAAAGCACTGAAGGGTGTCCACTGAAAAGTAAATTTCCCAGCCCCAGGCCAGACCCCCGACCCGGGGCCAGGCCAGGCCAGCCACTTACCCTCTACGTAAGGATCTTGCCTTCAAGACATATTTTTTGAGGCAGCTCCCCTGACATGAAGCCATTTTCTTGTGACCTAGAAAACAACCCATTACGCTTACAGCTCGCCTCCCTATTGGTGCTGTTTTAACCAGGCACAAAACAGACATGTTCGTCCGTCCCTGAGCCCCTGAGCCCCCAGCCCCGCCCACGGGGCGGTGTGAGAGGGGAGGACGTGCCGGGAGGGTAGCGTTGCTGGATGGTCGAGGCTTCTTGGTGCAGTGGCTTAACCTTTCTGCTCACCTGTGAAGTGGGGATGATGCCTCCCTCGTGAGGCTGCTCAGAAGACTCAGTGGGTCCCTGTGAGTCAGCTGCCCTTGCCAGGCCTTCCCTGGCAGCCAGTCTGGCTTAGCTGGCACCATGACTGCGCAGGAGGCCAGAGGATGTGTGGTGCCCGTACCATCTCCCCAATACTGGGTACACGCCTGGGCACAGGAGACCCTCAATAAATATTTACAGGAAAAAGGTAAATAAATGAGGGGTGCGGATGTGGCTCAAGCAGTTGGGTGCCTGTCTCCCACATGGGAGGTCCCAAGTTTGGTTCCCAGTGCCTCCTAAAGAAGACGAACAGGAGCTTCTGGGAAGATGGCGGACTGGGAAGACATGGGACTCTCTTCTCCACCAGAAAAAAAGCTAGAGGACAGACTGAAACAGCCTGGAAAAAGATCTTCTAGGGTTTAGTACACCAGACAAAGACTGGACACCGCCCAGAAAAGAGGGACAAAGGAGGGGAATCACAATGTCAGAACTGTGAGTTGAAACCAGCGGCTGCGGGCACCCTCCACCACACTAAAGACACTTTAGAATTCTCAGGCTGACAGACAAAGGGGGCTCCCGGGATCCACCACCCCAGGAAAGGGGAGAGAGAGGGACACAGCCTAAGGCTGACTCAGCTTCTGACCCACAAATTTGGTCTGCTGTGTCCCACGAGCCCTTCCAGGCTGGAGGGGACGGCGCTGTGGTTTGCCCTGGGAGCCTGCACTGGCTGGAGAGATCCGACCCTCTCAATCTCCCTCTCTTCTAGCCTGGACTGATTGTTGAGGACACTCCTCTATAGGAAAGGGGAGAAAGGGGAACACAGCCTAAGGGTGATTCAGCTTTTGACACAAATTTGGTCTGCTGTGTCCCACGAGCCCTTCCAGGCCAGGTGGGGCTGCACCATTGGGAGCCAGCAAAGGGCTAAAGAGATGCGACCCTCCCAATCTCCTCTACTAACGAGGACTGGTTGTTGGGATGCAGAGGGTAGTGAAATTATTTCCTACCTGGGAAAAGGAAGGGGAGCCAGAGAAGGCTGGAGAACTGTCTCTGAGAAAGTTTGAATTACAAGGTTCTTAGCCTCCAGGCAGGAAGCTCTATCACATTGATCCAGTCTGTGTTGCAACACACTCCAAGCAGGCATTGAACAGTGAGGTCTGCCAAAGGGCGCCATCTGCAGTCAGACCACGGAAATGCATGTGAGAAAATTAAAAATAACGAAGAGAGGCTTTTTCCAGCCTTTATAGCCTCCCTCCCCAAGGCTCTGCAATCAAATACTGGGCCAGAGCCCAGTTTTGAGCAACTAGCAGGGACAATCCTAATGATCCAGGCTGAACCAAGAATCAAAGAACAGAAGTAACACACAGCCTTCCACCACTAAATCCTTAAGAAAGAGACAGAAATTGAGCATCTGAGTAAACTACATCCTAATACGATGCCTAGACATCAGGAAAAAATTACAAGCCATACTAAGAAAATGGAAGACATGGCCCAAGAAAAGGAATATATCAAAGCCCCAGAAAAGATGCAGGATTTGAGAGAACTAATTAACGAGATGTGCCTAAATTTCCAAAATCAAATTGAGTTGAAAGACAATATGGCTAAAGAGATAAATGACATCCAGAAGACATTGAGTGAACACAAAGAAGAATTTGAAATCCTGAATAGAAAAGTAACAGAGCTCATGGGAAAGAAATACACAATAGGTGCGATGAAAAACACATTAGAGGCATACAACAGCAGACTCGAAATGATAGAAGAACAAGTGATACCAAAGACAGAACAGCTGAAATTGAAGAGAGAAAAGAATGGGAAAAATTGAGCTGAGGCTCAGAAAGTTGAATGACAATCCGAAACACAACAGCATACATGTCATGGGAGTTCCAAAAGGAGGAGAGAAGGAAAAAGGGAAAGAAAGAGTATTTGAGGAAATAATAGCTGAAATTTTCCCAACTTTCACGAAAGAAATGAACTTACATGTCCAAGAAGCACAGCATACCACAATCAGAATAAATCTGAATAGACCTACTCCAAGATGCAAACTATTCAGAATGTCAAACACCAAAGATAAAGAGAAAATTTGAGAGCAGCAAGGGAGAAGCAAACCATCACATGCAAGGGACACCCAGTAAGACTTAGCGCAGATTTCTCATCAGAAACCATGGAGGCGAGAAGACAGTGGTATGATACAATTAGGAAACTGAAATAGAAAAACTGCCAGCCGAGAATTCTTTATCCAGCAAAATTGTCCTTCAAATATGAAGATGAGTATAAAACATTCACAAACAAACAGAAACTAAGAGAGTTTGCAAAAAAGAATCCACCTTTGCAGGAAATATTAAAGGAAGCCTTAGAACCTGAAATAAAATGACAGGCTAGAGAGAGGCCTGGAAGAGAGTGTAGAAGAAAGAATAGCAGAAAGGATAACTGAAAAAGAAAAAAGACAAAAATATGACACGACATAAGAAAACCAAAGAATAAAATGATGGAAGTAAATAATGCATTTACAGTATTATCATTGAATGTGAATGGATTAAACTCCCCAATCAAAAGATACAGGCTGAAAGAATGGATTGAAAAAAAAACATGAGTCAAAGGATGTTTATGTGGGAGGTTGTGGGAGGTGTGGGAAGTGGGGCATATGGGAATCCCTATATTTTTTGTGTAACATTTATGTAATCTAAGTAGCTTCTAAAAAATAAAAAAATCATTAAAAAAAAAAAAATGAGCCATCCATATGATGCCTACCATAGACTCACCTTAGACCCAGAGATATAAACTGGCTGAAAGTAACAGGTTGGAAACAGATACTCCATGCAAATAGTAGCCAGAAAAGAGCAGGGGTAGCTATACTAATACTGGACAAAACAGACTTTAAATGCAAAAAAGTGCTAAGAGATATGGAAGGCCATTCTATATTGATAAAAGGCACAATGCACCAGGAAGATGTAACAGTCATAAATATCTATGCACCTAACCAGGGTGCCCCAAAATACCTGAGACAAACTCAGGCAAAACTGAAGGGAGAAATAGACATTTCTACAATAATCGTTGGAGACTTCAACAGTCCACTCACATCATTAGCTAGAACAACCAGAGAGAAGATCAACAAGGAAACAGAGAACTTGAACAATGTGATAAGTGCATTAGACCTAACAGACATATACAGAACACTGCATCCAAACTCAGCCGGTTATACATTCTTCTCAAGTGCGCATGGATCTTTCTCCAGGATAGACCACATGTTAGGTCACAATACAGCTCTCAATAAATATAAAAAGATTGAAATTATACAAAGCACCTTCTCAGATCATAATGGAATGAAACTGGAAATCAATATTAGAAAGGAAAAAGGTAAATTCATCCCATGTCGCTCTTCTTTTTTAGAATGTTTTTGGCTATTCAGGTGCACTTTCCCTTCCAAATAAATTTGGTAATTGTCTTTTCTATTTCTGTAAGTAGGCTGTTGGAGTTTTAATTGGTATTGCATTGCATTTATAAATCAGTTTGGGTAGTTGACATCTTCACAATATTTAGTCTTCCAATCCATGAAGACAGAATGTCTTTCCATTTGTTTAGGTCTTCATTGAGTTCTTTTAGCTTTGTTTTATAGTTTTCTGAATATAGGTTCTGTACCTCTTTGGTTAAATTGATTCCTAGATATTTGAGTCTTTTTCTTGCTATCGTAAATGGAATTTCCCCCCGATTTCCTCCTCAGTTTGTTCATTGCTCGTGTACAGAAACATTATTGATTTTTGAGTGTTGATCTTGTGTCCTGCCACTTTGCTAAACTCATTTATTAGCTCAAGTAGCTTTATTGTAGACATTTCAGAATTTTCTAAAGATAGGATCATGTCATTTGCAAATAGTGTAATTTACTTCCTCTTTTCCCATTTGAAGTCCTTTTATTTTTTCTTGTCTAATTTGTCTAGCTAGAACTTCTAGCACAATGTTGAATAACAGTGGTGACAGTTGGCATCCTTGTCTTATTCTCGCGCTTAGAGGGAAAGCTTTCAATCTTTCCCCGTTGAGTACAATATTGGCTGTGGGTTTTTCATACATGCCCTTTATCATAATGTGGAATTTCCCTTCTATTCCTATCTTTTGAAGTGTTTTTTTCAAGAAAGGATGCTGGATTTTGTCGATTGCCTTTTCTGCCTTGACTGAGATGAGAGTCCCCTGATCCCTTGTTTTTTTCCCCTTAAATTTACTAATATGGTGTATTTTGCTAATTGATTTTTCTGGTGTTGAACTACCCTGAATACCAGGAATAAATCCCACTTGGTCATGTGTGTAAGTCTTTTGATACACTGTTGGATTCCATCTGCAAGTAGTTTGTTGAGAATTTTTGTATCTATGTTCCTTAGAGAGATTGGTCTGTAATTTTCTTTCTTCCTTTCCTTTCCTTTCCTTTCCTTTCCTTTCCTTTCCTTTCCTTTCCTTTCCTTCCTTTCTTTCCTCCCTCCCTCCCTCCCTCCCTCCCTCCCTCCCTCCCTCTTTCTTTCTTTCTTGACTTTATTTTCCTTTTGGTGTAGTTCTATGACTTTCTGTCTTCGGTATTACTTATCCTTTCTTCTATCATTTTGAGTCTGCTGTTATATGCCTCCAATGTGGTTTTTGTTGTTGTTGTTATTTTATTGACTTATTATATTTATTTCCCTTACAAGTGTGAGTACATGCACTTGTATGAGTTATGATATAAAAGATATTTTTTTAATCTTTTTAAAATTTTTTCTTTTTTTAAAGATACTTAGATTACAGAAATGTTACATAAAAATATAGGGGATTCCCATATGCCCTGCTCCCCACACCTCTCCCATTTTCCCACATTAACAACATCCTTCATTAGTGAGGTACATTCATTGCAAATGATGAACACATTTTGGAACATTGCCACTAATTGTGGATTAAAGTTTACACGGTAATTTACACTTCCTCCCACCTAATTCTGTAGGTTATGGCAAGATATATAATGGCCTGTATCTGTTATTGTAATGTCATTCAGGACAATTCCCAAGTCCTGAAAATGCCCCCATATTACACCTGTTTTCCCCTCTCCCTGCCCTCAGAACCTCCAGAGGCCACTGCCTCCACATCAATGATATAATTTCTTCTACTGCTAAAATCACAATTAGTCTATAGTAGAATATCAATAAGTCTACTTTAGTCCATAGTTCATTCCCCAGTCCTGAGGATTCTGGAATGGTGATGTCCACTCCACTTCTGATTGAGAGGGTGCTGTGATCCTGTGGGCTGATGGATGGGACTCTCTTGCTTGACGTTCGTAGGCTCTCTCGGGTCCTTGGTATGGTAGTTGTCCATCATCACGTCCTTGTTAGTTGTCCTGGTTGAAACCAATGAACTGGAAAGTAGGTGTTGCAACTCCATCAAGATTCAGGGCCCAGCTGGCTCATGGAAAGCCCAAAGATTTAAGTCTCTTAGGCATACTCCTACCAACTCTAGTACTAATTATAGGTTCAAAGAGAAGGGTCAGAAGAGCCATGTGTAGGGAATCCACAACTGAGTCCAACTCTGTCACACTAGGGAGCATAAATTCTGAAATAGGACTTACTGGCAATGTACCAAACTCCTGAGCTTTGTGCCCTGATTAGAGTGTCTGGATGTCTCCAGAGCCCTCAGGAGCCCCACTATTTGGAGTAGTAACTACTTTGTGAGTCAATGAGATCCTGCTGAGATATGCATAAGCATAACCTCTGGAATGACCTTCTGACTCAACTTGAAGTCTCTTAGCCATTTCTCACCTATTGTGTCTTTAATTCCCATGAGCTCTGTTATTTTTCTGTTCAGGATTTCAAATTCTTCTTTATGTTCACTCAATGTCTTCTTCTTTTTTTTTATTTTTATTTTACCGGGAGGTCCCAGGGATCGAACCCAGGTCCCTCCACATGGCAGACGGACGCCCAACCATTTGAGCCACATCCGCCCCCTCACTCAATGTCTTCTTGATGTCATTTATCTCTTTAGTCATATTGTCTCCCAACTCATTAATTTGATTTTGGAAACTTGGGTGCATCTCGCTAATTAGTTCTCTCAAATCCTGTGTCTCTTCTGGGGCTTTGATATATTCCTTTTCTTGGGCCATATCTTCTTAGTATGGCTCATAATTTTTTTCTGATTAGAATGTATTTTACTCAGATGCTCAATTTCTTTCTCTTTTGTAGGGATTTAGTGGTGGGAGGCTGTGTGTTACCACTGCTTTTTGATTCTTGGCTTGACCTGGATTGTTAGGATTGTCCTTGCTAGTTGCTCAAAACTGGGCTCTGGACATTTCTTTCTTTCATGAGAGTTGGGAAATTTTCAGCCATTATTTCCTCAAATACTCTTTCTGCCCCTTTTCCCTTTTCTTCTCCTTCTGGAACTCCCATGACATGGATATTGTTGCACTTCATGTTATTATTCAACTCCCTGAGCTCCTACTCATTTTTTTCCATTATTTTCTCTCTCTGTTCTTCTCTTTCTTCACTTTCAGCTCTTCTGTCTTCTGTATCACTTATTCTTTCCTCTATCATTTTGAGTCTGCTGTTGTGTGCCTCTAATTTGTTGTTGTTGTTTTCTTAGGTACCGGGAAACAACCTGGGATTGAACCTGGGACCTCATATGTGGGAAGCTGGCACTCAACCACTGAGCCATATCAGCTTCCCTGAGTTGTTTTTTCATTTGTTTTGCTTGTTGTTTGTTTTTATTTTTTTTATTTTTTTATTTTTTCAGGAGTTACTGGGACCCAAACCAGGACCTCCCATGTGGGAGGTGGGTGCCCATCTGGTTGAGCCACATCTGCTTCCTCTATTTTTTTTTTTTGCAAGATTTATTTTATTTATTTATTCCCCCCCACACCCCCACACCCCCCATTTTGGGCTCACTATCTGCTGTCTGTGTGTTCTTCTGTGTCTGCTTGTCTTCTCTTTAGGCAGCACTGGGAATGGGACCTTTCAGAGTGGGAGGAAGGTGCTCAATCTCTTGTGCCATCTCAGCTCCCTGGTCTGCTGCATCTCTATTGTCTCTCCTCTGTGTCTCTTTTTGTTGCATCATCTTGCTGCACCAGCTCTCCACGTGGGCCAGTACTCTGCTCAGACCAGCACTCCTGCATGGGCCAGCTCTCCTCTTGGACCAGCTTGCTGTGTGGGCCAGCTTGCCTTCACCAGGAGGTCCCAGGGATCAAATCCTGGACCTCCTATATGATAGATGGGAGCCCAATTGCTTGAGCCACATCTGCTTCCCTCTGTTGTTTTTCCATTCAGGTTTTTAAATTCTTCTTTGTGCTCGCTCAGTGTCATCTTTATGTCTCTCTCTTTAGCCATATTGTCTTTTAACTCACTAATTTGATTTTCAAAATTTGTATTAATCTTGTTGATTAGTTATTTCAAAGCCTGTGTCTCATCTGGGACTTTGATATATTCATTTTCTAGGGCCATTTCTTCCATTTTCTTAGTACAGCTTGTAATTTTTTGCTGATGTCTAGGCATCTGATTATGCAGTGAGTTTACTTGGATGCTCAAATTCTTTCTCTTTTGTAGGGACTTAGTGGTGGGAGGCTGTGTTACTGCCAGTGGCAGTTTGCTATTATTGATGAATTCCAAAAATAAATACTGATTATGTTTGTATACTGGTCTGTTTCTCTGTGCTAGTGATACCATTAGATTATATTGAATTCATAGGTTTCATTTTTATTTGATTAAATTATGACTAGGGCTTTGATTCGGCGATGTCAGTAGGACATTAAGTCCCTGCCCCCTTGGTAGGTGGGGACTCACAGAGAAAACGACAAGGTAGAGGAGAAAATTAGGGTTTTAAAGCTGGAGACCTAGGAAGTAAACACACAGGAGAAGAACACAGAGAAGCAGATATGTGAGGAAAGAAAGAAGGCTCCATAAGACACAGCAGGGGCCCCAGAAAGAGATATAAGCAATTTGCCTGATAGTTTTGAGCTGGCCTTGTGGAGAGAGCAGAGCAACTGAGCCAGGAGAGAGACAAGACTTATGCCAGCCTACAGCTGATATTGACAGAAGCTGGGACCACGGAACCTTAAGGGGAACAGGAAGCCTAAACCCTTGCAGACCTCGGCAGCCATCTTGCTCCAACATGTGGCAACAGACTTTGATGAGGAAAGTAACTTACACGTTATGGCCTGGTAACTGTAAGCTTCTACCCCAAATAAATACCCTTTTATAAAAGCCAACGGATTTCTGGTATTTTGCATCAGCTCCCCTTTGGCTGACTAATACACTGCCATTCTTTGATTCTTGGTTCGATCTGTTCTAGGTCTTTAGGATTGTCCCTGTTAGTTGCTCAAATATGGGTGCTCTGGACCCAGTAATGGGCTCTGACTCACTTCCAAGGGCCTGGGGGAGGGAGGCTGTAAAGGCTGGAAAAGTCTCTCTTACTTATTTACTTTTACTATGTGTTTTTTTTTTTTTTTTTTTTTTTTGTTTGTTTTGTTTTACCGGGAGGTACCGGGGATCGAACCCCGGTCTCTCCATATGGTAGACGGATGCCCAACCTCTTGAGCCACATCCGTTTCCCTACTTATTTACTTTTAATTTCCTCACACGCACTTTTTTTTTTTTTTTAAAGATTTTATTTATCCATTCATTTATCCCCCGCTTGCTGCTTGTGCTCTCTGGGTCAGCTAACCACGCCGTGCGGGCGGGCTTGCCTTCACCAGGAGGCCCCGGGAACCGAACCCAGGGCCTCCCATATGGTAAACAGGAGCCCTACTGATTGAGCCACAGCCGCTTCCCCCTCACACGCACTTTCTTGTTCGGCCAGTACATAGGCTCTTTGGCAGACTTGTCAGTTCAAAGCCTGGTGGGAGTATGTTTGCTGCAACTCAGAGGGGATCAATGGGATGGAGGATCCTGCCTGGAGGCTAAGAACCTGTAATTCAAACTTTCTCTGAGGCATTTCTGCAACCTTTACCAGCAGCCTCCTCCCTTTTCCTGGGTAGGAAATAATCCCACTTCCATGTGCGTTCTCAACAACCAGTCCTGGTCAGTAGAGAGGGTGATTGAGAGGGTCAGATCTCTTTAGCCCCATACCAGCTTCTAGGCAAAACAATGGTGCAGCCCCTCCGGCCTGGAAGTGCTTGGGGGACACAGCAGACCAAATCTGTGGGCCAAAAGCTGACTCAACCTTAGGCCGCATCCTTCTCTCTCCCCTTTCCTGGATTGGTAGATCCCTGCAGCCCTCTTTGTCTTTAGCTGCCTGTTGGAGCCTGAAGAATTCAAAATTGTCTGCTTGTAGGGTGGGGAAAGGGTGCTGGGTGGCTGCAGCTGCACATGGTCTTAGCATCGAGATTCTTTTCCTGTGCCCCCCTCTCTTCCGGGTGGTGTCCAGCCTTCCCCTGGTGTCCTAAATCCTAGAACTTTTTTTTTTCAGGTCATTTCTGCCTGTCCTGTAGCTATTTTTTTGGGGGGGGGAGAGAAGAGAGTCCCATGTCTTTCTTATCTGCCATCTTCCCAGAAGTCCCCAAAAACATCTTGAAAAAAAAGAAGAACAAAGTTGGAGGATTCACAATTCCTCACTTTAAAGCATATTACATATCTACAGTGGTCAAAACAGCATGGTACTGGCATGAAGATAGACATATCGATCAATGGAATCAAACTGAGAGTTCAAAATAGACCCTCACATCTATGGTCAACTGATTTTTGGCAAGGTCTCTAAGTTATCTCAACTAGGACAGAACAGTCTCTTCAACAAATGGTGCTGGGAGGACTGGATAGCCATATCCAAAAGAATGAAAGAGAACCTCTATCTCACTTCCTATACAAGAATCAACTCAAAATGGATCAAAGACCTAAATATAAGAGCCAGGACTACAAAACTCCTAGAAGAAAATGTAGGGAAGCATCTTAAAGATCTTGTAGTGGGCAGTGGTTTCTTAGACTTTATATCGAAAACACAAGCAATGAAAGAAAAAAATAGATAAATGGGACCTCCTCAAAATTAATACTTTTGTGCTTCAAAGGACTTTTTCAAGAAGGTGAAAATCAGCCTACTCAATGGGAGAAAATATTTGGAAACCGTATATCTAATAAGGTTCTAATATCCGGAATATATCAAGAAATCCTAAAACTCAACAATAAAAAGACAAACAACCCAATTAAGAAATGGGCAGAAGACCGGGAGAGACATTTTTCCCAAAGAGGAAATACAAATGGCTAAAAAGCACATGAAAATATGCTCAACATCACTAGCTATTAGAGAAATGAAAATCAAAACCACAATGAGATATTTCGCACCTACTAGAATGTCCACTATTAAACAACCAGAAAACTACAAGTGTTGCAGAGGCTTTGGAGAGATAGGAACACTTATTCACTGCTTGTGGGAATGTGAAATGGTCCTGTCGCTATGGAGGACAGCTTGGCGGTTCCTCAGGAAGCTAAGTATGCCATATGACCCAGCAATCCTGCTGCTAGGTGTGTGCTAGGAACACACTCAGAAGAACTGAAAGCAGGGTCACAAACAGACATTTGTACACTGATGTTCATAGCGGCATTATTCACAAATACTGAAAGATGGGAACAACCCAAGCGTCCATCAACTGATGAATGGGGAAACCAAATATGGTATATACATATATATATGATGGGATATTTTTCATCTATAAGAAGAGATGAAGTTCTGATGCATGCGACAACATGGATGAACCTTGAGGCTATTATGTTGAGTGAAATAAGTCAGGCACAAAAGGACAAATATTGTATGATCTCAGTATAATTAACTAAATATAATGAGCAAACTCATGGAGCTAATATCGAGAATAAAGGTTTCCAGAAGGTAGGGAATGGGGGGCTGATGCTTGATTTGTTCAGAGTTTTTAAGAAGGTTCGTTGTAAGTGTTTGGAAATGGACAGAGGTGATGGCAGCACATTATTGTGAGTGTAACAGCCCTGAATCTTGTGTGTGATTATGTTTGTAAAGGGGAAGTTTAGGGTCATGTATGTCACTAGAAGGAAAGCTAGAGGATAAAACATGGGACTGTATAACATAGTGAACCCTGTTGTAGACAATGAAGGTGGTGAATAGTACAAATATAAGAATGTTCTTCCATGAACTAGAACAAATGTAAGTCACTATTACAAAATGTTAATAATAGGGTGGTATATGGGGAAAATTACACCTAATGCAAACTATGGGCTATAGTTAACAGTAATATTTTAATATTCTTCCATCGATTGTAACAAAGGTTTCCCACCAATGCTAAGCGTCAACATTAGGGGAGTATCAGGGGTTTGGGGTTTTTCTTTTTGGAGAAATGAAAATGTTCTAAAATTGATTGTGGGGGTCGGATGTAGCTCAACTGGTTGGGCGTCCGTCTCCCATATGGAGGGACCTGGGTTCGATCCCCAGGACCTCCCGGTAAAAAAAATAAATAAATAAAAATAAATAAAAATAAAAATAAAATTGATTGTGGTGATGAGAGCACAACTGTGATTATCCTGACAGCCATTGACTGGACATTTTGGATGGATTGTGTGGTGTGGAATAGAACTGCTTTTTTTTAAAAAGTGAATGAATGAGTGAATGAATTAATCAAATGCATTTTAATTAATTAATCTCTGTGCATTTTAGTTGTCATTAAAAAAAACCAAAAAAGTGGTTGTTTATTTTCACCTGCCTAAAATTGGCTGCATTGGGGGCTCTGCTTCAGTGGGAGGCACCCTGTACCCCTCACTCAGGCGCCCCCGCCCTCAAGTGGGTGTGTTTGGGACCATGGGCACCTCTCAGATACCACATGCAGGGGAGGGAGCAAGGGCGGGCGCCACGGCCAGGGCAGGTGTGTGGCTGAGCACGACTGGGGCTGGCCCTGCTGCGCCCGGGAAGCCTCTGGGGCCCTCCCCCAGCTCAGGTCTTTGTTCTCCCAACCTTTCCAGATTCCTAAGCTTCTTGGGAGGCCGCAGGGAGCCAGCCTTGGTTGAGGTCTGTATCAAAGTCCGCCTCCTTCTGCCCAGAGCCTCTCAGTGTCTGACCCACACGTGGCAAATGCCTGCCCTCCTGGCCCTACAGAGCCAGCAGGTGACACACCAGCCCCCTCAAAGCCGGGCAGGCCTGTCCCACTAGCCCCACTCCCGGCCCAGGCCCCCGGTGCCAGGACCCCCCAGGCGGTCCCTCCCTCAGGTGGAGAGCTGAACAGCGGGATGAGGACCTGGCTTCCACCCCAGCTGCACCGTGGGTCCCAGTCACGTCCGGCCCTCGCCTGCCAAATGGGCACAATCCCCGCCCTGCCATGGCATTGGGATTCCTGGAATCTGAACCCTCCAGCCTCTGCCTCCTGTTCCTCCTTTCGTGGCCCCCCCTACACCCCCAGCCATCCACAAGGGAGATGGGTGAAGGCGGGAGCTCCCTAGGTGGTCCTCCCGCCCCTCACCCTCCCCTGGGGCCAGGCTGCCCGATAGGAGCTGAGAGGAGCCCAGATACAAGATTAGCAGGCCCCGGGGGGCGGGAGGGCGGGTGTCGCCTTACAGCCCTGCCTTCCCCTTTCATCTGGGGCCCATTCAGCTCTGGGAATAATCGCTGGGTCTGTTGTCCCCTGCCAGTAGCTGCCTAGCCCGTGGGAGCCTACTCCGCCCTCCCTGGGTCATCCATGGGGGTCCTGGGGCTCCTGGTGGGGGGTGGGCAGGAAGCCTGGGGTGCAGGGGGCGATGCCAGCCGGCCCAGCCTGGGGCCCTCCTAGCCTGCCAGGACGCTGGTGCTCGGGCCTCGGCACCTTTCCCTGCAGGATGGGGTCCCTGCAGGATGGGGGTGGACAGATAAGAGGGCAGCCCGAGACCAGCACCCTCACCTGCTGAGGGAAGCCATTGGGCCTCAGCATCCTCTCCCCACCCCCCCAACCCCCGTATGCCCTCCATTCATTCATCCATTCATTCATTCCTGAGCCCCTCTGAAATGTTTGCAGTTTCTCCAGCTTCACACCTTGGCATATATTCGTCTTTCTGCCCAGGCAGCTTTTCCAGAAAAACATCCTTCACGACCCCACCCAGATGCCACCCCTTCCCTGCAGGCTGCCCTGATTCCACCCCAACCCCACCAGTGGCTAGGCATGGAAAGTTTGTTATGATTCTCGTTGTTTCTTGTTTTGTGCTGTCCTTGGGCCAGCTCCCCCTCTAGGGCGTGAACTCGCACTGAGGGCAGGAAGCTTGGGCCTGCTCCCTGCGCCTGTCTCCCTGCAACCCAGCTCAGCCTGGCACGGAGGGTGCTCAGGGAATGTGGGTGACTAGGAAGGAGCCCCAGCCAGCCCTTTCCCTGGCCTCTGTGTGCGCGTGGGGACAGCTCGCATCTGTAAGTGTCCACTGCTGGGGGCCATGAGGGCTGGGGGGAGTCCAGGGAAGGGCTTCCAGGCGAGGAAGGCCTTTGGACTGGAGAGGTCTCCCCGCTAGGGAGCAAATGGATGTGATCATTATGCAAATCACCTTTTATACTAGGAACCAAGGAACTGCCTGCTTAGCTGGGCCTTGCAGAAGCCTGCTCTACCCGCCTCGGGCAGCCCCCCATGCCTCACAGGCATACATTAGGGGGGATCCCCATGTGAGGAAACTGAGGCACAGCAAGTGGAGGGACTGGCTGGCCCACTCGATGGCTGAGTGGCAGAGCCAAGATTGGACCCAGGCCTGGGATCCCAGAGCCAGTGCTGCGGCCACCAGGGCCCAGGGCCCTCCTGGCTACCACCCCCCAGGCGGTCCTCTCTGCATGGCAGAGAGGAGGAGGGTGAGTGACTGGTGGGTGAGGCTAAATCCACCCAGCCTCACTTTCTGAGCTCCAGGTTGCCGGGGAAGAGTCAAAAGACAACAGAGGGGCAGGGCGTAGTCCACCTGAGGACGTCTCAGCCCGGCCTGGAAGGTGGGGGGCAAAGGGGAAAAGCACATCCGGGCTGGCTGGGGAGGGGATTGTCAGAGCTCAGCAAGTGTGAGGGGGCTAGGCAGGGAGGTGGTTCGGGCTGAGGACCCCAACGAGCGTCAAGGATGGCACAGACACTGAGGACTGGGGCTGTCACCAGGAGGAAGCTGAGCAAGCGACACCCCCCGGAGCCCAGGCCAGCCGAGGAGAGTGGCCTGCTGGAGTGACGCTCAGAGGCCGGACCCTGGAGGAAAACTGAGTCAGACCAGTGGCCCCAACTGGCTCGTTGTCTCAGGGCCCTGGGAGAGAAGGTGTGGATGCACCCATGCCAGTCCCTGTCCCTGCAGCCCCAGGCCCTGGGCGCCCACGCCAGGAGCAAGCCCCCATCTGCTGGCACGTGCACCCACACGAGCCCCCCATCTCCATGTGACAGACTCCCCCTCATGGGTATGCTCAGACCCACGCCCGCAAAGTCCTGCTGGGTACACCTGCAAACCCACACGGCGACATTGCACAGGGACACCGCCGGAAGGGCTAGGATGGGGACAGTGAGACCCAGACGAGGTGGTGATGAGCCCACCCAGAACCCCCTCTCCCGCCTCCCAGCCCCCCGCTGTCACCCACGCCCCCCACATTGGCTTTGGCCAAGATGCCTTGAAACCCTCCTAAGGAGCCCACCCACAGGCTGCCAGTCCATGGCTCCTCCTCCTCGGCAGCCCCACGGCCAGAGGATGGGGCAGTGCCAGACCGGGAAGGTGACCTTTGGACCGTCTAGTCTGTCTTCACTTCTCTGAGCCTGAAAGCCACGAGCCCCGGGGGGCCTTTGGGCCAGGGACTTCTCTGATCCTTTTAATGACAGAAGATGTAAACTAACCTGGGCACTGTTGGGGACCACAGTAGAGTAGGACTGTCCAGCTGGAGCCAGGCCAGTGGGTGGAACTGGAAGAAGAGAGAAATTCTCCCGTGAAGTCTGGGGTCAGCTACAGGAAAAGGCCATGGGACCGGTTCCCCACCCAGGAACCCAGCTGGCACCTGGAGCCTTAGCCACTGACCTTTAACCCACGGAAACTCTGGGTCTGCTTGAGCTGCCCAGCTGTGGCTGGATGGGGCTTCACACCTGTGAATTGCAGGTCGGGGCAGGCGCCTCCAGCTTATCTCCTCTGGTCCTGCTCTCCCAAGCAGCTCCTCCAACACAGCTCTGCTTACACGCCTCCTGTGACGTGACTCTCACTCTCTCCCCAAGGCAACTCTTTTTGTTGTGGGACAGCTTTGGCTATCAGAAATCCTAGAAGCCACCACTTGGAACGGGCCAGAGTATGTGAGTTTCATCACTGGCACCGCCATCCTTCAGAAATTCAGCAAAAGCCCCTCTTACCACCTCTCCTTATAGGTTCTTTAAGGGCTCCTCTTATGGTATGGTTTCCAGACCTTTCCATCCCAGCTGCTCTCCTCGGGCCACTTTCCTGTTTACCCTCCCTTCCCCAGGACGAGGCCTGACCGGCACAGTCACACACAGGGCCAGGGGCACACTTACCTCCACCTCTACTCCTGTTAATGCAGCCACTGTCCTCCTCCTCAGAGCTGCCACATGTAGAACCGGGAGTTGGTGCTTGGAAATACTCAAGTGCTCAGAAAATAATTCCGGCACAGGATTGTAGACAAGCACATGGACTTAGAAGGCCAGGTTCAAAATTCTGCTGTTGCTGCTTCCCATCAATGTGGCTTTGCTGGTCATTTAATGTCTCTGTGCCTCAATTTCCTCATCTGTAAAATGGGGATGAGGATAGTCTCTGCTTCCAAGGGTGGTGAGGATTGAATGAGCAGCTACCTGTACAGCCCAGTACATAGACAGAGCTGCTCCCGTCACTCAGTAATCACAGTGGGGGTGCAGGGGTTGGGGCCCAGGAACTCTGGCTGCTCAGAGTCCATAACTGAGGGTTAAGAATTAACAAATAATTGTGATTTCTAAATCATTATATAAATGTCTTTTTACTTCCAGTATAATATAAAATAGCCAAAGGTTGATATCCAAAATTGCTGAAACTGGGCTAACCTCACCGTTTGTATATGGTCATTTCCAACTAAAAACCTGCCATTGTGATGATTATTCTAGATGGTTCCTAGCCCTGTTTATGGTCACTCTGGTCTAGCCCCATCCTTGTGCATGCTTGCTATTGCGATGGTCATTCTAAACTGGTCTCACCCTTTATGTTTATGCCAAACCAGACTCACCCTTGTATATACTTGCTGTTGGGATGGTATATTAGTCAGGATTCTCTCAGGAAACAGAATCAACAGGAGATATCTGTCAATAATATGGGATTTTATAAGAGTCTCTCACGTGACCGTGGGGTGCACAAGTCCAGGTTCCGCAGGCAGGCTGCAAACCAGGGGCTCGATGAAAGTCCAATGAAAGGTCCTTGATGAGTTTCTGGAAGAAGCTGGCTGTCCAAAGACGCTGGGAAATTCTCTCTGAATGTTGAAATCACTTCCTTTTTTTTTTTTTTTTTAAACTTTTTTTTTGGTATTTATTTATTTAATTTAATTTGTTTTTTTTTACCGGATGGTCCCTGGGATCGAACCCAGGTCCCTCCATATGGGAGACAGACGCCCAACTGTTTGAGCCACATCTGCCCCCAAATCACTTCCTCTTTTAAGGTATTCAACTGATTGGATAAAAGCATCACCCACTGCTGACGGCAATCTCCCTGATCGATGCAGATGTAGTCAGCCATCCATGCAATAAACTCACTGGTGACCGAAGTCCATAAATGCTCTTGTATTACAATTAGCCCAGTGCTTGCTGGACCAAAACCTGGACACAATTACCTGGCCAAGTTGACACATTAGCCTACCCATCATAGATGGTAACCACTCCACCCTCCTTGTTTGGATCCATAAAAATCCCAAACTCCTCAAAACTGGGGAGGCAGTTTTTTGGGCTATTAAAGAGCCTGTTATCCATTGCTTGCACAAACTCTTTCTCTCTTTGAAACCCCGGTGTCTCAGGAATTGGTCTTTAAAGTGAATCGGGAGAAAGGAACGCACTTGTGCTGGATATCACTGGCAGCCTTGGCTACTTCTCCCCTTCTGAGAGTTTAGGACCATGGACTCTTCTAGTTGGGAGGGTATGATGGTTTGGCACTCAGTACCCCAGAAAAACATGTTCTGATCCTTGATCCATTCCTCTGGGTGTGAACGGTAGTGACTAGGACCTTTTCATGAGGCTACTTCAGATAACGGGTGGCCCAGGGTGGGTCTTAATCCTATCACTGAAGGCTTCAATAGGGAAGGTCACAGAGAGAGGAAAAAAAGCCTCAGAGGGAGCAGACAGAAGCTGTAAGTCAACAGAACCCAGAAGAGAAGGGAGAGGCCGCCATGTGCGTTGCCATGTGACAGAGGACCCCAGGACCGAGCATCACTGGCAGAGCCCTGGAATGCCAGTCTTTGGGACTTAAGCATTGCCTCGATGATGCCTTGATTTGGACATCTAGCCTCAAAACCATGAGCCAATAAATTCCCACTGTTTAAGCTGACCCGTTGCGTGGTGTTTATTTGAGCAAAAAGGAAACTGAAACAGGGGGTTTGGAGGCCATTGCATTGCAGCCTATCCCATTTACCAGGGAGGAAACTGGGGCTCAGAGAGCTTGGGGCCTGCCCAGAAACACAGGAAACCGCTAGCCCAAGACCCCAGAACCGTGACCTCAAGCAGGGGCAGTGCAGGTGGCCGCACGCCTACCCTTCAGAATGCTTAACCCCGGCACCTGGCCAAGAATGGCCCGTGGGACCCTTGGGAGCTTCACCAGGACAGGGGACCATGCAGAAGAGACACCCTGCCTCCAGCACCTTCCCTCAGGCTGGGGGCCAGGGGCCCCAAAGAGTCCAGACTTTCTGGGGCCCCCTGGCCTGAATCCTCCTGGGAGGAGGATGACTGACAGTATGTGGAGAGAGCCGGGGGTGTGAGCCAGGGGCTCGGGTTCTAGAATGACCCATATGCCTTGACTCGCTGAGACTCACCTGTGCAGTGAAGGGCTTGGAGAATTCCTTGAAGGAGCAGGCCCCAGAGAGGGGAGGGCTGGGCGGAGGCCAGGCAGCAGGACTTGGGGGAGGAGGGGGGCTAAGCCCCAGGGTCTGATTGTTCATGGCCTCCTGCCTGCCAGCACCCACCCCACCCCACATAGGCCAAGCAGCTGAGAGGAAAGCCGCAGGCCACCTGGGCTCAAACCCTGGGTCACTGGCTGGGTAACCTCAAGTCATTTCCTGGCTGATCTGAGTTTTCCTTTCTGCCTCTGTGAAGAGAGGATAAGACCAGAACCCACCCCAGAGATGTACAGTGCTCAGAACGGAGCTTGGCAGGGTGAGCACATGCGCACTCTCTCTGCCCCCACTGTTCAGGTGAGGAAACGGAGACACAGAGAGGTTAAGTAACCTTCCCAAGGCTACACAGCTTGTGAGTGGCAGAGGTGGGATTTAACTCCAGAGCCTATGTAGTTCCTGGAGACCTTACTGAGGGTAGAGGCAGGGGAAAGCTTCCCCCTGGCTTCCCCCTGCTACTTCCCTGACCCCTGTCACCCCAGTGAACAAGCATTTCCTCTAAACCAGAGATGCTGGGGTGGTGCTGGGATGGGGTGCTCCCAGGGAGGTCCAGGGAGGACTGGGCAGGGCAGGCCAAGGGCAACCTCCTCGGCGCTGCTGCGGGCCAGCCTGGCACCCCCAGCAAAGCCAAGGTGGGGCCAAGGGCGTTGTCACCAGCAGGAGGAGCAGGCCTGGCCTCATTCCCCACTGGGGCGGGGAGCAGGGTGGCTGAGGCCCAGGGAGGGAAAGACCCAGAGTCCTAAAAGAAGTGGACTCTGAGCCTTGGTCCATCCAGACCATCCCTCCAGGCCCACACCAGCAGGGCTACCACCAGCCCTCCCACCCTTGTCCCACAGGAGCCTGTCAGCAGGCAGACGGCGCCCTCCCAGGGCAGGCAACTTTGGGTGGAAGAATGTCCTCCCCACACCTGGACCATGCCACACCTCCCACAGGAGGGGAGTCTCTTTCCCTCCTCTTGAATCAGGACTGGCCTGTGACTTGCTTTGGCCAAAGGATGAGGTGGAAGGAACTTAAAAGGCCTTGCAGCTTGCATTTACATCAGCTCGGAAGCTGGAGGCCAGGGAAGGAAGTCTGTTCACCCTGCTGCAGGGAGAAGAGAGGCCCCAGCTGCCCCCAGCAGCAACAGTTACCCCCCACCCGAGGTTCCAGACATGGGGCAAGTCCCGTCTAGCTGCCCCGGCCAACATTGCGGGCAGAAGAGATAAGCGTCCCTGCCGGGTGCTGCCCAAGTTGCAGCCACATGAGTACATCCATGCTGGTTACTGTTTCAAGGCGCTGTGTTTGGACTGGTTTGTTACTCAGCAATCGATAACTGTTACACTGCAAATCGTGAATTTTAAGGCCCTGCCGCCTTGGGATCACAGACACATCACAGTCAGACGCGGTTCAAATCGTGCTCCTGTTGGGTGGCCTGAACAAACACTACAACTTTTCTGGGATTTGGTTCCCCCCAAACAGGGCTAATAACAACACCAGGCATCAGCTGTGGCGAGAGGAGAGGGAGCAGACTGCGTGAGTGGGGGCCTGATCGGGGCCCTGCGGGAGAACTGTGAGCCCCTTTCATCAGCGGCCACTTGGGGCTCCCTGGAGGGGCTCCGGGCCCAGATCGCCACCCCAGAGGAGGAGGCCCTGGCTGCTCTACCCGGGCCCAGCCACACTGGCCCCCATGCTTCCCCCCCAAGCGGCCGAGGTGGTGGAGTGGAGTGGAAGGAAGGCCGTCCTCCTCCCCGTGTCACGCAGGACGTTATCCGGCTCCTGGACTTTGGCTCGTTTGAGTCGGAACGTCCTCCAGGATTGAGGCGCAGACCCCTCCCCAGCTGGGCAGGGCCTACGGGCACCTGGAGATGCCCAGATTCAAACAGGGTCCCAGTCGCTGTGGGGACTCCTGAGACGCGCTGCAGCTGCTTCTGGCTCTTCCGACCACCTGCGAGGCGGATGCCCTTGTCCCCCATTCGGCAGAAGAGGAAGCCGACCCTGCGGGAGGTCCAGAGCTGTCCCCAAGCTTGTCCAAGCAGAGCCGGCCGGACCTCTGGGATCCTCCTTCCTGCTCTGGGAAACAGAAGAGGAGCTGGCGGCTGCCAGCTGAGGCTAATTTAAGGGGCAGCACAAGGCCGTCCTCCCCTGGAACCGCCAGCCCCTCCAAGCCCCCGCTGCTCGCGTGGTCGCCACTGGGGCGGCGCTCGTGGGTGTTGACGCTCTCAGCTGAAATAGCAGCTTCCTGGCGGGACGGCGACACCTCCACCAGCCGGACATCCTCTCCTCTCGACTGGCCCTCCGGCAAGACAGCCGCCCTCCAGCCCCGCCGAGCTCTCCCCAGCTCCGCCTGCGTCCTTCCTCTTCCCCCACCAGCTTATTTCTGGCTCTCCGGTTTGAGAAACTGCCAGAAGAGCTCAGCCCAGCCCAAAGGGACCATGGGACCAAATGGCTACCAAGGAGGAGCTTGCGCAAGGGGAGTGATCCTGAGGAAGGGACGTGCCTTGCGCTGCTTTGCAACGAGCAGCCTGCTTTTACAGGAGCAGTATGGGCTTGGGGTGCAGGAGGATTGGGCGTAACCAGTCTGGTCACCGCCACTGCTGTTCAAAAGTGTCTGTCCCCCAGTTGGGGGTCCACACTGGCCTCTGCACCCAGCTTGTTCCTCACCATCCCCCACCGCCCTGCCAATGGCCGTCCTCTTCCGACCTCGCACAGATGGAAGCCTTTCTGTCTGGCCTGGCCACAGGCCCTGCTCACTGGCCCTGCCAGCCCTCGCCCCTCCCCACACCCGGTAGCGCTGGTCCCTCTGTGTGATCTTGTTGGTCATTTCGGCGGCAGGAAGGGGGCCGGGTGGGTGCCAGGTTGCCTGGGCAGACCATGTGATTCCCTCAGGGTGACAGCCAAGACCCCAGGGACCCACCCCACCTGTGGCCTCTCCAGCTCATCTAGAGATACCCCCTCCCTGGCGGGCCCCAACAAGGAAGCAGAGCCCAGAGCGGGGTCCTCGCATGCCGCACGGCTGGAAGAGGCAGAGCCGAGCCCCCGAATCCCACCCTGATCTTGCCTGATCTCTGCCTCCTGATCTTGCTCCTCTGGGGCTGAAGGAGGAGGGGAGGTGGCCCCAACTACCCCCGAGCCCCCTATTTCCTGTGGCCACCTCTCCTCTGCCACCAAGATTATCACCAGTTTTTAAAAATGTTCCTTCCCAGAAAAGGACAGTTTACTGACCCCCTCCCACCACGGAGGGAGACCACGGCCACTCTATAGATGTGGAAACCGAGGCTCAGAGAGGTTGGGAAACCTGGAGCTAGCCAGCAGCTGAGCTGCCCCTTGACCCTGGAGCGGCTGGCCTGGCCTCAGGCCTCCTGCTTTCGCCCCATGCTGCCTTCAGGCGCTGGCAGGCAGCCATGCCCCTCAGGAACCAAGCGCTCTCCTGTGCTGTGGCCCCCTCCACGTTCCCAGGCCTGGTGGCACGTGGGTCCTGGCAGCAGCAGGAGGCCCTGGTTGCTGTCCTACGGGGCGAGCCTCCCAGCAGGGCTGCCAGTGCTCATCAAGCCCGAGGCAGAGCCCACTCCATGGAGAAGCTGGGGCTCGGGACTGGAGAGCCATCCACCCAGGATCACACAGCCCTGGAGCATGATGGCTATGCGGGATTAGAGGCCTGGGTGCGAGCACCCTACCCCAGAAATGAGAAAGTAGGGGAGCCTGAGACCACGCTGAGCTGGAGCTCCTCTGCTGCTGATGGTGCCAGCCCTGCCCTGTTCCCTCCCGGGAGGCTGGGCCGGAGAAACTGGGGGGGCACCTGGGAGGAGTCTGGGGTGGAGAACTTGATCCCAGGGCACAGGGAAGCTGGCACAGGGGTCCCTGTCCTCTCCCTCCCCGATTCCTTTCTGTTGCCCGCAGCCACTTGCTGCTGCTGGCTGCTATGTGATCTACTATGGTTTCCTTGTTTGTCACTGTCTCGGCGGGGGTGCTTTGTTTTGCTCCCTGCTGGGTCCTCCAGGCCTAGTCGGGGCTGGCTGCGGTGCTAGGTATACAGGACCTACTGATGGGACCAACAAGCGAGCGAATGCCTGCTGTATGGAAGACAGGTGGGCTGGTCAGGCCATGCTGGGAGGTCTGCAGAGGGGGCGGTGGCTGGGACCAGGTGGTGGGGTGGGGCTGGGGACAGGAGCCTGGGTGGGGATTACATTTAGGGAATAAGCGAGCAGGATTCAGCTCCCTGATGGGACGTGGGGCTCAGGAGGGGGCAGTAGTCTGGGGAAGGTGGGAGCAGGGGCAGGTGAGGGGGTGCTCCGGGCTTGCCAGGAGGAGCGGATGAAGCGTCCCAGCTTTGGGTAATGGGTTCTGAAGCTCAAGTGAAAGTCTAACCAGGGGTCAGGAATCTGGGGGATCTCAGCTCATGGGTGCCAACAAAGAGACGATTCAGGAGCGGCAGAGGGATAATAGAGAGAAGTATCCTCCAGGGGATACAAAGGGACCCAGCTGTCACCTGGCTGCCTGCCCCTGACAGCATGGCTCAGAGGCTGGTACCTCGCCCAGGCGGGACATCTCCTGAGATATGCCCCCACCCCCATCGCCACTCCTCAAACCCCTGCTGCCTCTTCCAGGCATCCCCAAGCCTTCCCTGAGTCTCCTCCTGCCCCCTTCCTCTACCCAAGGCACAGTCTGCCCGTGCCTCCTGGGAGACAGACCCAGAAGGCAAACTGCAGCGCTGCTCACGACCGAGGAACACGTGGACGCTCTTTAAAGGAAAATAATTTCTCACAGATCCTGGGGTTGCCTTCAATAATTCGTATTATAGGATTTCTTAAGAAGGCACAGACTCAGAGGGCATGTAAACCTCTGTGGGCATATTTGCCTCCAACATTAAGACCAAAGCAAATTTACAAAACAAATATAAAGAATATAGCAGAGCCAATAAATATTCAAACTGACAACAGTCCAAGTCCATCTTGTTTGGAGAAACGTCTATTCAACCAATTTTGGGTTCAATGTCATACTCTTCAGATTCTATCTAGAGGCTCCAGAGTTGCACGGTCCAGTCTGGTGGCTACAAAGCCCTGGAATTGTGGCCAGTCTGAATAGAGATGTGCTGGATGGATAAAAGAGTGCAAAAAAAAGAAAGAAGAAGAATGTTAAACATGTCATTAACCATTTTTATATTGCTTACATGCTGATAATCATGCTGATGGGACTTTGGCTATATTGGATTAAATAAAAATATAGCATTAAAAATAATTTGGCTTTTTCCTTTATAGTTTTAAAAACGTGGCTACCAGAAAATCTAAAATGACATGTGGCTCCTGTTGTCATTCTGTGGGGCTATTAACCCCAGAAGGTTAGTCCAGGTCTTCCAGAATCTGAGGAACTGCCTGAGGCCACCTGGAAGGCTTCTCAGAGGAGGAAGCCTTGGGCTGGTTCTTCTTGTGTATTTAACATTCACTTTATTTATGAAAGTTCTAGATAAACATTTTCAAAGAGTCAACTGGTTCCTGGGGGTTTGTTAGGACCGTCACTTGAGCTTCACTGAAGGCAGATCTGGGGTCACTTGCTGGGGACCTCCTGTCTTATTTTGCCCAGTTGCTATGACAGATACCACACAGCGGTCAGCTTAAACAACAGCAATTTATTGTCTCATGGTTTGGAGGTTAGAGGTCCAAAATCAAGGTGTCGGTCAGGGCATACTTTCTCCCCAAAGCCTGTAGCGTTCCGGTGCAGCTTTGCCACCATCCTGGGCCTCCATCACATGGCTGTCTCTCTCTCCCTGTGTCTGCCCTTCCAGTGTCCACCGACTTCCCGCTGCTCCCGGTGGCCTCTGTCTAAGGCTTCCGGGAATACAGATTAATATCCACCCTGATTCGTTTGGCTGCACCTTAACTAGCAACGTCTCAAAGGGTCCTATGTACAACAGGAACGTGGATCAAGATGAGGAGCATGGCTATTTTTTGGGGGGATGGGCATGATTCAATCTACTACCCTGCCCCCATGTCAGCATTTTTAGGGCCTTGCTCTTGGGGGGATGGGATTCTCCAGAGGACCCCTGCAGGGGAGGGGCGGCCCAGCACTCAGAAGCACAAGGCACTCATCCCTTCCCTTGGAACAGCTGGACCCCTCAGGACTTAATGCAAACGGGCACGGGGTGCTCTCCGGGGTCCCAGGCTGGCTTCTGACGCAGGGCCAGGGGTGGGTCAGGGATCCCCTGAGCTCACGCCAGCCAAGCAGCCCAGGGGAGGCTTCCCTGGAGAGAGGGTAATGCTGAGCTGGCTTCTGAAGCATAGGCATCTTACCTTGTGTAGGAGGAGTGCGGCAGCCAAGTCCCAGCCTGTTCTGGCTTGAGGAGGGTTTGGGCAGGCAGGGGCCCGGGGGCGTGGTGGTGGGCCCCCTGCAAGGTTGGGAAATGCTTCTCTCCAGAACCTGAAAGGCCTGTCACCTCCAAACCCCTTCCCCAGCTGGGGCCAAAGTTCTGGAAGCTTCTGGTTTGCCCACTATTTCCCAGGCCCTTCCCTGGGGCTGACACCCTGCCATTGCCTGACTCCCCTCCATCTGCACCCTCAGCCCAGCCCCTCACTCTCTGCTAAAAGCTTTCACTGTTTCCCTGGGGCCTTGGGGCCTCGGGAGAAAGTCTGACCCCATGGCCTCCAACCCTGCAGCCTGCTGCCCCTCCCGGGGTCTTCACACCCCAGACCTGGGTTTGGCCTTTTCGGCTGCCCGGAGCTCCCTTCCCTTCCTTCTTTGCCCAGCTAACTCTGACTTTTCCCTCAAGAAGCCACCTGTGCCTCACCCCCTCTTCCAGGCAGCTATCAGCAAGGTCAAGGCCGAGCCCTGGTGAGCTCCTCCAGGGCAAGGTCATTGCTGAGTCCTCTCTCTTTCCCCAGAGTCCTGTGCTGTACAAAGTGGGACTGAACTTGATGTGGGGAATGGGGAGAGGGAGGAAGTGGGTGGCAGGGATCCCACTCAGTCTCTGCTCGCCCTAGTCAAGCTCTGCTGCACGCCCAGTCCTGGCTTGTACACTGGTCACCCAAGGAGTTCCCCATCTAAAGGGGGAGAAACAGACTGGACGTGCCTTAAGAGCTCCGAGGGGACCTTGGAAAGGACTGGCATCGACAGGGAGGATGGACAGGGAGGAGGTGACCACCCAGGACCCGTCTGGAGTGGTAAACCAGTATCCAGCAGATGGAGTGGGCGAGGGGTGCTTAAACCGAGGGGCCAGCGGGGCCAAGCCCCAGCTGAGACACCTAGTCCCCTTGGAGCTGGCGTGCGTTGGGGGTGGGGAGGGTGGGGCCAGAGGGGTGAGCCTGGGAGTGAAGGGGTGAGTGTGCAGGCAGGGCTGGTGGGTGGAGGGCAGTTCTCACCTGGGGATAGAAACCCAAGGAGGATGTTGTGGGGAAGAGGGTCAGGGGAAGGTGAGGAAGGACTCGGGCCTCTGGCAGGGTCTCCAGTGGACGTGGTGCCCCTGACGTGGGCTCGGGAAGGCCGGCACGGGCACAGGTCTGCAGGTGGATGGCAGCCAGGTCCATCTGGAACGAGCTGGATGTTAGTATCTGTGGGATGTCCACGCAGAAATACCTAGGAGGTAGTTGGGGCTTGGGCATGGGCTCTGGGTTGGAGTTACGATTTGGGGGCCCCAGACTTATCTGAGGGCACCCCCAGAGTGTGTGTAGTGGAAGAGAAAGAGTAGCTTGAGAAAGAGGAGTGCGGTGGTCATTGAGGAGCTGGTGAGAGGCAGCAGAAAGCTGTGTGTGTGTGTGTGCAGGCATGCAAGCAGGTGAGGAACAAGGCGATGGGGGCAGACTGTGTAGTGGCCCCACATTCTCCCATGCCAGGCACAACCCCGTGGCACTGAGGCGCTGCTGCCCTTCCCGTGCCGAGGTGGTGTCTGGTTCCCAGCCCTGGAATCCGGGCAGCCCTCAGGACAGGGCCAATGGAACGCGGGGGCAAGGGATGTCATGCGACTGAGCCCAGGCCTCAAGAGACCTTGCAGCTTCCACCTTTGCCTGTTGGGTCACTGCCCGAGAGGCCACTGTCAGATGCTGGTCTAGCCTGCCTCTACCCTCTGTCTGCCTCCACCAGGCCCTGCCTGGTCTGCAGTTGAGGGGCGGGTTCCAGCATTGGAAGGGGCTTGGACAGGTCAGACCCAGGTGACAAAACGTCAGCATGGTCCGAGGGGCCTTAGCATGGAAACTTCCTTCCAGTACAGGGAAGCAAGGCTGTTCTAGTAGGTTAAACTGGCATAGAGAGATTACTGCCAAACCCCACCTCTCCAGACTCCAAGGGCCTTTGGAAATTACGAAGCATGATACGTAGAGAAAATTCCAGAGTTCAAATCCCTTCTCCTGCGTGATCCTTAATCTCACTAGTTTCCACCTCATCTCTACAATGGAGTTACTCATTCCTAGTCCTTGCCAAGTCGTTAACTGTTAAACATTACGTGTCAGGTACATGTCCAGCACATAGTCAGGGCTCATTAAATAGTAAGAGTTAAAAAAAAAAAGCTGAGCCAGGCACCTTTACTGGAGATGAGAAGACAGGTCAGAAAGATTTATGGGCCTTGCCAAGGGCACCCAGAGGCACTAGTGTGCCTATTTCCTTGCCAGACGCCGTCTGTCCTCCATGTGGCCACCCAGGCTCGTGGAAATGTCAAGTGCCTGCATTTGCTGTGGGCTGATGTCACCTCTGCGTGGGAACAAAGTGCGTGCTCTTGCCAAGCTATCACGACTGGCAGGCGGCCCAGGACTCGTGAAAGATGCCCAGAGCGGAGGCAACCCCCAGGAGCCTGGGCGACAGTCTGCAGTTGGTTGCCCTGTGCTGCCTGCCTGGGCTGAGGCTGAGAAGAGGCAAGAGCCTCGTCCCGCAGCTTCTCCCTCTCTGAAGTTTGTTGCCATCGGCTGAGCTTCCAGCCGCGGCTTCCGGCAGCGCTCAATGGCCACCCGCTGCCATGAGGTGCAGGTGGAGCAGGTGCAGGTGGTGGGAGTGGAGGGTGGGACTCTGCTGATGCGCCTGTCGCTCTTCCCAGGCAGCTTCCACACCTAGGGAGCAGGGGTCCCTTACCTCTCGGAATAACGGCGATGCAGATACAGGAGCAATCGTATTGTGAAGAGCTGGGTGGATCGCCTTATAGGCGGAACCTGGGGCTCAGAGCAGCCAAGTGACTTGCCTCCAGTCACACAGCTATTTATCTGTCATTCGACACATGTGAGGGACCACTACGTGCCTGGCCCTGGTATTGGAGCTGGGGACCTGGTGGAATATGGCAAAATCCCTGCTCTCGCACAGTGGGCATCTTTATGGGGGGAGAGACAAGTACCCACGTAAATGGGCGAGATGGGAAGCGGCTGTGGCTCAATCAGTAGGGCTCCCGTTTGCCATGTGGGAGGCCCTGGGTTCGGTTCCCGGGGCCTCCTGGTGAAGGCAAGCCCGCCCGCGCGGCGTGGTTGGCTGACCCAGCGAGCACAAGCAGCAAGGGGGGGATAAATGAATAAATAAATAAAATCTTTAAAAAAAAAAAAATAATAAAATAAATAAATAAATGGGCGAGATGCCAGGAAGTGAGAGTTTCTACGAAGAAAACCCAGCAGGGTGAGGTGGCGGGATGTGGCGGGGGGAGTCGGGCCTGGACAGGCCTTTCCAAGGAAGGGATATTTGTGCTGAGACCTGAATGACCATTAGGAACGAGCTGTGCCAAGAACAGGTTCAGGTGATTCTCTGCAGGTCAGGGCGGCTGCAGATACCCAGACAAGGGTCTGGACAGATGTCTTCAAGGGACCAGCTGGCATATATGGCCGGGAGGGGGTGGGGGTGGCGCAGGGCACTATGGTTCTGTCCGATCCAGCAAGTGGCCTCAGCCCAGAGCCCACCTTGTTAGCCACCACCTGGGGAAAGGGGCTCAGACAGGGCTGGGGGTGCCCCCCACCACACAGCCCTGCCTGGCTCTGTTGGTTCTTTCCCTTTTGTCTTCTTCCCTAGCCCCATTCATCAGGCCTAAAACCTACCATCAAGCTTTCCACCCGTCTGCACCATACATCTCACACCTTAACCAACGGGAACCTGGGGGTAGAACAGTGTCCCTCTCACCTCCATCTGCCCAAAGACAGGCTCAGGTGGCACTTAGGGACACCAAGGAGGACAAGGGGACACAAGACCAGCAGGGCAGTGCCCTCTACCACACCTGGATGAAGCAGATGCTGGGAAGCCCTGGGGGCTGAGAGGGCAGATGTGGCCACCGGTGACCAGGACTACACCAGAACCTCTTTGAGCCTCAGTTACTCGTCTGAGAAACGAGTCAGTTCACCCCTCCCCACAGGGTGGCTGGGCTGAAGCAATGGTTCTAGAAGTGTGCAGGGGCCAGCAGGGGTCGTCAGCTGGGGAGGCTGAGGGGTCATGCTCACAGGCCAGACAGATCCTGAAAGGGAGTTCTGGGAGCAGAGCCCCTCTGCAGGGAGCTCCTCCCCAGCAGAGAGGACCCTCAGACTCAACCACAAATACCAAGCTTGGCTTCTGTCCAAGCAGACACAGGGCGTCCATTTTAGTAGAGACACTTTTGTTAGAAACATGAGCTCTTAAGTCTCAGAAAGCAGGAAGAGGCACTTTGCAGGCTAGTGTTTATGGAATATTCGTCACCCAAGCAAAACCAAAATGGAACAAAAGAACACCCTAACACCGGCTGGCTGGCGAGTGGGCGAGGACTGTTTGGTGACCGGTGGTACCACCCTTGCACGCCAAGGACCCGGACTCACTCCATGGGAGTCAGGAACGTGAGTGGGGCCTGGAAGCCCTGGCCCTGCCACAGGCCTGTCAGGCCGGGCACGCGGTGGGAGCGACCTGTCCTGGCTGAGGGGCGCCGAACCCCTCAGGCTGTGCGGGCAGCAGAGTGGAGTGCAGCCAGGGGCCTGCAGTCAAGTCCCAGCGCTGCCACTGGCTGGGCGCCTGACCCCGCCGCAGGGCAGGCGGCAGCACCCCTCACCCCTGCCCCCGGGCGCTGCGCTCCAGGAGACTCGAGTAAAAGTACTATTAATACTACACAGTCTGTGGGCAGCATTTATTACTTCTTTACTGCATTAAAAAAGGGATTCTATTTCTAGAGACCGAGAGAGAATTCCCTTTGTTCCGAAGCTTTGTGACTGTGCCATAAATCCGCTCACCTGCAGAAGAGGGGATTTTAGAGTGGAGGGGGAGTTAGGGCCCTTTGCCGAGACTTGTTTTTCCTCTGCTTATGCTGCGGCTTCCTCAGGAAGCCCAGCCTCTCTGGTACTGCACCAGGACCCTGCTCTGCCGCAGGAGAAACATCTTCCTGGAGGACAAGCGGCAGGGGCCGTGCAACAGGCCACTTATTTATCAGGAGCCCAGCACGCCAGAGGCTTGGCAGCAGGCCAGACCCTGCTGAGCCGCTTCTGGGGCACCGTGGGGCTGGGAGGCTGGGAGCTGGGGAGCTGGGGCAGAAACCAGGGGGACCGTGGACAATGGCGAGAGGAGGCCATGGCTTTGGGTTCTGGATCCACTGACTGTGACCTTGGCAAGCTCTGAGCCTCTCTGAACCTGTGTCCTCTGAAAAGGGGGGTGGCATTCCCAGCCAACGGCCCTGGTACCCACCGCCCCCACCCCTGAAGGCAGAGAACGTGCATGGAATGGCCTCACTCAGGGCTAGGGCCGACCTGCCACTTCCTGAGGGTTTGTAAAGTCACAAGTTCCCCTGAAGCCCGTGCCTCCAGCAGCCTTTCCCTCTCTGAACTCTTTCCAAGGAGTCCCACAGCCTGGCTGACAACCCATAGCCAGTTATTCTGGAGCCAGTGAAGAATCACAGCTGTGAAAGATCATTCATCATAGTCGTCCCCCAAACTGTGGCTGCCCCTGCACCAGGAAGGCAAAAGCAGAGCTGGAGCCACGGCCTGATTCAGGCTCGGGCAAATCCTTACTCCCCGCCACCCCCATTTCGGGGAAGCCCAGTCACCCTAGGCCACTCACCCCTTTCAGGAGTCAGTGCTTCTCCTGGACCAGTTCCCCAGTCCCATAGGCTGGTTCCTTCCCACCTGACCTGCCCCCTCTGCTGCCACCCCAGCCCCTCAACATTTTGCTGCTCTTCCCAGGGTGGGGCCGGCTTCAAAGGTGCAGGCCTCACCAGGTGCACTCAGGATTGAGGAGCCTGGGGCTGAGAGGCTGGAGGAGGGTGACCACCACCCACCGAGACTGGGGGGGGGCACTGGCAGCCGCTGTGGGCTCTTCCAGGGGAGTGGGGGGATGGCCTTGAGAAAGCAGTATCTGTTGGGCCTGTGGCATGTGGGCTCACAGGAGAACGTCTTCACATGCCCAGGGTCTGCCCTGTGAGGCTGATACAACCCTTGGCATGGGCTCACAGGCACCCACGGCTCCCGACACTCAGGCCCTGCGTTCTGGGAGGTGGCGATGGTCAGCGCTTAGGCTGCCCGCGGGGGGAGGGCGTGGCCTCCAGCCTCCTGTACAAGGTATATACAAGGTATATACAAGGTACATACAGCGGTCAAGTCTGCACCTGTACCCTCGAGAGCCACAGGACAACAGTTTGGTGCAGGCTGAGGCCTGGGGGCTGTACTCTCAGGAAAAGCCCCCACGCAAGGCCTTGCTTGGGCTGGCCCTGGAAAGGCTGCACTGCCTGGCCGGGGCTATGGCGCTGTCATCACACTCTGCTCGCCATGGTCCACACTCCAGAGGCGGTAAAACTCCGCAAAGTCCACGTAGGGCTCAACGCGGCCATCCTCGCCAGGTGGGAGTGAGTGTACTGGCCGCGAGCGGAAGAGACCCCCATCGGAGCTGGAGCTGCTGCTCTGGGTGTGCGTGTTGGTAGACTGCAGGGTCAGGGTCGGGCTCTGGCTGCAGGGACGAGAGGGGGTCCGTCAGGGGCAGTGCAATGGCCACATGTGACCAGTGGTGACAGCACAGATACAGAACACTTCCATCATCCCAGAACCTTCTACTGGACAGCACAGGGCTAGGAATCAGCCATTTCAGTCTCTCCCAATCCTTCCTAATCCAGACCCCACTTATCAGAGGCAAGGCAAGGTCCACCTTCTCCCAGAAAACCCTGCTCCCCCGTGTCCCTGCAGCTGGGTGGGGACCAGCGTCTGTGTTCCCGGAGCTCCTGGGCAGCCAACTCATAGCTGGGAATCACCTCTGTGAGCTCCCAGAAGAGCACCGCACCTGCGTGGGGCCCAGCCCATGGTGGGGGGAGCAGTACTTTCTTGCTGGCCAGAGGGGCAGAGGCTGTTGAATGTCCAGGCAGTTTGAGGCAGAGACTGGCTGGTTCCTTGTCTTGCCTGGGGCTGCAGTGTCACCCTTGCCTTGTGGACAGAGCTGGGTGGCTCCCTCTGGGCAGCCCTGCAAGGCTGAGGAGAGACCACTGCACTGTGCTGGAGGGGCCTTAGCAGTGCCAGCTAAGAGGCAGGGGCAGGAAGAAAGGAAGGCTCCTGGGCTGAAGGAAGCCGGGCCACAAGCTCCCCATGGCCCTGCCCATTGGCTGCATCCTGCCAGCCCTCAGAGTGGGCTGGGTGTGGCCGCTCTGTAATTCCCTGCAGGGCTGGAATGTGGAAACCAGAGCCTGGTTCCCTGGTGTGGGGGTGGGGTACACATTCCACAGAAGGGAAGGGGGTGGGGTGGACACCAGACCTGCCAGGCAGGTCTGCAGGTGAGAGGGGGCCTGTCTGCCCCGCCCCAGGCTCCAGACCCCTGCGACCTCTACCCTCCTCACACCAGAGAACTCAAAGCTAACAGCAGACAGGCCGGCACAGACCTACCCCAAGCACAGGCGCCATGGGGGATGCCACCCACCCCACGCACTCCAAGACAGGAGAAGAGAAGAGGAGAGGAGGACCCTCCCAGGACAAGAACACCATTCTGCGGGGCCCCCGAGAAGACAGGAGCAGGAGGATCTGCCAATAGCAGTGGCCTGAATGGGGACTGTGCTGCCTCTCCCCACCAACCTCCACCTCATCATCACGGGCTGCTGGGCCCAGCAGTCCTGCCTTTGCCTGCCGCCTCCTGCCTGGGAAAGGCGTTGGAGAATTTGGGAGGTATGAGACTCCAGGGAGCTCACCCAGGGTTTCTCTCCACAGGAGTAGGCCATTTCTGTGCAGGCACCAAGGGCCGTCCCTGGGACACAGCATGGAGCAGCACCCTGCCGGGGTGACCCCAGAGGTGCTGGGGGTGGCAGTGTGGGTGGGGGAGGGGCTTACTTGGTGAGGGTGGGTGTGGCTTCGTCCAGGGTGGACGCGCTGTGGGCTCCGTTGACCATCTGGCCCTGGGAGGGCATGACGAGGGAGAGCGTCACGCTGGTCTTGCTGGTGCTCTGGGCGCTCGAGTAAGGCACGGACACGGGGTAGACGCGGCCTCCTGCAGCTGGGACAGAGAGGCAGTGAGGCAGGTTAGGACAGGGAAAGCGGGAAGGCGGCTGGGACCTGGCAGGCAACCTGGTCGGCAGAGAACATGGCCGTGAGACCCCACCTGGAAACCCCCTGCTCCTAAGAACAAAGCTGGAAAGACCCCACCTAGACCCTGGCCAGGAGGTCCTATTTGGAACTCTTTCCTGGGTCAAGGGAAAGCTCCTGATAACGCCAAACAGGCCTTCCCATTGCCCTCCACCCCCCACCCCCCAGCTAACAGGAGGGGCAACCAATCAGAACAGCAAACAGCTGGGGCCCCTCCCCAACATTAGGAAGAGAGAGGAGAAAGGACTAAAAAGGCCACACCTGGGGCCTCACCTGCATGCCTCACCCTGCAGCACGCCTGCAGTCCATATCTCAGATTGTATACTTATCTCTTCTGATTCTTTTATTTTTATTTTTTTTTATTTTTTTAAAGATTTTATTTATTTATTCATTTATACCCCCCTTGCTGCTTGTGCTCGCTGGGTCAGCTAACCACGCCGTGTGGGCAGGCTTGCCTTCACCAGGAGGCCCCGGGAACCGAACCCGGGGCCTCCCATATGGTAAACGGGAGCCCTACTGATTGAGCCACAGCCACTTCCCTCTTCTGATTCTTAATAAACTCTTTACTCCCTTGCCTATTCTATGGGTGTCCTTATATTCTTTTATGCGACATAGGCCAAGAACCTAGAAGCCCAGAACCCAGAGCTTTCTGCTAACAGCAGGGCCACAGGCAGCAGCTGTTCCAGGGCCTCTGGGGAGGGGAAGCCAGGCCGTGCCTCACTCCCTGAGCCCTAACTTGGCCCTCTGCCCTCTGGGACAGTTTGGGAAGATCCTTGGAAGAAACTCTTCTGGGCCGGGCTGGGGCCTCCTTCCATGAGGAAAGCATCCCTGGTGCCCAGAGCTGAGTGCCTGAGTGGCCTCAATGGAAGAGTTACTGCCCGCTCCCCACATACCCTTAATCCAAGGGGCTAAGTTTGCTCCTAGTTGAGGCTGATCCAATAAAAATATGGTTACAATAATAACAAGCAAGAGACACTCCAGTAACCCTGGTGTCTGTGGAAGAACAAAAGCCATCTGCGCATGCTTCAGCTCTAAGGTTTGCTTATTTTAAAAAGGCAAAAGAAATGCAGCCCTCAAGAAGTGAAGGCTTTAACCCCAGGCGGCATGGGGAGGGAGCACAGAGAAAGCCAATCACTTCTCCCAAACCTCTTGAGTTAAGAACCGTAAAGGGAGAAAGTGAAATGGCTCATCCTTTGCACCCCTGATGTGGCCCAGGGGCAGAGCCCAGGCTAAATCTGTCCAGATGCCTGACCTTGTTCTGGATCTGTCCTCCTTTTTTGTTGTTGTGTTAAAATACAGAGAACAGGGAAGCGGCTGTGGCTCAATCAGTAGGGCTCCCGTTTACCATATGGGAGGCCCCGGGTTCGGTTCCCGGGGCCTCCTGGTGAGGGCGGGCCCGCCCGCACGGCGTGGTTGGCTGACCCAGCGAGCACAAGCAGCAAGGGGGGGATAAATGAATAAATAAATAAAATCTTTAAAAAAAAAAAAAAAATACAGAGAACATAAAATTTGCCATTTTACTCCTTTTTAAGTGTATGATTCGGTGGCATTAAATACAGTAATTACACAATGTTGTGCTACCATCACCGCTGTCTATTCCCATAACTTCTTCATCACCTGCAACAGAAACTCTGTATCCATTAAGCAACAATTCCCCATCCCCAGCTCCCCAGGCCCAGTAACTTCTAATTTACTTTCTCTCTCTATGAATTTGCTTATTCTAGATATTTTGTATAAGTGGAATCATATACCAGCTGTCCTGTGTCCGGCTTACTTCACTTGGCATAATGTTTTGAAGGTTCATCCATGTTGCAACACCTATCAGAACTTTCTTCCCTTTTAAGGCTGAATAACAGTCCATGATGTGTAGAGATCACACTTTCTTTATCCATTCATCTGATTATGGATGCTTAGTTTCCACCTTTGGGCTTTTGTGATTAATGCTGCAGTGAGCATATGGGTATCTGTTTGAGACCCTACTTTCAACTCTTTGGATAATGACCGAGGAGTAGAACTGCTGGGAATATGGTAAGTTTGAGCAACCACCAAACCATTTTCTGCAGCAGTTGCTCCATTTTATGGTCTCTTCCTTCTTGAGGCTGCTTCCTCTTCTGTACAATGGGGGACAATGTCTTTAGGACCGAAGGCAACAGAGCAGGGGGGTGAAGGGCCCAGTCCTGGGGGGTGGCGGCCTCCTACCCCTAAAAGGCCCCTGCACTTAGGGCGAGGTGGGGCAGGCGGGGCAGCCACTGTTATCTTCTTTTTACAGACAAAGAAAACCTGGCTCAGAGAGGCTTAAGTCAGGGCCTGGGGACCTGCCCCCTCCTCGGGCATCTAGGGGCTTCACCTTTTCCTGTGGGCACATTTGTTAAAATCAAACCTGCATAAAACTATAAGATTAATATGTAAAAAAAAAAAAAATTTAACCTAGGTTAGAATCGCTCAAACCAGTCCTCTGGCTCCGACTCCATCCCCACTGCAGACAGCAAGGCCCGCTGGCCTCAGCCGCTTTGCATCCCAGACAGAGCGCACAGGTGGCTGCCTGTCTGCGCAGCACACGTACCTGGGGCGGGGGCCGATGCGGGCTGGCTCATTTCACCCAAGGGGTAGCCAAAGTTCCTCACCAGCAGGGTCATGTCCTCGTGCCGTGGGCAGAACTTGGCCCGTTCCCCACCACTGGCAAAGGTGTCGCCGTGGATACGCTTCACTCGGTCCACCACGGCCTGCGCCACTGCGTCCAGGGAGGTCTGCTTGGCAAACTCAGTGTCAATCATGGCGGCAATCTCCTGGGAGTGGAAGAAGGCAAATTTCTGGTGAGGGCCACAATTCCAGGGCCCTAAATCAGGATGCTTTAGGGTCACTGCCTAGCAGGTGAAGGAAGTCCCTGCCAGCCCAACCTGCAATGTGATCTTTTCAAGGTATTCCGGATAATCCTTCTAGAACTCTCTCATTAGAAAAGCTACTTGACCTTGCGATCTCTCTGATTGTTGGCTTCCTTATCTCTAAAATGGGGATAATATCCATCTTACTGCATTATTAAGAGGATTAAGCAACTCAGTGGCTGTGAAAGCAATTTGTAGACCAAAATGCCCAGTATAATTGGTCATTATTAAGCTCTCTTTCCTGGAACAAAGGTATTGTAGGCTATGATGTGCCAGACATTTTGCCAGGAATTGGTGATACAGGAATGAAGATACGGTTCCTGCCCTTGGAGAAGCCCACTGTCCAGTATATTCTAGAACCTAGTAGAAGGTCACTGGATAATTCTATTCTGAAGATCAAAAAAAAAAAAAAAAAAAAAAATCACATATTGACAACAAGATCAAAAGCACAAATACGAAGACCTCTAGGTGATGGCTGGATGCCACCTCTCAGAGGCAGGAGGCAGGGGCAGCCCTGAAGGGCTCCACACCACTAACCACCTGTGTCATCTCTGGCAAGTCCCTGTGCTCGGTGGGCTCCAAGTTCTCTAATGCTACACAGAATAAGCCCCTGCCTCCTCTATGCTGCAAGACTACTGGGAGGAACAGTGAGGTAAAACAGGTGAAAAGCCTGCGACACAGGTATCAGGGGAAAGGCTTTTTCCTCATAATTTTAAAAAGGACAGAGCATTGAGAACCAGAGCTCCGGATCCTTGAGCACTTCAGAGCTGGGGGGGGAGGACTGGTCATCATGAAGCAGCGGGGGTGCATGGCCCCTGCAGGCAGCCGGCACTGCCCTGCAGCCGCCCACTCTGTCTGGCCCAGCTCACCTGATTGGCCTGCCCAGACCCATGGGCTGCCTCCAGGGCCTTGTACAGCCCCTCGGACATCAGCACAAGGAAGCCGGTGACCCCATCCAGTGGATGCCCGCCGTGGATTTCAGGTTCTGCGATGATGGGCTTGGACTTGGCAGCACTGCGGGAAGAGAGTGGAGGGGAGAGCTTTGATTGGAAGGGCCCCTGTGCCCTGGGATTCTCTGAGGGGAGGACTCTACACCCAGAATGTAAAATAGGACACACCACCAGCCAAGAGCAAAAGAAATAGTGGGAGAGAAAATCAGAGAAATGGATGTGTCTTCTGAGGGCAGCTACTAAAATAAAGCTCAGAGGACCAGAAAAAGGCAGTGGGGAGCACAGTGAACTGTCCAGTTCTGGCCCCATTCCACATCTGTCCACAGAGTCCAGGGTGGCGGCAGAGAGAGGGGTGGGACAGCAAGAGGAACGGTCCATCTTTTAAAAGGCCAATCCTCTTGCTATCGCTTGGTCTCCTCCAAAACAGGTGTCCAAGCTAAGACCCCCAAATGCATCATTTACTGGTGTGGTATCAAGAGTCATTAACTGTCAAACACTTTTAACACGTGGATGTGTACACAGAGACAAGTGTACAAGGATGTTCAAGCAACATTATTCAGAAAAGCAAGGTCTGGAAACATCCTGTGTAGCCACCAAGAGGGCTGGGTAGAGGATTGCTGATACAGTCACACGACAGGACCCTAGGCAGCTGCTATCAAGAATGACGCTGGGGAGCTGATGTAGCTCAAGTGGTTGAGCGCCTGCTTCCCATGTACGAGGTCCTGGGTTTGATCCCTGGTACCTTCTAAAAACAAACAAGCAAATGAACAAAAAACCAAACTCTCATTGGGGAGCAGATATAACTCTGTGGTTGAACACCTGCTTCCCATGTACGAGGTCCCGGGTTTGATCCCTGGTACCTTCTAAAAACAAACAAGCAAATGAACAAAAAACCCAACTCTCATTGGGAGCAGATGTAGCTCAGTGGTTGAACACCTGCTTCCCATGTATGAAGTCCTGGGTTCAGTCCCTGGAGCCTCCTAAAAACAAACAAACAAACAAAAACACTCAATGGTCTAAATCTTGTGCAGGTAAAGAGTCTGAACGTGCGCTTTCTAAAACAGGAGGCCTGGTGTTGACGAAGGAGATATCAGCATGACTCCCCACCGTTCTGGCAGTGACCGCATGTGCACTAATGGGCACCCCATATGGAGGCATGCTCATTTTTCCAGCCAACGTTTCCACATGCAGATAAGCCAGGGGTTAGCCACCTAAGTGCAGGGCATGCCTCAGCCCCTTGCTAGTCCTATGACCAGGGCAGGTTCCTCAAGGTCTCTGTGCCTCAATTTCCTCCTATGTCAATGCTTTGGGGTGGGTACAATACCCACCTCCTAGGGCCAGAGTGAGAACCGAATAGAAGAATGCATGTAAAGAGCTCTTCCTGGCCTTGGCACAACAAGGTTTCACAATTAGTATTGCTCACGTCACTGCTGACGCCAAGAAGGAATGCTTCCTTGGAGGGGAAATGTGAAATTCCCACCTCTGTCCCGGCCCCAGCCACATTCAGCACTGACCAGCAGGACTTTGACTCAGACCTCTCCTGCTGGGAAAGGTGCTGGGAAAGGTGCTGCCCTTGGCTCTGGCCCGGCTCCCTAAGGTCACCCCTCACTCACCCCGCCCTTCAGGATCAGCTGGTGGCCTGCACCTATCTCCTCCAACCTTCAACTTCAGCTGCACCTCATGCCCTGGAGCCGAGGATCTGCCTGGGCCCCAGGCCCTCTGGTCTTCCAAAAAAACCGAGGGGGATGGGGCAAGGCACCTACCTGAGTAGTTCAATGTCAGTGTAGCCGTATTTGACCTTGTAATCCCCGATGCGCCTGGTGCTCTCCTGCCCACAGATGATCCCCACTTGCTTGATTTTTCCCGTATCCAAACCTACCAGAGGGAGAGCAACTCAATGACTCCATCCCTTGATCATAAAGAAGAACACAAAGAAGGGGGAGGAGACCCATCCACAAAAAACGCAACAAGGACGCACTGAAGAGGAAATGAAGTGACCCAAGCGTGCCGTGGAGAGCGGCTGACCTGAAAGTCTCCAAGGTCCCCAGTCCCCACAGTCTGCCCCGGAGCGCTCCGAGAAGGGTGGGAGAGTGGCTGAGGCAGCAGCTGAAATCTCCTGACTTCTCCAGCCTCTGCTCAGGCCTCTGCTCAGTGCTCTGTGCCAAGTACGCTTCAAACCACTTTATACCTATCAACGCTTTTAATCCTCACAATATGCCAAGGGAGGTGTTATTATCCTCATCACACAGATGAGGAAAGTGAGACACATAAAATTTAAGTTCCACATTTTACTGAGTGGGGCAGAGCTAGGATTCGCCCCCAGGCAGGCTAGTCCCAGATCCTAGGGTCACAGTCCCTCTACCACACACCTCGCTTTGCACAGTCTCCAAAGGAGGGGAGAGGCAAGCCCACGGGGGGAATGGGGGGAGGAGGCCTCCCTCGACCCACTGATCCCTGGCCCACTCACCCAGCTGCGAAAGGCGGAAGAGCTCATCCTCATTCTCCGAGGTGTGGTCCACATTCAGCTGCGTCACCTGTAATCCGTCCACCGTGGATTTGCATAAAAGAGCACGGTTTGTACCTGCAGCAGAAGTTCAGCAGTTGAGCACAGACCAAGTATTAGGAAAAACAGGACACGTTGAAAAGATAGAGAGAGAAAAGGTAAGCATCTCAGACACAGAAATCCTTGAAAAGGGCAAACAAAATAGACTTAGACCACTGGGGTGAGAGCTGCCAGCCAGGGATAACTGATGATATTAAGGAATTAGGTTAAACTTTTGAAGTGTGATAAATAGGATTGTGATGATCTTAGGAAGAGACCTTTTCTCTAGAAATAAGAACAGAAATATTTGCACATAATATGACATAATGTCTGGGACTTTCCTCAAAATAATGCAGAGATGAAGGGAGTGGGTGGGCTGCAGATAAAACAAGATTGGGGAAGCGACTGTGGCTCAATTGGTTGGGCCCCCGTTTGCCATATGGGAGGCCCCGGGTTCAATTCTCAGGGTCTCCTGGTGAAGGCAAGCCAGCCCGCACAGCCTGGTGAGTTGGCGCAGCAAGATGACGCAACAAAGGGAGACAAGCAGACACAGAAAGATGAACAGCAAATGGACACAGTGAGCACAAGCAGCAAGGGGGGGGATATAAATAAATAAATAAAAATAAATCTAAGGGAGACTTCCGGGAAGATGGCGGACTAGTAAGACACGGGAATCTCTTCTCCAGAAAAATAGCTAGAGGACAAGCGGAAACAGCCCAGAAAGAGATCTTCTAGGGTTTAGGACAGCAGGTGAAGGCTGCACACCACCCAGAGGAAAGAGGGACAGAAGAGGGAAATCGCGACAACAGAACCGTGAGTTGCAAGTAGCAGCTTCTGCTGCTGCCGGCACCCCCCCCACTCTTCAGAATTCTCGGGCCTGCGACCACAGACAAAGGGGGCTTCAGGGATCTGCCACTCCCGGAAAAGGGAGAGAGAGGGACCCAGCCTTAGGCTGACTCAGGTTCTGACCTGAAATTTAGGCTGCGGAGCCCCACGGACCCTTCCACACGGAGGTTTGCCCTGGGAGCCTCGAAAGGACTGGAGAAATCCGACCCTCCCAACCTCCCTCTTTTCCAGCCTGGACTAATTGTTGAGGACTCCACAGGAGTGGGGAGAGAGAGCCTGGGGCTGACCCTGCTTTTGACTCCCAGGTTGGGTCGGCCCAGTCCCGAGAGCCCTTCCAGGCTGGGTGGGGCTGTGCCATTGTTTGCCTTGGAGCCTGCAAGGGGCTAAAGATATACAAACCTCCCAATCTCCTCCTCTACTAACAGGGCCTGATTGTTGAGGATTCAGAAGGGAGTGGAAATATTTCCTAGCTGGGAAAAGGGGGGCGCTACGAGAGAAATCTGGAGAACTGTCTCAGAAAGTTTGAATCACAGGGCTCTTGGCCCCCAGACAGGAAGCTCTATCACATTGATCTGGCCTGTGTCACAACAAATATGCTCCGACCAGGCATTGAATTGAGAGCTGCTAACAAGCGCCATCTCCTGGCAGACCAAGGAAGTGCGCATAAGAAAATTAATAAGTAAGAGAGGCTTTTCCTGGCCTCTATAGCCTCCCTGCCCAAGGCCCTAGGAAACGACTCTACAACCAATTACTGGGTCCAGTGTCCAGTTTTGAGCAACCAGCAGAACAATCCGAACAATCAAGGTTGAGCCAAAAATCAAAGAGCTGTGGTAACTCACAGCCTCCTGCCACTGAAACCCCATAAAAGAGAAAGAGATAGAGCATCTAAGTAAAATACAAACTAACCAGATGCCTAAGCACCAGCAAAAGATTACGAGCCATACTAAAAAAATAGAAGACATGGCCCAAGAAAAGGAATACAGGAAAGTCCCAAAAGAGATGCAGAATTTGAGAGAACTAATCAGTGATATGAGCATAAATTTCCAAAATCAAATTAATGAGATGAAAGACAATATAGTGAAAGAGATCAATGACATCAAGAAGTCATTGAGCGAACGCAAAGAAGAATTTGAAATCATGAACAGAAAAGTAATGGAGTTCATGGGAATGAAAGACACAATAGGTGAAGTCAAAAATACATTTGAAGCATACAACAGCAGACTCGAAATGATAGAAGAAAGAATAAGTGATACTGAAGACAGAGCAGCTAAAATTGAAGAGAAAAAAGAACAGAGAGAGAAAAGAATGGAAAAAATTGAGCAGGGGCTCAGAGAGTTGAATGACAACACAAAACGCAAGAACATACGTGTCATGGGAGTTCCAGAAGGAGAAGAGAAAGGAAAAGGGGCAGAAAGAGTATTTGAGGAAATAATAGCTGAAAATTTCCCAACTCTCACGAAAGAAATGAACTTACATGTCCAAGAAGCACACTGTACCCCAATAAGAATAAATCCAGGGATGGATGTGGCTCAAATGGTTGGGCATCCGTCTCCCATATGGAGGGACCCGGGTTCGATAACCGGGACCTCCCGGTAAAAAAAAAAAAAAAAAAAAAAAAGAATAAATCCAAATAGACCTACGCCAAGACACATATTATTCAGAATGTCAAATGTAAAAGATAAAGAGAAAATTCTCAGAGCAGCAAGAGAGAAGCAAACAATCACGTACAAAGGACGTCCAGTAAGACTTTGTGCAGATTTCTCTTCAGAAACCATGGAGGCGAGAAGACAGTGGTATGATACAATTAGGAAACTGAAAGAGAAAAACTGCCAGCTGAGAATTCTTTACCCAGCAAAACTGTCCTTCAAATATGAAGGTGAATATAAAGTATTCACAAACAAACAGAAACTAAGAGAGTTTGCAAAAAAGAATCCACCTTTGCAGGAAATATTAAAGGAAGCCTTAGAACCTGAAAGAAAAAGACAGGAGAGAGAGGCTTGGAGGAGAGTATAGAAGAAAGAAAAGCAGAAATGATAACCAAAAGAGTAAAAAGAAAGACAAAAATAAGATGACATATGAAAACCAAAGAATAAAATGGAGGAAATAAATAGTGCATTTTCAGTAATATCATTGAATGTGAATGGATTAAATTCCCCAATCAAAAGATACAGGCTGACAGAATGGATAAAAAAACATGAGCCATCCATATGCTGCTTACAAGAAACTCACCTCAGACCCAAGGATACAAGCCGGCTGAAAGTAAAAGGTTGGAAAAAGATACTCCACGCGAATAGTAAACAGAAAAGAGCAGGGGTAGCTATACTAATATCAGACAAAACAGACTTCAAATGCAAAAAATGATAACAGATGTGGAAGGCCATTATATATTAATAAAAGGGACGATCCTCCAGGAAGATATAACAGTCATAAATATCTACGCACCTAACCAGGGTGCCCCAAAATATATGAGAAAAACTCTGGCAAAACTGAAGGGAGAAATAGACATTTCTACAGTAATCGTTGGAGACTTCAACACCCCTCTCACATCATTAGATAGAACAACTAGATAGAAGATCAACAAGGAAACAGAGAACTTGAAAAATATGATAAACAAGTTAGACCTAACAGACATATACAGAACACTGCATCCAAACTCAGCGGGTTATACATTCTTCTCAAGTGCCCATGGATTTTTCTCCAGGATAGACCACATGTTAGGTCACAATACAGCTCTCAATAAATATAAAAAGATTGAAATTATACAAAGCACCTTCTCAGATCATAATGGAAAGAAACTAGAAATCAATAACAGACAGGAAAAAAGGAAATTTGCAAATGTGTGGAGACTGAACAACACACTCCTAAATATTCAGTGGGTCAAAGAAGAAATTGCAAGTGAAATCAGTAAATATATTGAGACAAATGAAAATGAGAACACAACATATCAAAACTTATGGGATACAGCAAAGGCAGTCTTGAGAGGGAAATTTATAGCCCTAAATGCCTATATTAAGGAACAAGAAAGAGCTAAACTCAAAGATTTAACTGAACAACTTGAGAAACTAGAAAAAACAGCAAACCAATCCCAAAGCAAAAAGAAGGAAAGAAATTATAAAGATTAGAGCAGAAATAAATGAAAATGAGAACAGAAAAGCAATAGAGAAAATCAACAAAACCAAAAGCTGGTTCTTTGAGTAGATCAATAAAATTGACAAACCCCTCGCTAGACTAACAAAGAAAAAAGAAGAGAAGATGCAAATAAATACAATCAGAACCGAAAGGGGGGGGGGAATTACAAATGACCTCCCAGAGATAAAAAGAATCATAAGAGGATATTATGAGAAACTATATGTCAACAAACTAGACAACCTGGATGAAATGCACAAATTTCTAGAAACTCATAACCAACCTACACTAACACAAGAAATACAAGAATTTAACAAACCAATCACAATTAAGGAGATTGAATCCGTCATCAAAAATCTCCCAGCAAAGAAAAGTCCAGGACCAGATGGCTTCACAGGTGAGTTCCACCAAGCATTTCTAAAAGAATTAACACCAATCCTGTTTAAACTCTTCCAAAAAATCAAAGAGGAGGGAAAATTACCCAACATGTTTTATGAAGCCAACATCACCCTAATACCAAAGCCAGATAAAGATTCCACAAGGAAAGAAAATTACAGATCAATCTCTCTCGTGAACATAGATGCAAAAATTCTCAACAAAATACTTGCAAATCGAATCCAACAGCATATCGAAAGACTTATACATCATGACCAAGTGGGATTTATTCCTGGCATGCAAGGCTGGTTCAACATAAGAAAATCAAACAATGTAATACACCACATTAACAAATTGAAGGAAAAAAAACCACATGATCATCTCAATAGATGCAGAAAAGGCATTCGACAAAATCCAACATCCTTTTTTGATAAAAATACTTCAAAAGATAGGAAAAAAAGGAAAATTCCTCAATATGATAAAAGGCATATATGAAAAACCCAAAGCCAACATCATACTCAATGGGGAAAGGTTGAAAGGTTTCCCCCTAAGATCAGGAACAAGACAAGGATGCCCACTGTCACCATTGTTATTCAACATTGTACTAGAAGTTCTAGCGAGGGCAATTAGACAAGACAAAAAAATTAAAGGCATCCAAATAGGAAAAGAGGAAATAAAGCTCTCATTGTTTGCGGATGACATGATCCTGTATTTAGAAAATCCTGAAGTATCCACAACAAAGCTACTTGAACTAATAAACGAGTTCAGCAAAGTGGCAGGATACAAGATCAACAGGCAAAAATCAGTCATGAATTTTCAAAAATCAGTACTGAACAATCTGAGGAGGAAATCAGGAGGAAAATTCCATTTTCAATAGCAACAAAAAGACTCAAATACCTAGGAGTTAATTTAACCAAGGAAGTACAGGACCTATATGCAGAAAACTACAAAACAATGCTAAAAGAAATTTAAAAAGACCTAAACAAATGGAAAGACATTCCGTGTTTATGGATTGGAAGAATAAATATCGTGAAGATGTCAATCTTGCCCAAACTGATTTATAGATTCAATGCAATACCAATCAAAATCCCAACAGCTTACTTTACAGAATTAGAGAAGGCAATTACCAAATTCATCTGGAAGGGTAAGTGCACCCGAATAGCCAAAAGTATTCTAAAAAAGAAGAGGGAAGCGGCTGTGGCTCAATCAGTAGGGCTCCCGTTTACCATATGGGAGGCCCCGGGTTCGGTTCCCGGGGCCTCCTGGTGAAGGCAAGCTCGCCCGCTCGGCGTGGTTAGCTGACCCAGCGAGCACAAGCAGCAAGGGGGGGATAAATGAATAAATAAATAAAATCTTTAAAAAAAAAAAAAAAAAGAAGAGCAATGTGGGAGGAATTTCGCTGTCTGACCTTGAAACATATTACAAAGCTACAGTGGTCAAAACAGCATGGTACTGGCATAAAGATAGACATATCGATCAGTGGAATAGAATTGAGAATCCAGAAATAAACCCTCACCTATACAGTCAACTGGTTTTTGACAAACCTACCAAGCCCACGCTGATGGGAAAAAACAGTCTCTTCAACAAATGGTGATAGGAGAACTGGATATCTATAACCAAAAGAATGAAAGAGGACCCCTATCTCACCCCCTATACAAGAATCAACTCAAAATCAAAGATCTAAATATAAAAGCCAGGGCCATAAAACTACTAGAAGAAAATGTAGGAAAACATCTTCAAGACCTTGTAGTAGGTGGTGGTTTCTTGGACCTCACACCCAAAGCACGTGTAACAAAAGAAAAAGTAGATAAATGGGACCTCCTCAAAATTAAACAGTTTTGCACCTCACAGGACTTTGTCAGAAGGGTGAAAAGGCAGCCAACTCAATGGGAAAAAACACTGGGGAAATCACTTATCTGATAAGGGTTTAATATCCAGGATATATAAAGAGATGTTACAACTCAACAATAAAAAGACAAATGATCCAATCAAAAAATGGGCCAAAGACTTGAATAGACATTTCTCCGAAGAAGAAATACAAATGGCAAAAAAACACATGAAGAAATGCTCAACATCACTCATGATTAGGGAAATGCAAATCAAAACTACAATGAGATATGATTTCACACCTATCAGAATGGCCACTATTAAAAAGACAGAGAACTACAAGTGTTGGAGAGGATGTGGAGAGATAGGAACACTTCTTCATTGTTGGTGGGAATGCAGGATGGTACAATCACTATGGAGGACTGTTTGGCAGTTCCTAAAGAAGTTGAACATAGACTTGTCATGTGACCCTGCAATACCACTACTGGGTATATACCCAGAAGAACTGAGGGCAGTGACACGAACAGACATCTGCACACCGATGTTCATAGCCACATTATTCACCATTGCCAAAAGTTGGAAACAACCCAGGTGTCCATCAACAGATGAATGGATAAACAAACTGTGGTCTAGTCACACAATGGAATATTATGCAGCTGTAAGAAGAAATGAAGTCATAAAGCATATGGCAACATGGATGAACCTGGAAGACATTACGTTGAGTGAAGCAAGCCAGACACAATAGGACAAATACCGTATGAATGCATCACTATGAACCAAATATATTGTGTAATATATTGTTTGATTAAAAAAAAAAAAATTTACATGTATCCATTACATTTAATTGAGAAATGTATATATTTATTCATCTGTGTTTACTTTTTAGTTTTTAATTGTTTATGTTTTCAATTATTAAATATACAAAATAAAGTTAAAAAAAAAAAAAAATCTAAGGAAAACAAAACAAAACAAAACAAAACAAGATTGGCCAGGAGTTGATAATTTGGGGACTGGGTTCATTAAATACCATTCACTTTATTACTTTATGTTTTTGACATTTTTCTATAACAAAGGAAGAAAGGGAGGGAAATTATCAGTTGGTCTACAAAGTTCAGAATCTGGTCCTTGTACAGGCCTCTCTGGTTCCCATATGGTCCTGCTTTGCCCACAAATCTAAACGTTTGTGGCCCCTTGCCCCCATCTCAAACCCAGCCACATCTCGCCGCCATTCGTGGGGATACTGCAAGTGTCTGCCACAGACAGGCCCTTCTCTTCCAGAAGATGGAGACAATGAGGCTCACCCAGAGAGGGACACTGCTCGCCCAAGACTGCACAGCCAGTTCAGGGCAGGGTGGGGACTAAGATTCTGGAAGCCTGCCTGCCACCTGTGCTTTTGCCCTCACTTCAAAATTTCCCTCTGGCTTGCACTGTTGATTTCTGGAGTTAAGAGGGGGAAATATCTAAATGGCCTCAGGGGATTTGGGGTCCAAAGCAACTTACCTGCTTAGAAAGTAGATTGTCCAAAGCATACACCAACCCTGCAGGCTGACCTTCTCCTCCCCTGGGCCCCCAAGTGCCTTCCCGAGGACAGGTGGTAGCTTACCAACATTGGCGACATAGAGCTTGCTGTTGTGAAGGACTGCCACGACGGCCATGGCGCCTCCCGAAATCTCCCTCTCCAACGCTTTGAGTCTCTCAAGGATCTTCTGATACTGAGGAGGTAGCTGGTGCTGAGGGACACCCTATAACCCACCAGCAGAGCGCGTAAGAGCAGGACAGGTCTGTGGGAACATCTTACCAGCCTTCTCCCTCCCTTAGAGAGCCAGGATCTGAGGGCCTGGAGGGCAAGTGGACAAGCCGTGGCACAGCCAGGATGTGGCGGGGTTCTTTCCAGGCAAGCCAGAGATGAGCCTAGCTTGTGCTGTGTGGGCCAGAACTCAGAGGTCGGCTTTTCCAGTGCTGTGAGGGACGTGAGCAGGTAGAGATGACGAGGCTGTGGACCGGGGGAGGCTTTTCCTCACGCCCCTCACTGCCCCCGAGTGCTGAGCCTCAGGGTGAAGCTGCCGACAGCGAGCAAGAGAGCCCCTCAGAAGGCAAACCCCATTGCTGCCCAACAGCGTCACCGAGTCAGGAACCGTTCCCAGCCTTCCCGCTACCCTGGCCCAGGGGCACCAATGGCCTGACAGTGATATGGTGGATGAGTCCATGCTCCTGGTACACACGGGCCTTGATGTCTCCTGGGATGTAAGTTAAAGAAATTACCTCTGGCAGCTGGGACTGCAGGCTCGCCTTCTCAGCCAACGCATCATCAATGGACTCCAGGAAACTCCTTTCCACCACATCGAAGGCCTGGAGGCACAGGAAAAGGCATCAGGGCAAAGGCTGGTTCAAAACACCAACTGTTGGGAGGCGGCTGTGGCTCAATCAGTAGGGCTCCCGTTTACCATGTGGGAGGCCCCGGGTTCGGTTCCCGGGGCCTCCTGGTGAGGGCAGGCCCGCCTGCACGGCGTGGTTGGCTGACCCAGCGAGCACAAGCAGCAAGGGGGGGATAAATGAATAAATAAATAAAAATCTTTAAAAAAAAAACAACAACAACAACAAAAAAAAACACCAACTGTCACCTGATGTTAAGCCACCCCCAATTAATAGCAACAAACTGGATTCCCTTCAAGTCCTTAGGTGACGGGGGATTTTCACACATTGGTCCTGCCTCATATATAGCACTCAAGGCACCACAACTTCCCCCGGATCAACATCTCTGACAGACATTCAGCCCCAGGGGGAGGATATGTGCACATGCATTCCACATGTGGCATCGCAGAGGTTAGGAGCCCAGGCTGGATTCAGACCACCTGGGTGTGAATTCCAGCTCTGCCATCGCCAAGTGTAACCCCAGTCTCCTCATCTACAAAACAGAGATAAGCACTGTCTAGAGGATGCTGCAGGCGTCCCACCTTCAGCACTCAGTGCAGTCCCTGACTTAGTAAATGCTAGATCAGTGCCAACTGGGACCATCACTACGGCCACTGGGTGGAAGGCTCCAAGTCCTCCACTGGCTCCTCGACTCAGGTCAAGCTGATTCCTTCCACCTGGTGTGTGTGACCTGCTTAGAATCAGGCAGGGGAGCCCGGAAGCCAGGAGGGGCACACTGGCCCCCAGGTGCTGGGGCAGGAAAAAGGCTGGGAACGTGTTCCTGAGAAACATGAATCATCTTTCGCACATAAAATTCAAGTCTCCAGATGTGCTTCAAAAAGGAGCCACCAAGAGGAAAACAAAACAACAAGCAGAAACAGAACTGGAACACGAGGCACCAGCCAACCAGAAAGGGGAGGCAAGGCCTTGTCCCGATGTCCAGGGATGATTTCAGCATCCACACTGAAAGGAAGGGACTGTTCCGACAGGCGCTGAGCCTCCCTCCAACTGCATGCATCTCTTGCAGAGCCAGCCCTGCTAGTCGTGGGAAGGAGTGCTGCTCGCCGCCCTGTCTGGGGCTACTGGGCATTGGGGAGCCCCTGCTACGGGAGTCTGCAAAGTGGGCGGGGTCTGCAGATGGGCCCGAGTTCTGGGGGACATGGTCTGCCTGAAGCGGCCACCAGCAGCCCCAGCACCGTCACCTGCATCAGCACCCGCCGCACGTCGGCCTCCGTGTGCTCGGCGTTGAGCTGGCCCAGCAGCAGCTCCGCGGAAAGCCGCTGGGCCACAAAGTTGGTCACCCGGTTGCCATCGTAGCCATTGAAGACCCCATAGAGGAAGCAGTTGTTCTCACTCCTGACAGAGAGGGAGAGGGTGGAAGGAGGCCTGAGACCAGTGGCTCACAGAAGAGTGACGCTAGCTCCTGGGTGGAGGGGATGAGGGGGCAGATATAGCAGGTACAGCTCCTGGGGCCCACCCGGGGACCCCCACTCTGACCACGGTTCCACTCCAGCCATGCCCCTCTGGGTGGCCCCTACCCACCAACGGCAGCAGGCCCTTGACCAGTTGGAAGGCTGGATGTGGAAGGGACAGCAGCAGAGGCCACCATCTCACAGGCAAGCCCCATACGAGACAGTTGCAAAACGGGTGCCTCTTGCTTGCAAACCAACTTCCTGGACCCAGAACAGCACTGCTGGCACTGTCACCTGAACTTGAGCCAGTTGTCCTCTGGCGGATGGCTCTCGGTGCTCTTGCCATCGGCAGAGTAGCTGCGGTTAGAGGCTGAGCCAACTCCAGAGAGGTGGCAGAGTGGCAGGTCGTCCGTCCAGCTTGGCTGCTGCTCCTGGGGAAGGAAACCAGGAAGCCATGAGGTGCCACCTTCCTCCCCGGTACACCCCACCTCCCCTTCTTTTTCTTCTCCAACAAAATCCTGGACAGCCCAGAGCCCCATGCAGAGGGTTCCATTTTCTTCTGGGAAACAATGATGCTTGTATGAACAGACAGCTGGATTTGGTCTCTGTTTTTCGTAGAAAGGGTCCTAGGATAGGGGGTGGAACAAGGTGAGCGAGCAGCCATTCTGTAGGCAAGGGCTCCTGCAAGCCAGGACTCCTGTTAGCCAGATGTTGGTTATTTGGGGAATTTCCTATATAAACATAATGAAAGAAACAGATTCTTAAAATCTTAAGTGTATTCAACGGAGAAAGAATAGTCTCTTCAACAAATAGTGCTGGGAAAACTGGATATCCACATGCAAAAGAATGAAAGTGGACCCTTACCTCATATAAGAGTTAAATGATAAAGTCTTAGATGAAAAATAGGGGGAAAAATCTTTAGGACCTTGTATTAGGCTCTGGATTCTTAGGTGTGACACGAAAATCATGAGCAGCCAAAAAAAAAAAAAAGATAATCTGTACTTCATCAAAATTAACTGTTTTGTACCAAAGGACTTATCAAAAAACTAAAAAGACAACAGAATGGGAGAAAACATTGGGAAATTATATATCAGATAAGGGTTTAATATCGAGAATATACGAAGAGCTGTTCCAACTCAACAACAAAAAGAAAAGCCAATTTTAAAAGGAAGGAAAGGACGGGAATTGATATATCTCCAAAGAAGATATACAAATGGCCAATAAGCACATGGAAAGATAATTAACATCACTTGCCATTAGAGAAAGGCATATTAAAACTACAGTGAGATACCACTTCACACCTAAGATGTCTATTATAACAAAATAACAAGTGTTGGTGAAGATTTGGAGAAATAGGAACCCTCATACAATGCTGGTGGTGGGATATAAAATGGTGCATCCACTTTGGGAAAGTTTGGCAGTTCCTCAGAAAGTTAAGCACATAATTATCATATGACCCAGCAATTCCAGTTCTAGGTAATGCCCCAAAGAATTGAAACAGGGTCTCAAACAGATATTTATACATCAATGTTTTCAGTAGTATTATTTACAATGGCCAAAAGGTGAAAGCATCCCCAGTATCCAGCAAAAAATGACTAGATGAATAAAATATGATATATATGTACAGTAGAATATTATTCAGCTATTGAAAAGGAATGGAGTTCTGAAACATGTTACAACATGGTTGAAACTTGAAAACATGCTGAATGAAATTCACCAGACAAAAAAGGCCAAATATTTTGTGATTTCACTTATATAAAATACCTAGAATAAACAAATTCATAGTGACTGAAAGTAGATTTCAGGTTACCAGGGGCTGGGGAGGGGGTGGATGGGAAGTTACTGCTTAGTGGTTATAGAGTTTCTGTTAAACAGAGGGATGATGAAAAAGTTTTGGTAATGAGTGGTGGTGATGGTAGCAGAACATTTTGAGTGTAATTAATATCTCTGAATTATACACATGAAATATTGCATGGGAAGTACTGCATTGTACATATGCTACTTCAATAAAACTTTGAAGAAAGAAAAAAAAGAATCACAAGTCAAAACCAACACTGAAGATGCCATGTGAAGTGCCCTTCGAGGGCCTGGGCTCTGAGGAGGCCCTCTAAAGCTTACCTCAGGCTCCTCTGAGGTCCTGAGGAACCCAGAGCTACCACGCAGCCCCTCCTCTGAGGCTGTCAGGGAGCGCAGGAGAAGGCAAGGGGCAGCCCAGCAACCTTGAACAAGCAGCAGAGGCCTGAGCCCCCACAGCCAACGCTTTGGGTGGCCGCAACATGTGGCTCCACCAGCAAACGGTTCAATTTAAGGTCATGTGAGGTGGCACCCACAAGCTCTTGAATTTATCATGTCTGAAAAAGAACCAGACTTTTTGCCACTCGATGGTAATTTTTATCTCCCTGAGTCCAGCATTACAGGAAACCTCTAACTTCTGAAGACCTTAATCAGAGCGTTGAATCTTGCAATGATGATTTCCAAAGTGACTGTTTTGCTTACACAAAGCAGCATGCCAGAGTTGGGAAAGTTACAGACCTTCCCACCAGGGACCACAGCAGCCCCTGCTATCAGAAGGATGCACACAACACGGACTTCCTGAGGATCTTATCTCTGGTCTCCTGTTTTCAGTGAACTGCCCTAATTCTATCAAATAATGTCTACCTGGCCCATCAAAGCAGTTCCTTTGTGATTTTTTTTTTTTAGGAGGTACCAGGGATTGAACTCAGGACTTAGTACGTGGGAAGCAGGAGCTCAACCACTGAGCTACACCCACTCCCCAACAAGAGTTGGTGTTTTTTGTTTTTTTTTTAGGAGGTACCCAGGAATCGAACCCAGGAACTCGTACATGGGAAGCAGATGCTCAACCACTTGAGCTACATCTACTCCCTCCTTTCTGATTCTTGAGCTCTCTTTTTAAAAATAATTTTTAAAAAAGATTTTATTTATTTATTCCTCTCCCCCCATTGTTTGTGCTCTCTGTGTCCATTCATTGTGTGCTCTCTTTGTCTGCTCATCTTCTCTTTAGGAGGTACCAGGAACTGAACCTGGGATCTCCCATATGGGAGAGAGGCGCTCAATCATTTGAGCCACCTCCACTCCCTGCTTTGTTATGTCTCTCATTTGTGTTTCTTCTTTGTGTCTCATTGTTGCGTCAGCTCGCCATACCAGCCTGTCACGCCAGCTTGCGCTCAAACGCTTGAGCCACATTCGCTTTCCTTGAGCTCTCTTTTTTAATGAGTAGTAGAGGCTCTCCATTCTCAAATGAAAAGGAATTAAGAAAAACACCCGACAATTGTGTAGTTTGCCTCTCAATTAGCTTTTGGAGGACTCATTTTTCTTTTTTTTCCTTTTACTTTTACAAACACATACCCCCTGCCCCTCACCCACCCAAACCTCTAATCTGCTTTCTATCTCTGCAAATTTGCTATTTTAGTCATCTCTCATAAGAGGTATCATGGAATTTTTGTCCGTATGTACCTTGCTTATTTCACTGGGCACAATATTTTCACGGTTCTTCCATGTTGCCACATGTCTCAGAACTTCACTCTTTCTTATAGCCAAACATTCTATTGTGTGCATGCACCACATTTTTGTTCATTCTTTCACCTGCCAATGGGTTTTTGTGTTTTTATGGCTAGTCCACAAACCTGTTCCCCCGTGTTGGGGATTGAATCATGCCCCCCACAAAAGGCTGTTCAGGTCCCAACGCCTGGTCCTGAGGGTGTGAACCCATTTGTGAACAGGACCTTGAAGATGTTATTAGCTAAGGTGTGCCCAGCTGAAGTCCTTGTAAGCGAAGGAAAATGGACACAGAGAGAGAAACCACGGGGAGCAGCCAGAAGCTGGAAGTCAACAGAACGAGGAAGAGAAAGGTGAAGATACTGCCATGTGCACTGCCAGGTGACAGAAGAGCCAAGGAATCCCGAACACTGCCAGCCAGCCCATACCCAGCCCGAGAGGAAGCAAGTCTTCTGGCCTCTGTAAGCGTAAGCCAATAAATTCCTGCCTTTAAGCCAACCCAATGTGTGGTATTTGTTTAGCAGCTGGGAAACGAATACACCCAGCAAACCTCTGAAAACGACTACAGAGCTCCCAAATGCAAGCCTCAGCCAGTAGTGAGGTATGCTATGAAACACGAGCAAAACAAATGCATGCATGAATCCCACTCTTGATCTAAAGCTCTCTGATGGTTCCTCATCACTTCTGCAGGGGTTCCCAGACTCCAGAGTACAAAGGAATCCCTTGGACACTGTCTAAAATGGTAGATTTCCAGGCCTCACCCTTAGAATTTCTGTCCCACACGTCCATGGTGGGGTCCAGGGTATCTGCATTTTAGGCTGCTCCGTTCAAATGGTTCTGATTCCGGCGGCCCAGGACCAGGCCTTGAGATGCTCTGACATGCTATAGCCACAATCACTCTCCCCGGCATCTGGGGCCTCCACCACCTGCCCCGCTCTGCTCGGGCATCCTCTTCCATCTGCCCCCAGCCACAGTCTCCCCCACCCCCTAGTACCAAATGCTTGTATGCTGTCTGTCCATCATGCTTTTTCACTCTATATCAAACACCCCCCTTCTGGTCTAGCAATTCTCCCCATCTCTCAGAACTCTGGCTCAGGAGTCACCAACTCCAGGAAGTCTTCTTGGACTTGGGTGAAGGCTTTCCTGTGTACTCCTCCTATATCTTGGTCCCAGCAATCCTGCCTGTGTGTCTGGTTCCCATCCTACCCCATGGGTTCTCAAACCATGCTGATGAGCATAATCACTGTGGAGCTTTAAGAACAGACACAATAGACACACACCCAGTTGACCAGGCCCTAGGCCAAATACACTGATTCTGAATTTCCTGAATCTACTTGGGGTGTACCCTGAGCATCTATACATTTTTTTAAAGGAGGAACCGGGGATTGAAGCCGGGACCTGGTACATGGGAAGCAGGTGCTCAACCACTGAGCTACATCCATTCCCCTGTATTTTTTTAAGCCCCAGAAATGACTCTGATGCAAGGCCCAGGTGAGAACCCTGCCTCCCACTGAAAGTCACCCTGCTCCCCACCTGCTCGCGAGAACTATGCCTTGCTCACAAGGGCATTTCCAGGACCACCCTGGGAGGAATTAATGAATTAAATAATTGGGAGAAGCAAAGTTCAACTTCAAGGAAAATAATTAAAACTTAGATGAAGAGCCTTATTGAAATATTAAACAAGCAAGAATACTAGGCACGGTTTCTTTCAGGTTAGGAGTAACAGTCTTCAAAGAAGGAAGAAAACCACTTCAATAGGCTTTGGCAACCAGATATATAAATAGCCTGTAGTTAGCTTTGGTGGCAAATTTCATCTTCGGTTTATTTGCATACTGACAGGGAGTGAGTTTTTCTTTATAGATTTTTTCCGTTCTAATTGCTTTCATGCTGCAGCCATCTATTTTAGCACTTTAGTTCTGTGCTTTGCACCCTAGAGCAACTTCTGCAGGGTGTGGGAGTTTGTTTTTCTTTAAAAAATAACATATAGTAAAATTGACTTTTTTGGCATACAGTTCCAAGAATTTGAGCACATATATATCCATAGTAACCACCATCACAATCAGGATCTGGAAAAGTTCCATCACCCCAGAAGGCTCTCTCCTGCTGCCTATTTGGAATCATGCCCTCTCCCCACTCCTAAACCCTGGCAACCACTGGCATATTCTCCATCACTATAGTCTCGTCTTTTCGAGACTGTCCTATAAATGAAATTATATAGTATGGAAACTGTTGGGAACCACTTCTTTCACTCAGCTTCATTTTTTTTTTTTTTAAGATTTATTTATTTATTTATATCCATTTTTACCACCACCCCCCCCAATTTTTACTGTTTTGTGTCCATTCACTGGGCAATTCTCTGTGTCCTTTTCCTGCCTTCTCTTCTCATCCTTCTCCTCCTGTCTTCGCTGGAATTCGATCCTGGGACCCTCTGATATGGGAAAGAAGCGTCCTCCTGCCTATGCCACCTTAGTTCCTGTTTTTTGGCACTTGTCTTGACTCTCCCTTGTGTCACTCTCCTGTTACGTCATCATCTTGCTGCGTGGCTCGGCGGGGCCTGACGGCGCACCCGCTCAAGGGGCTTGGCGGCCCACACACCTTCTATATTTTTCTTTATTTTTACCAGGAGGTCCCAGGGATCGAACCCAGGTCCCTCCATATGGGAGACGGACGCCCAACCATTTGAGCCACATCCACCCCCCCCAGCTTCATCTTTGAGATCCCCTAAATTATTGTGTGCATCAACAGTGTGTTCCTCTTTATCAAAGAGTAGTATTCCACTGTATGGATGTAGCAGTTTATCCTTTCATCCACAAAGGACATTTGGGCTTCTCCCAGTTCTTGACAATTTGGAATCCACTTGCTATATTCATGTATAGGATTTGTGTGAACATAACTTATTTCTCTAGGACAAATACCTTAGGAGTGGGACTACTAGGTCAGATGGTAAATATATGTTTAATTTTGTAAGAAACTGTCAATCTGTTTTCCAGAGTGGCAGTAACACACTGCATTCCCACCAGCAATGGTATTGTCTTTTTTTTTTTTTTCTTTTTCTTTTTAAATTAATTTCAGTCAAATAGGCATATAGTGGTATCTTAGGGTGGCTTTAATTGCAGTTCCCTAATGGCTAATGATGTTGAGCATCTTTTGTGTGCTTAACTGCCATCCTTACATCCTCTTTGGTAAAGCTGCTATTTAAGTCTTATACCCATTTTTAAATTGGGTTGTTTATTTTATTACTGTTGAATTTTCAGAGTTCTTCATTTACTCTGGATAAAAGTTCTATGTTAGATATGTGATTTGCAAATATTTTCCCCAACTTGTAGTTTGTCTTTTCATTTAAAATTTTAACAGTGTCTTTAGCAGAGCAAAAGTTTTAATTTTGAAAAATTTCATTTTTATCAATTTTTTTCTTTCATGTGGTTCATGCTTTTCGTGTCATGTCTAAGAACTCTGAGTAGCTCCAGGTCACAAAGATCTTCTTACTAGGTTTCTCTCTAAAAGTTTTATAGTTTTCCATTTTCCATTTAGACCTGTGATCCATTTTGAGTTAATTTTGTATAAGGTAGGAGAGGTTTAGGTCAATGTTTTTGTTTTGTGCACTGGATATCCAGTTGTTCCAAAACCATCTGTTAAAAAGACTATGCTCTCTCCACTGAATTACTTTTGCACCTTTGTCCAAAATTACCTGGCCATATTTGTGAGGGTCTCCTTCCAGACTCTACTGAGCTACGTTTCTATTCCTCCACCAATTTCACACTGTCTTAAAACCAGGTAGTGGGATTCTGCTGACTTAATTCTTCTTTTTCAAAATTGTTTTGGCTATTCTTATTCCTTTGTCTTTCCATATAAATTTTAGGATCAGCTTGTCAACATCTTTAAATTCTTGCTGGGATTTTGATTAGGACTGTTTTAAATCTATAGATCCATTTGGTTAGAATCGACATCTTCACTATGTTGAATCTTCCAATCCATCAAGATGGTGTGTCTACTTATTTAGGTCTTTTTTTATAGAATTTTTTTTCATTCATACAAGTTTACCACAATGCCTGAAAAGGAATTAATGCCTATTCACTGCCTTTGATAACAGATAATATGACTGAAACCTACTGATGGAAAGGAAACAGCAATAAGAGCTGAATTTTTTATGACATCTGGCATTTAACACTTTCAGGTCAAGAAAGACAAAGAAAATTTTCTTCACAATAACACAAAACTGCTTCTAGCTCTAATTGTGGCCTGTCCCATATGAAAGCAAAACAAATGTCTCTCAACATAAATACACACTTGTCTTTGGACTCCATGTATGATATTATGCAATTACAGTATTTTCAATTAGTATATACAGATATTTGTTAAATGTTCTAGGTCCTGGGGACAAAGCGGAAAAAAACAACAGAGAAGGTCCTTGTTTCGAAGCCTCTTTTTTAGGAGGGAGAAAGACTTTGAACATGTAATGCAAAAAATAAACAAGTGATTTCAGACAGGGATATGTACTAAGGAGAAAATGCAATAGGATAACGGGACAGAGAGTGATGGGGTGGGCTCTTTTAGATGAGGTGAGCAGAAGAGCAGGCGTCTCTGGGGAGGTGACTTCTGAGCCATACCTGAATGACTACAAAGCAGTGACCACTCCAGAAAAGGGGGCAGGTGCTTTCTGGGCAGAGGAAATAGTACTTGCAAGGACCCTGAGGTGGAAGAAAAGCCTATCAGATTTAAGGAAGCCTGAGAAGGCCAGTGTGGCCTCTCTGCCACGATCACCAGGGAAAGTGGCTCACTGCCATGTCCGTGTGTGTGTGTGCATATGTGTCTATGTGTGGGATCATGTAAGGCCTCCAAGGGCAAGGTAAGGAGTTAATTGTCAAGGAATCTGTTATATTTTGAGGAACTGATTTGCTGCCAATCACCAACTCCGTCTTAGATCTGGTTAGTATCCCTCTATCGCCAGGGTCCTCACAAAGGTCTCGGTCTAACTACAAAAGAAACTCCTTTTTCTAAGGTCTTTCTCCAGCCTCCTCCAACTGGAATGAAATTAAACCTAAGATTAAGAGAAGAACAAAAGCATCCCAAATCAGGAGCATCCCGTCCTCCTCCTGAAAAGATGGGCCTTTAGCACCCTAAAGTGCCACAGCTGTATTAAGGCATGGGCGGAAAAGAATTTATATTTTTTAGAATCCTGTATGTGATTAAAAGTACAATCAAGATGGACTGAACTTGTCCTTTAACATGAGACACAAAATACAAATTTGTTACCCACAACGCAAAACCTGTAATCGATGCTGCAATCACAGTACTTCCTCTGTCATTATCCAGCTCCCACAAGGAATACACAGGCTTTCAGGTACTTGACTCTTTCCAGCAAAAAGTAAGCTTATCTAAGCAACGAATGGGCCCACTTGCCATTGAGAGATGTACCATTAAAAAAGCTAGTAAACTAGTCTTTCACAAGGAAGGAAGGAAACAAACTCCAATAGGCGGCTGAAGAACTTGCCACTTCAGTGCCAGCACAGGAACAACTCCATCTCGGAGCATTTCACAACGGTCCCACGATGCTGCTCTCCTGAGTGGGCTGATGCTGCCCTGACAGCTGCCACCACACGTGGCCAATGTGGGAAGCCCAGACACTCCCAAATTAGAAAGCCTGTGTGGATGACAACAGTCAACCTACTTAACAAGCACCCAGTTTGTCATAAAACACTTGTCTGGATACTTCCACAAAGAGAAGCGCGTCTTTTGAAACCTGATTTTCATTAGATTGAACTAGTGATATACTGGAAGCATATTATTTTATTTTGTTTACTACAATGAACGTGTCAATTGGTGTTTGGGTCAACTGGACTCCAGTTCTATTGTTTATGTAAAGAAAGTCTTTGTCCATTCCTGATTTAAAAAAAAAAAAAACACTTAGGAAAACAAAAATTGATGGATGCTTTCTTAACATGCTTCAGTCCTGATGTCAGCATCTTATTTATTGTGGAGAAACACAAGAGGTATTCCCACTAAGATCAGAAACATGGCAAGGAGCCCACTATCTCCGTTATTTAACATTGAACTGGAGTTGTTAGTCAATGCAAATAGACCAAGAGAAAAGAATGAGAGCATAAGATTTGGAAAAGATATATAGCTGTCCCTGTTTGCAGTTGACATGACAGTATACCTGGAAAACCCTGAAGAATCAATGATAAAACTAATTCAACAGAACAACCATATGACCCGGCAATCCCACTTCTAGGTATATACCCAAAAGAATTGAAAGCAGAGACTTGACCAGGTATTTGTACACTAATGTTCATAGCAGCTTTATTCACAATAGCCAAAAGGTAAAAGCAACCCAAATGTGCATCAGCAGATGAATGGATAAACAAAATGTGGTGTATACACACAATGGACTATTACTCAGTCTTGAAAAGGAATGAGATTCTCACCCATGCCACCACATGGATGAACCTTGAAGACATCACATTGAGTGAAATAAGTCAGACACAAAAGGACAGATGGTGTACGATTCCACTTAAATGAAACAGCTAGAATATGCAATCTCATAGAGACAGCAGAGTACAAGTTACCAGGTTATCCAGTCCTGGAATGCATCTAATAATGGAGAAGATAAGGCCCAAAAGGCCATTACTGGGACATATGAAAAAAATGGCATATAGACTCTAAGCCTTATATCAAAGTTAAATTTCCTGACCCTGATATCTACTTAAGGTATTTACATAAGTGAATATCCTTATCCTTAGGAAACGTAGATGGAATGATAAGGTGTTCAAGAAGTATGATTTATACAATCTAGTCTCAAATGTTTAGAAGATAGATACATGGATGAATGGATGCATAGATGGACAAATAGAATCATACAGCAAATGTGGCAAAATGTTAAAAATTAGTGGACCTGGAGAACTGGGAGGAGGTATATTGGAGTTCTCTGTCTGGGTTTTGCATTATTTTTGCAACTGTCCTGTAAGTTTGAAATTATTTCAAAATAAAAAGTTAAAAAACAAAACAAAACATGACTAACTCAAACAATAGAAGAAATCAAAAAGGTAGCAGGATATAAAATCAACAAAGACAAATCAATAGCATTCACACAGTGAAATCACAGATGGGCATCGAACCTCCTCGTGAAAACGCCATCTTGCTGTCAACTAAAATCAAAAGGTTTTTCCTGTGAGCTTTTATCAAGTCTCCCCCATCCACACTTCTGTAGAGGGTTTTTTAAACCTAAACTTATATCGGTTGGATTACATCTTAATGATTTATCCCAGCCTTCCAACCTGGTGACATGTTTCTGAGTCTTGCCCTTTGACAGATGAACAATCTCACTCAGCTGTCTCTCTTGTACAGATAAGGCCTTCTATACAGCCTTCCGTATGATTTCTAAATGTGACCAAGGGAAGAGGATGTGGCTCAAGCGATTGGGCTCCTGCCTACCACATGGGAGGTCCGTGGTTCGGCTAAAGAATACAGTGAGCTAGTGCGATGGGAAGGCACAGCAAGCTGACACAACAAGATGACGCAACAAGAGACACAAGAGGAAACACATAATGAGAGACACAGCAAAGCAGGGAGCAGAGGTTACCGGTGCCTCCTGAAAAAGATGAGCAAGACAGAGGGCTGACACAATGGGCAGGCACAGCAAGCTGATGCAACAAGATGACTCAACAAGAGACACAAGAAGGAAAAAAACATAGAGAAGTAAGTGAGCTGCCAGGCCCCGTTCGCGGTTGCGCCGTCAGGCCCTGCGACCAACGCAACAAGACGATGACATAACAGGAGAATGACACAAGGGAGAGCCAAGACGAGACGTGCCAAAAAACCAGGAACTAAGGTGGTGCAGGTGGTAGGACACCTCTCTCCCATATCGGAGGTTCTGAGGACTGAATCCCAGTGAAGACAGGAGAAGGATGAGGAGAGGGCAGGAAACAGACAGAGTCTCCCAGCGAATGGACAGAGAAACAGCAAAAACAGGGGGAGGGAGGAAATGGATAAAAGTAAATAAATAAATAAATAAATCCTTTAAAAAAATGTACAGGGAAGGAAGATACGGACCATAGTTAGTAGAGATACTTTGATGATGCTCTTTCATGATTTGTTAACAAATGTTTCACAGCAATGCAGGGTGTTTGGGGGGGGGGCAGGGCTGATGTGTGGGAGCCCTGTATGATGTTGTGCATGTTTGTTTTGTAAGTTCACAATGTTTGCTGAACATTTGTGGTATGAATGATATACTTCAATAAATTGTTAAAAAAAAAACAAAAAAAAAAAACGAGAGACACAACAAAGCAGGGAACGGAGGTGCCTTACGCAATTAAGTGCCTCTCTCCTACATTGGAGGTCCCCGGTTCAGTTCCTGGTGCCTCCTAAAGAAACAAAGAAGACAAACAGACACAGCAAGTACAAAACAACGAGGGAGTGGGGAGAGAGAAATAAATACTAAATCTTTTAAAAAACAAAACTGTGACCAAAACAGAGAGCATGGGAGGCTAACCCACTTCTGGCAGGAGGCATCCGTACCTAACATAGGAGAGAAATAACACCTACACCAAAGGTTTGACCTATTTGAGAAGCCAAGTGTATTTGGGGGGCTTCAAGTGAAGAGGCTACTGACCCAGCTGTACAGTCACAGAGACAAGCACACACTTTAAAACAACCCAAGAGTTTTTACACATGCACCTTGCTGAGCAAAGTTCAATTTATTTTACACAGGCACTCTTTAAACATTAAGCTCCCAGCTAAGGTGTCTTGGCTTGCTATTAAAATAAAGGACAAATAAGAAGAAAATTACCAAACAGCATATTGAAAGCATCCATGGTGAGGCAAAGCCTCCTCTTTCCAAATCCTATGCCATTCCAAAAGCCCTGCGCAAACTGAACATGTACTAAAGCCTCATGTTCCCCAAACCTCAATCACCCATTCACCATCTTTAAGAAATCATTCATTTCATGTTACTTCTTTAAATTGCCACATTTTTACTATTTTAGTATTTTAAGTGGAAAAACAGTATTATTTGCCACATCTAAAAGATAATAAAAAATAAAAACAAGACACAGTTATTCAATTCTAGCCAAACCTGTTGCCTGCTCTAGGCTCTGAGCTGGAGCCCAGTTCTCTCTATGCCAAAAAGGGAGATGAACAAGTATCAGAAAGGTGTTAAGAACCTACAAGGAATGCAAATAGTCTCACTGACCTGATTTTGTGATAATCGGGGTAGGCTAAACATTCCCTATATTAGAAACCATGCATGTGTCCCCAGACTTAGTGTTTCTCCCCAGGTCTGGTTTTTAGAATGCTGGTGATAAACTAAGCCTGATTTGTTATATGACCATCCTGTACGGGAAAAGACTGTAATTTTGGGTATCTTTGGTCAATCTTAAGAAATATAGCAGGGGACGGATGTGGCTCAGGTGGTTGGGCGTCTGTCTCCCATATGGAGGGACCTGGGTTTGATTCCCGGGACCAGTAAAAAGAAAAGAAAAACAGAAGGCGCGTCGGCCGCCAGGCCCAGTGCGCAGGTGTGCCAGCAGGCCCCATGAGCCACACAGCAAGATGATGACATAACAGGAGACTGACACAAGGGAGAGCCAAGGCGAGATGCACCAGAAAACCAGGAAGGTGGCACAGGAGGTAGGACGCCTCTTTCCCACATCAGAGATTCTGAGGATCGAATCCCAGTGAAGACAGGAGAAGGATGAGAAGAGAGAGCAGGAAATGGACACAGAGAGTTGCCCAACGAATGGACACAGAAACAGCAAAAACGGGGGGGGGGGGTGGTAAAAATGGATAAAAGTAGATAAATAAATCCTTTAAGAAAATGGCTGGGGGGGAGATACGGACTATAGTTTGTAGTAATACTTTGACGATGCTCTTTCATGATTTGTTAACAAATATTTCACAGCAATGTGGGGTGTTTGGCGGGTGGGGGGGGTTGTGATGTGTGGGAGCCCTGTATGATGTTATGCATATTTGTTTTGTAAATTCACAATGTTTACTGAACACTTATAGTTTATGTATGTTCATGGATGAATGATATACTTCAATAAATTGTTTCAAAAAAAAAAAAAGAAGAAACTACGAGAAGGGAGCAGATGTGGCTCAGTGGTTGAGCGCAGGCTTCCCACATACAAGGTCCTGGGTTCAAACCCCAGTACCTCAAAACAAAACAAAACAGAACAAAAGAACCTACTAGGAACAAACCAAGCCTTTCTCTAGAAGGCTTGAAAGAGAACTGAAAAGCAAATAACCTCGATTTGTAACAATGAGCTTTATTTAATGCCCCTTAAGCACAAACCAAGCCCCCTCACTCTGTGAGTCCCAGACTCTGAGAAAAAACTATCCAAGGCCTCAGGCCCCTGCCCTAAGCAATCCGTGCACACAGGGCACCCCACTCACTGGCCACTGACCCTGTGGCCTTGTGGCAACCCTCACACCATGGCCTTGAGTTAACTACCTGCCTTATTTAGCGATTCTAAGATGCATATTTTCTGCATTTTAACATCTCTGCAGTTGGAGCATTACACGTTAATTACCAGTGAGTTTTCATTCTTAGAATATAAATAATGGTGTCTTATAATTAATGGACCCAATGACACATAGATACGCTTCTCATTTACTTCTAGAAGCCTCTTCAGTGGAAAGCCCCACCTGCAACACAGTTCCTACAGCACTGCAGGAGTAGCAGGAGAATTCCAGGAGGTTCCACCAGCGTGGGAATGGAAGAGGACTTGGCCCTCCCTGATCTCAGCAGTGGCCTGCAGGTCGCTCTCAGGCTGCAGCGGCTGGGTGATTGCCCTGAAATCCTTCCTTTCTCCCCATTGCTATCAGGGGTCACTGAGCATCTGCTGCCGCTGCTATTAAAACCCACCAGCCGGGAAGGAGATGTAAAAAGCAGATGTAGCTCAAGTGGTTGGGCTCCCGTTTACCATATGGGAGGTCCTGGGTTCGATTCCCGGGGCCTCCTGGTGAAGGCCAGCTGCCCACGTGGTGCAGTGAGCTAACAGCCCACACGGCACAGTAAGCTGGTGTAGCAAGATGACGCAACAAAGAGAGACAAGCAGACACAGAAAAACACACACACACCGCGCATAAGCAGCAAGGGGGGGATAAATAAATAAATAAATAAATAAATAAATAAATAAATAAATAAATA
>JAKSZT010054301.1:2233846-2290872 GCA_026826555.1 Tolypeutes matacus | reverse complement strand
ATAAATAAATAAATAAATAAATAAATAAATAAATAAATAAATAAATAAAACAAAAAACCACCAGCCTGCCAACTGCCAAGTTTCCTGCTTCCTTCCTCCACATTTCTGAGCCATTTTCAGAAAGGTCATGTATTTTCTATTCACGCAAACCACCCACCTCTCCACCCCTGCTCACACTGATGCATACTTTCTCCCACACCCATAAATACCAGGCCTGCCAGGACCATGAGTCCCTGAGAAGCTGAGACGGGGAGGCGCACACTCAATACAGCCTCATTACAATCCTGTTGTAAATACACACAACAGTGCACACAGAGGAGTTCAACTCTTTGGTGGGTTGCAAATTAATTCCTCCCAAGAAATTAGTTTCTCCCAAGAATTAATGGAAAATATGAAAAAAGGATGAAGACAGTATCAAAAAGCCTAACTTTGACCTGATTTTGTGAGTTTCCAAAATTTCTATTTTGGTATGACAAGTTTCTACATGATCCATTTGTATTTAACCCATGGAGGCTTTACACACACCCTGTGCCCACATATGTCACAAGCAGGAATCTTTCAGAGGCATATATGACCATGTCACATAAAAACAGTCCAGAAAAGCCTCCACAAAGGCTCATCTCAAACTCCTGGGCAGGAGAAGCGGACAAAGCATGGTTGCAAGTTCAGGCCATAGCATGAACTTTTCATAGTATGAAAAGGCTGAATATTTCTGTAATTAAAGAACCCCAACTCCTTAGAGGCAAGAAGGAAGCTCAGAAAGGGAGAATGACGCCCCCAGGAAGATGGCTCAGGGTTGGGGACAGCAGTTCTTTCTCTCTCAGGGGCTTAAGAAGGCCCCATGCCTCCTGCCACTGCTGTCTTTCTGGGTGAGCACTTGTCCTTCCTGCTTCTTGGGAGCCAACTCCACTCCCTGACCCCACCTCTCCCACTAGGGTTTTAACCAAAGGTTCTTTATGTTTTCATCACAAAGGTAGTTCTAATACGTTGTTGTTTTTTTCTTAAAGCCTTTACTTTGAGACATGATGGAAAACTTCACAGGTACACATGTAAAAATAAGACATGGTCACAATTTGGAGTGAAGATAATCTAACCAGAGAGCTTCAATGCCGTCAGCTGACTAGAAGCTCAAGTGCTGGGGATGTGACACACTGCAGGGCTCAGGGCTGAGGGAGATGGGTGTTAAGTGTTCCTCTCCTCCTTCCTCACCTTCCCCTTCACCAGAAGCCAAACCAACCTCTTCATAACCCTTCTCAAGGGCAGCCATGTCCTCACGGGCCTCAAAAAACTCTCTTTCCTCCACACCCTCACCCACGTACCAGTGAACAAAGGCACGCTTGGCATACATCAGGTCAAACTCGTGGTCCAGGCGAGCCCAGGCCTCAGCAACAGCTGTGGTGGCGCTCAGCACGTGCACAGCTCACTGGTCCTTGCCCAGGTCTCCACCAGGTACCAAAGCAGGAGCCTGGCAATTGAGGCCGACCTTGAAGAAGCCAGTGGGACACCAATCCACAAAGAGGATGTCACACTTGGCCTTGATGGTGGCAATGGCAGCACAGGCGTCTTTGGGAACCATGACGCCACGATACAACAGACAGCAAGCCATGTATTTACTGTGGCAAGGGTTGCATTTCATCTGGATGGCTGGCTCAAAGCAAGCAGTGGTAATCCTTGCTACAGAAATTAGCAGAAATTCATGTTCACGATCATGGTAGGCTTTCTCTGCAGAGGTGACGGGGGCATATATGGCCAGAAGAAAGTGGATGCATGGACAGAGCACCAAGTTGGTCTGGAATTCTGTCAGATCAACATTCAGGGCACCATCAAACCTGAGGGAAGCAGGGATGGAGGACACAATCTGGCTAACAAGGTGGCTAAGGCTGGGGTAGGTTGGGTGCTCAATATTGAGGTTTCTATAACAGATGTCATAGGTGGTCTCCGCATCTACCATAAAGGCACAATCTGAGTGCTCCAGGTTGGTGTGGGTGGTGAGGATGGGACTGTGGGGGCTTGACTACAGCTGTGGAGATCTGGGAGGCTGGGTAAATGGAGAACTCCAGCTTGGACTTCTTGCTACAATTCAACAGAGAGATGTTCCATCAGCAGAACTGGTTCCCACACCAAAGCTGTGGAATATCCAGAAGCCCTGAAGACCTATGTGCTGATCGGCCAGCTGGCAAATTCTGCAGAACCAGGTCGATGATCTTCTTGCCAATGGTGTAGTGCCTGCGGGCACAGTTACTGGCAGCATCTTCCTTGCCTGTGATGAGCTGCTGCTCAGGGTGGAAGAGCTGATGGTAGGTGCCAGTGCGAACTTCCTCAATGACCGTGGGCTCCAGGCCTACAAACACTGCCTGGGCACGTGCTTGCTGGCGTCTGTCTCACTGAAGGTGTTGAAGGAGTCATCTCCTCCCCCAATGGTCTTGTCCTTTGGCATCTGGCCCTTGGACTGGATGCCATGTTCCAAGCAGTAGCTCTCCCAGCAGGCAATGCCAATCTGGACTGCAGCCTGGCCGACGTGGATGGAGATGCACTCATGCACGGTGGCTACGGGCTAGAAAGCAAAGACTATAGGAGCAGATACCAGGTCCTGTTTACTGTCCCCAACAAGCTAAGAGTCAAGGTAAGTAACACATTCTCTAGTACGTTTTTAAGGGACCATTAATAATTGGGGAGTACTACTGTGTGCAAGCGCAGCCAGGCCACATTATGACGGTGTATGAGATGGCTGGAGGTAATGGTCTGGTGACATCTTTATTTTAATGGCTACATATTTATTTCAATGTACACAAGAAAAAATATATACCTAGCACCTGTGATTTCACAGGTATAATTGTTTAGGACATATCTAAAGAAAAACAAAAGATTTCAAGTTGATTTCCTTTTTCTCATGAGATAAATATAGTAAAGGCAAAAATCAAACTCTTGACTCTCACTGCCCCAATGTGCTCCTCTTCCAGGGTCCCCCAACTCATTTTGTTCAATCTCAAACCCCACAGTTCTTCTTGATTTCTCTTCTTCTGTCACACACCCCACAGCCTATCATCAGCAAATCGGATCAGCCCTTCCTCTAAACCACAGGCAAGAGATACTTCTCAGAACTCCTCTTGCCTCCACCCTGGGCCAAGCCACCATTGTCTCACAACTGGACGACCAGTGAGAGCCCCTCAGCAAGCCCTGTTCTCCCAGTCTTGCCACTCAATGAGCTATTCTCAACAGAGGGATCTTTCTCCAATCATACGTTAGATCACATCAAGCACCCAAGGCCTTTGCATTGCACTTAAAATAGAATCCAAAGTCCTTAACAGGACCCCCAAGGTCTGGCATGGCCCCCAGCTCCTAGGACCTTCCCATTGCTACTCTTTCCCCCAAGCCCTCCACTCCAGTCCCTCTGGCCTCCTTGATGATCCTCAAGCAGGCAGACCTTTGCACCCCCTGCTTCCTCAAGCAGGGACACCCCCCGCCCTGTATCCAGATGGCTTGTTTCCCTACTTCAGCAGATCTTCTCCTACTGCTTTGTCTAAAGTGGCCCCTCTACCATTCTCTGAACCCAGATTGTTCTTCCTCTGCACCTCCTGATGTTACATTGTTGTAGATATTACCATATCATATGAGATTTATGTTTGTCCACTGTCTGTTTTAGTAAGATCCATGAGGGTGGTGTCCCCTGCACCTGTGCAGTGCCTGCCACATAATAGTGCTCCATGACATTTGGGGGAATGAACAGTATGTGCTCCTTCACAGCACAACACAAGGTGGAATTCAGATGGCTTGAGTGTGGCCATGCCATGCTAGGAGTGTCATGTGTGCATTTAATACTAATGACACTTCTGGGAGTCCTCTGGGTTTGGGGGAACTGAGGCTGAGGTATATTGGGATATCAGGTCCTTAGGCCTATGGGACTCATGCTGTTTTGTCCGGCTGCAAGGGGCCCAGATGCTTTTGAACAAATCATGCTTTCTTCAAAAGCTCAAAGACCTTCTGAAGTGCCATACTGGCTGGGGATGAAAGGTGAAATTCCTCAGGCTCATATTCCATGAGGCACTCTGCCATCTGCTCCCGTACACTCTTCCAGCCCTGACAGCAAGCCCCCTGCCCTTCCTGCATGCCCGCTCTGATCTGGCCAAACTAGGCCATGCCTCAGTCTCTCTACACATAAACATGCAGTACCATCCTCCTGGAATGTCCCTCCTCTCCTGCCTAGAAAACTCCGCCCTCCTTTAAAGCCTTTAAAGTTCTCTGCTGCCTCCTCAGGGCTCCCAACACATGTCCACACTGACACAAGAGTACCTAACACACTTGCCTTCGTGTTTGGCTCCTTCTCCCAAGCTGCACTAGGAATGCAGTGAGGGTGGGCACCATGCCTTATTCCCACTTCGGCTCCCCAGGCCCAGACCAGCAGCCCTCACAACCATTTGCCGAATGACAGCCCTTGGGCTGCCCTCACCAGACTGGGAACCATGGTAGGGCAGCAAGCCCCACCTACTACCTGGCCCTCTCCTCCTCTGTGGACAGCAGGGATGTCCTGATCATCATTAGAGAAAAAGAGGGTGGGAAGGGGCCTTGAGTGGACATGCCCACCCTACCCCCTTGCTTTCATCACCATGATATGTAGTTAAAGCTAACTATTTTATCTTTAAAAATCACCAGGAAAGATTCCACAACCATCCCCAGAAACACATTCCAGAGCCAGTAAAGCTTGCCTTCTGTCTAACCCGAATCTCTCAGTCTCCATTATGCCTAGAGGGGAAGGAAGCTGGCAGCCACCCTGTTCTATAGGACCCAGAAATCACTCTCTTCTACCAAGCCAAGGCAGCTTGCAGCATTTATCACTTCCAAGCCACTCTCTCTCAATGCCACAATCCAGAAGCTTTTCAGGAATGCTTATTACAACAGGGATATTCATAAGGGGCCCTGCCCTCCAGGAGCTTACAAAGCAGAAGATGCCAGGCCTACCTAACCAACTCACCAAGGCAGGCCTGCTGAGCAGTAGTAAGATACAGGGGTGTGGAGGGGTCACCTGGGGAGGTTTCCTGGGGGAGTAATTTCAAGACTCTGCTTCCAGAGAGTCTACACAAATTCTGTCATTAGTATACAGCAGTGAAGGTCACCCCCACCCCCCGATTCCGATGCTTCAAGACCTTCAAGACCAATGCCTGCTGCATCTCTGTAAGGCCAAGGCCTAGCCCTGGGCCTGGCTAGAAATGCTTTAATCGTTATTTTACAAATACTTATTGACTGCCTGGCAGATAATGGTAGTGGGTGCTGTTGACACAATGGTAAGCAAGAGATCACAAGTCCTTGTCTTCAAGGAGTTCACTTTCTAGTACCGGAAGGAGACAAGTCCACAGGCAATTACAACAGTGTCCCTCTGGGAGGACCTAAGGGATCATCAGAATAGGCCCGTGGTGCCATCATGTCTACACCTAGTTGTGCCTGAATGCCAAGAAGATGCAGGGGCAAGAGGCAACATCAGCACCAAACCTACCACTGTCCAGGTGGGGGGATGAGGGGCATCTCAAGACACTCCCATTCCATGCCCTCATCTTCCAGAAAAAGAAACTGAAGCCAAAGGAGGCAATGAGTCAGACCCAGGACCAGAACTTAGGCTGCCACTATCCCAGCCATTCCTTCAGTCTAGCCTAGAGGTTAAGATGACTTCTAGAATCAGACTGTCCAGATTTGAAAGGCCTCTGCCGCCTATCACCTGAGTGGTTCTGGGCCTCAGTTTCCTCATCTGTCAAACAAGAATAATAATAGCACCTACCTCATGGGGCTGTTATGAAAATTAAATTTTCAAATGTGTAGTAATTAGCACAATGCCTGCAGTGTGGTAAGCAGTATATGAGTGGATGCTGCTGGCGTTATTGTCACTGCACTTTGGGCCAGGGGTGGGCTCACGGCCCGGATTCTCCCCCGTGGCTGGGGGAGCGCTTCCACCCTCGACGCCTTAAGTGAGGAGCCCGGCGCTCTTGATGGTGGGGGACGCTGGGACCTGGAAGCCAGGGATCCCCCCAGGCGACCGGCCGGCATCGCGCACGCGCGGGACTCGCCGGGCTAAACCCGCCGCAGGTCTCGCGCGCCCCCGGCCTCGCGAGCGAGAGGGGAGGGCGGCGGTCACACCACGCCCGGGAGAGGGACAGGTTTCCCCGGGCTCCCAACCCTCAGCCCGGAGACCGGATCGGTTCCTCACACTCTGAAGCAGGCTCCTCCTCTGCGCCGCCATCTTGGAGGTAACCCCGCCGCCGCGCCCGCTTCCCGGCAGAGCAGGCGAGAAGGGCGGCTAGAGCCGCCAGGAGTGTGGAGGACCGCGCTGCCAGGAGCATGCGCCCAGCGCCACCCCACGGCCGAGGTGGGACGGGATCGCAGCGGGGCGTGTGCGCAGGCGCGCCCTTCCGCCTTTTTTTTCTCCTGAGAGATAAGGGGAGGTAAAGTACATTTTAGCAAAGGCCGTCACTTTCCTTAAGTGATTCCCTGTCATCCGTCTATATTTGGGCACTTTCTCCAGGACGCCTTTCGTATGAGGCTTCTAAGGCCCGGGATTAGGGTTCTCTGTGAACACAGAGGGGCACGGGTGGGGGGTGAAAAGCAGTTCATACATACTCATTGGATGACCGTGGCTGGCCTTATAGTGTGTGCAGGGGATACCCACCGAAAAAGACCCTCAAGGAGCTAACGGTCGGAAGGAGACGTTTATGGCTAGGGGCATGGGGGTGTCGACCAGGATCCAGTCTGTGTCAGTCATGCTTGGGCTGCGCTCTGAGGGACGAATAGGCGTTAACAGGCAACGGGGAAGGGCAGACCTGGTGGAGGGGACATCTGGTGCAAAAGCCCCCCGGAGGGAAGCGGCTGTGGCTCAATCAGTAGGGCTCCCGTTTACCATATGGGAAGCCCCGGGCCCGGTTCCCGGGGCCTCCTGGTGAGGGCAGGCCCGCCCGCACGGCGTGGTTAGCTGACCCAGCGAGCACAAGCAGCAAGGGGGGGGATAAATGAAGAAATAAATAAAATCTTAAAAAAAAAAAAGCCCCCCGGAAAGAGGGGGTGTGTGGCTTCAAGAAGCTGCCAGAAGTTGTGTGGTGACAACGGAGATGGTGGGGGAATGAGATGTAGGGGTGGGAGTCAGGCTGTAACCATGCAGGCCCTAGGCCAGGGGTTCTTCACCTTTTTTGTTCCATGGACCCCTTTGCCAGTCAGGTGGAAACCACGGACCCCTAACTAGGTCCACACTATAGTACGTATTATCTATAAATATATCACACCCGCACCAACATGTCCCCACAAGAATGATTTTTTTTTTTAATTTATTTCAAATCAAGCTCACAGACCCCTTGTTAGGAACCCCTGGCCTAGGAAAAAGTTTGACTCTTCATCCAGAGGACACGGGGAAGTCGTTGACAACTTCTGAGCAAGACAGCAACAACATTGGTAGAAAGGTCCCTTTGACTACTGTGTACAAACAGATTTTTAAGGGGATTGAAGTGAGGTGAGGCAGGAATTTGCGGGTGATAAGTGATAGGAGTCTGAATTAGCTGATCTCAGTGAGTAGATTTTATTTAGGAGATGAAATTGTCAGGGCTTGACGGTGGATTGATTGGTGGTGGCTGGTGATGGAAAGAGATGTATCAAAGATGTCTCTCAGATTTCTGGCAAGAGCAACTAAGTTTGGGAAAAGGAAGAAGGGAATGACTATGAGTTCCATTTGGACATGTTGAGTTTGAGGTGCTTGCTTTTGAGACATGAGATTAGAGAAGTCAGTTGTTGGATAGAGGGGACTAGAGCCTTTAATTCCTGTACACAAGGCTATTTATGTAATCACCTTAAGTGCACTTACCAAGTTCAAGATATTTAACATTGACAGAAAGCTTACATTCTATATTCTAATTTTTTCTTATGTCCCAGTAATGTCCTTTTGAGCCTTTTCTCCTCAATTCTTAGATTCCATCCACTGTCACATATTACATTTAATTGTCATTATCTTTTTAGTTTATCTTTCTTCATGTTTTAAGTGTGGAATGATATATGAAACATAAATCTTCCCATCCCACCCCCTCCCATGCATACCATTTAGTGGGATTAATCACCTTCACTGTGTGGCAGTGCCCTCACCACCCTCCCTTCACCCTAAACAGAAACCTGAAACATTTTGCATTAACTCCCCATTGGCCCTCCCCCCCCCCCCCCGGTAACCTGTACTCTATTTTCTGTCCCTACGAGTTTGCATATTCTTTGATATTTTCTTTGTAGTTACCACGGGGCTTACATATAACATTCTAAATCTGTAACAATCATGTTTGATTTGACACTGACCTAACTTCAATAGCTTACATACACTATGTCCCTATAGCCCTCCGTCCGCCATATACATATTTATTCATTATGAGTCCAAAGCCACTGATTTTTTTTTTTTGTGTGTGTGTGTGTGTGTGTAGCAGGAGAATTTAATGTAAAGCGAGAGAACACACTCAAGATGGGAGTGTGGGCGTGCTGGTACAAGTTGCATGAGTCGTGCCTGCTCAGGCTGGGGGTGCTGGTTTATTAAGGCTGTGCTCTCCTCTTCTTCTCCCCTCCATGTATATGAGGACTTGTAAGTCCCACTGTTCTCATTAGTATACCTAATGCAAAAGAGGGATTGAAAACTACAACTTTCTACTGACTCTGTATCCCTGCCGGAGTGGGAACTGTCCAGGGGAGGGGTCGGTGAAGCCTTGTTGGTCAGGTGATGGGGGGGCCTGTTGTCATCTGGCATCTTCCAGCACTAGGCCTTGGCACTAGGGCCTTGGGTGGGTGATTTTCCACTGCAGTTACGTGTTATCTGATGATAATTTTCTATCCGTCCTCCTCCTTTGCCGAGTTACCTTTCCCTACCTCCTTTCTAGACTGACTGAACATGGACAAAATGGCTGGAGCCCATTTACCTCCTACCTTTCCCTACCTCATTCTCCCCTCAGAGAATTCCATGCCTTATTTGTAAGTGGTGATGAAGGTGAGCCATATCCACTTCCCCAACTGTGTTTCTTTAGTTCTACTCACATCACTCCAGCAAATATTGCCCCTGTTGGTATGCCTTTCGTGCAGTTGACCCTTGTGAGAACAGGAAGGTCAGTTCCAGTGTTCTACTGGTCTGTTGCACAGCACCCTCTGGCACTGTGAACCAGAGCCTGTCTGGAGGCAGTGTCCACTGCAGGGCTAAGAAGACTGAGCCATCACTGGTTGGCAAAGTCACAGAAGACTCCAGCAGCAGCATGCTTCCATCCACTTTGGCGCCAGGGCCTGGTGATGTAGCAGATTCTTTTATTGTTTTAGGGGCCGTACCAACTGGCCATGCCAGTAACTTAAATGGAGAGACACCATGTCTTGGGACCTAGTCTAAATGCATGACTCTATTTGCCAGTCCCTTAAGGGTATGTTGGTTTTGTCCACATGCCTACTGCTGTAAGGCACCAAATGTGGCTGGAGCATGAACAGGCCTCACAATCTTGTGTAGTATGAAATAGGTCAGGATATTTAGTGGAGACGCCTAGTGCCTTAGCCAGGCACCGCCCCGTGGCAGTTCCTCTATGGCTACTCTTTGTGTAGCCATAGGGCGGCTTCTTCATCATTTTTAGAGCTCAATGCCATTGATTTTTCATTACATTTTATATATTTGCCTTTTAGATCCTGTAGGAATTAAAAATTGGAGTTACAAATCAAAAATACACTAGTAGTGGTGTTTATATTTACCCATGTCTTTATTTTTACCAGAGATCTTTACTTGATAATGTGGCTTCAGTTTATTGTCGTGATCTTTCCCCTCAGCCTGCAGAACTCCTTTAAGCAATTTTTGTAGGGTTGATCTAGTGGTGACAAACTTCCTTAGCTTTTGCTTATCTAGGATTGTCTTAATCCCTCCCTTATTTTTGAAAGACAGTTTTACTGGATATGGAATTCTTGGTTAACAATTTTTTTGCTTTCAGCACTTTAAGTATGTCCTCCCACTGCCTACTGCCTCATGGTTTCCGTGAGAAATCGGCACTTAATCTTATTGAGGCTCCCTTGAGTGTGACACATTTCTTCTCTTTTGCAGCTTTCAGTATTCTATATCTTTGGCATTTGACAGTTTGATTATAAAATGGCACAGTGTGAGTCTTTTTGGGTTTATCCTGTTTGGAGTTAATTGAGCGTCTTGGAAGTGTATATTCATGTCTTTCATTAAATTGGGGATGTTAGCCGTTATTTCTTTGAATATTCTCTCTACCCTTTTCTTTTCCTCTGGGACTCCCACAAAGTATATATTGGTATGCTTGGTGGTACCCCACATATCCCTCAGGCTCTGTTCACTTTTCTTCATGCTTTCTTCCTTCTTCTCAAACTGGATGACTTCAATTGTCTTATCTTCGAGTTCACTGATTCTTTCTTCTGCCAGGTCCAGTCTGTTGTTGAACTCTTCAAGGGAATTTTTTTCTTTAAGGAGGAATCAGGGATTGAACCTAGGACCTTGTACATGGGAAGCAGGCGCTCAACCACTTGAGCTACATCTGCTCCCCAAGGGAATTTTTAATTTCTGTTACTGTAGTCTTTGGTTCTGTTTGGTTCCTTTCCATGGTTTCCATCTCTCTATTGACATTCTCTTTGTGTTCACCTATCACCTGCCCGATTTCCTTTAGCTCTTTGTCATTGTTTTCCTTTAGCTCTTTGAGCATGTTTAGGACCATTTTTAAAAAGTTTTTGTCTGATATGTCCTAGATCTCATCCTTGTCATTAGTGGTTTCTAAGGCTTTAATCTTCTTTGCCTGGGCCGTCACTTCCTGCTTCTTTGTATGTTTTATAATATTTTGTTGAAACCTGGACCTTTTGATATTTTAATGTGTTATTGTTGGAATTTAGACTCCAAGGTGTCTGTTCCTTAAGCTTGTATCTAACAAGTATTATGACAGAGCTTTCCTTGAATGCCAGGAGCTAAACAAAACAAAACAAAACAAACAAACAAACAAAAAACAGGGCTTATCCATACAAGTTCAGAGAATAGCTCAGTATAGGGGCCTCCCTGATCCTTTCTGAGCATGTGTCTTATCTTGGGCATGCACATTTGGCTCCAGGAATTCCTCCATTTACATGGGTATGAATGTCCCCTCTTGCCTGGGAAACAGTTTCCTCGTGGTGGTCGCAGGCACTGCACTGTATGCCTCACCATCAGCAGTCCATTGCCCCAGGCAGCCACGTGCCAGCTCTCCCACAGGGTTTGGTAGGAGAGTTTGGTGAGCCACCTTCTACACACAGGGCAAGTTCTGGGATGGCAAATCCCTCAGGCCATAACCAGACAGGTTGGGCCTGATATATGTACCCCCCAGTATGTGCATGAGGGTTACTCTGCCTCCTCCAGAATCAGGACCAGGGACCTACCCTGGGAACATGGGCTGGCTCTGAGCCCAGCAGGTCAGGCACCACGAGGTCCTACAACATTTAAGCGACCTTTTTCTTGATTCAGCACTGGCCCTGGTTCTACAGACCTTTAACTTTTTTCTGGAGCTTTGAGAAGGATGTTTCAGCCCGTTCTTGCTGGTTGTTCAGAGCTTCTTTGGGGGTTGCGGAGCCCTGATTGTGATGGGGTCTCACTGTTTCTCCCATCCTTTTAATGAGATCTCAGGAGGTCTCACGTAATGCTTCTACTTACATCTCACTGGCTAGGACCTCACCCCGTGGCCATATCCAGCTGCAAGTGAGGCCAGGAAATGTGTAGGCTTTAGATTGAGCTATGATGTGCCCAACTACAAACAGAGTCTGTTACTAAAGGAGTGGAGAATGGACACCAGGAGGCCATGAAGAGTCTTTGCCATGCAGAGGGAGGGAAAAGATTTGTCCACCATTGAGAGACAGTCTAGAAAGACTTAGAGCCCATGCCACTTTCATTTTAATCCCACTCCATGCCCTGTCACCTGCGGGATCTTGAACAAGCCACCTCTCCTCCTGGAGCCTCAGTGTCCTCCTCTGTAAAATGGGAGTGAAAATTAGCTGGCACGATTACTGTAAAGATTAAATGAGATGTTATAGAAAGACATGACCTGTGGAAGGCGCTAATCTTTTTTTTTTTTTTTTTTTTTACCGGGAGGTCCTGGGGATCGAACCCTGGTCCCTCCATATGGGAGACGGACGCCCAACCAGTTGAGCCACATCCGACCCCAACGCTAATCTTTTTTACATTCAGATTGCAATATAACTTTTTAGAAGAAATAATAAACATACATTGAGTGCCTACTGTATACCAGCCATTTGCTGGATGCTTTTTCGTCCTTATACTTATTTTTTTCTCCCTCCCACTTTGTAAGGTAAGTACTATTCTTATTTTATAAGACAGGAAACTCCAATTCAGCAAGTCACCCAACAAACTGATGTCAGGATCTGGACCCTGACCAAGCCAATTACTGGCAACGCTGTGAGATAAGCAGACCCCACAAAGTCCTTTTCACGGCTCTGGGGGCAGGCCCCCAGAGAAGTTGCTCAGCAAACACTTGTGGTGTCAGATTGGTTGATGAGTCGGAGATTAATGGACACATTGGTAGATGAGGAAATTGAGGTACAGGCAATTCCAAGGTCTCCAAACGATTTCGAAGGGATCTGGGCCTACAGTTTCCCAACCCCTACCCAGCCCTCTTTCCACACCTAACCCCCCAAACAATGCACCATGGGGGCCATCCCTCCAAAATTCTCTGAATCTGGTTTTCCAGGGAGCAAGGAGAGGAGAGGGTACTGGACTCGGCACATCACTTGGTAAAACAAGCATTAAGTCAGCGCCTCCTGTTTGCAGGCACTGAGCTGCCAGGGGATGGGGAATGGATATAAGGAAGTCTGCTGTGGATGGCTGCTCTCCTGGGACAGTGTGCCTGGAAACCAAGCTGTAAGATGGATCCCGGTTTCCCGCAGGTCAACCGTGGGCCACATTGGGGTTTGCAGTCAATCCAAGGCATGCTTTTGCCAGAGGAACAAAGATACCATGATGCTGATCTTGACAACTGTTTAAACAGCCAGAGCGTGCTCTGGGCCCTATCACAGTCGTGAAGATGGGCGCTGAGGAGGGCCCCCATGTGCTATGAGATGAGCTGTGAGATGTGCATGAGGTCCAGAACATCAGATAACTTGGCTCCCCTGCCCTGTGCCCTTTCCAAACCCCAGATGCCAGAGAAAATAAACAGCCCTACAATGTGTCAGCCCAGGGTTGGGCCACCTTCTGGGAACTGCAAAGGGCTTTACAGGGAAGGTTGGAATGGCCCATTGTGAGGTCTGCAATGAGGCTTTCTACTCATCCAGCCAGCTCCCAGGGAGCCAGCAGATTCCAATCAATCAGCCTTACAAGCAGCCGCTGCAGCAACTCAGGTTTGCAGGTATGGGCTTGAAAAGATGATGTAAGGACACTAAAGAATATTTTAAGGGGAGAATAAAACATTTGCCCATCATCCCACGCTGCTCCTCCTACCTTCCTTTCTGCCCTCTCTATCTGGCCTAGAACCCACGTGCATGTATTTGGCTGGTTGCCAAATGAGAGCATAGGGGCCACCCTGGACCAGGCTCTGTGCCTTTCTGGTTTGTTCTTGATCATAAGTATCTTGCCTGTGGCTGTGTGGTCTTCATATTGATAATTTTAATGGCTGCATTATATTCCTTTGACTGGATAACCCATCATTTTCAAATAGTTGACAAGCTTGTTTCCAGCTCGCAGGGCTCAGAAAAGCTCTGCGATGAAAAGAACAGGTACGCATTCATTTAAAAATTATTTATGGAATTTTTCAGAGATGCACACTGAAATATGTAGGGGAAAGGAAATATTTGCTTGACAACACTTTAGCAAAAATAAGAAAAAAGAGGAGAGATGGAGCCAGTAGGACCAAATCCTGATCACTGTGGGGCAATGGTTGTATAGGGGTTCATTGTGTCATTCTCTCTTGTTTTGTGTATGCTTGAAAGTTTTCATAATAAAACAGACACAGTCCCTGCTTTTTTTTTTTTTTTCATGCACCAGGGCTGGGAAATGAACCCGGGACCTCATATGTAGGAAGCCAGCACTCAACCACTGAGCCACATCATCTCCCCTGAGTTGGTTTTTTCATTTGTTTGCTTGTTTTTTTGTTTTGTTTTGTTTTTCAAGGGTGAACATTTTATTGGAATAGGCACCTGACTGAGTAATGTTGTTTGTTTTTGTTTTTAGGAGACACCAGGCATCAAACCCGGGACCTCCCATGTGGGAAGCAGGCGCTCAACCACTTGAGCCACATCTGCTCCCTAATCCTGTCTTCAGGGAGCTCATAGTCCAGTAGGGAAACAAACCAGAAAAAAAAGCTCTGGCAGAACAGTGTGGTAAGTGCCTGTGATGGTTAGGCTAATGAGTCAGCTCAACCAGGTAATTGTACCCAGTTGTTTGGTCAAGCAAGCACTGGGCTTGTAATATAAGGACATTTATGGACTTTAGTCACCAGTGAGTTTACTGCCTAGATGGCTGAGTACATCTACAATCAACCAAGGAGATTGCTGTCAGCAATGAGTGATGTTGTGTCCAATCAGTTGAACACCTTAAAAGGGGAAGTGATTTTAGCATTCGGAGAGAATTTTCCAGCTTGACTTCTGATAGCCACCATCTCCTGGGAACTCATCAAGGACTTTCATCGGAGCCCCTGGTTTGCAGCCTGCCTGTGGAATTTGAACTTGTGCATCCCCATGTCATGTGAGAGAATTTTATAAAATCTTATACTATTTACAGATATCTCCTGTTGATTCTTTTTCCCTAGAGAACCCTGACTAATACAGTGCTGGTACTGAGCTAGGAGACCCAGAAAAAGGCCGCCTACTTCTGACTCAGGAATTCAGGGAAGACTTCCTAGAGGGAGTGACATTTTAGCTGAGGCCTGAAGGATGGAGAGGAGGTGGTCACATGACATGAAAGGGAAGGGTGGTCCAGGCAGAGGACCAACCACAGCAGAGAGCTGGTGGAGAAAGACAACTCAGCAGAAAAGGCCCCAGAAGTGATGGTCCCTCTGCGTCTGGCTGTGGACAAGGTTGGGGGAGGAGGAGAGAGTGGCAAGACTCCAGGCTGGTACGGTGGGCAATGGCCAGGTCAGTGGCACTTTGTGAGCCCCTTAGGAGTCTGGAGGTCCTTGGAAGTACCCGGGCAGCTGGGAAAGGACGTGATCAGATCTGGAGTTTAGGACAATCACGCTGCGTCCTGGTTGTGGAATGGATTGTAGGTGGTGGAGAGAGATGGCGGCATCTTGACATGCAGCTCTTTGCTTCTCCTGAATCACTTCCTTATGATTCCTGGGATGCTCATCCTCACGTGTGCCCTGAATTTCTCTCCGCACCACTGCTATTTTCACTTGGTCCACCTCTGCTGCCTGTGACCTCCTTGATGGCAGGGACTGGGCTTTGCTCAGCTCTGCAACCCCAGTGTTGAGCACACGGCAGACACTAAAAATGAAATTTACTGAGTGCTTAGGGAGTGTCAGGAACAGTTCCAAGTGCTTTATATGTATTACCTCATAGGCATGGTTCTCCCAACCACCTTGTTGGAAGGTGCTACTATTACCCCTGAGTTAGTTCAGGTTCTTATAGAAGCAGATACCAAAACAAGGTTTATTGGGAAGACAACTGTGAAAGGAAAGGGGGCCAGGGCAGAGAAGGTGGGAGCTCCCTCAGCCCACGGTGCAAGAGGCTGGGAGACAGGAGGGTTGGGGAGGAAGTCTCCCGTGGTATTTCAGACCTACCGGGTTGTCTTCAGCCAAAGCCACTTGTTAAAGGAGTCGAGCCCTGCAGCCCACGGGAACTGGCCTTCATTAGCGCCCTGTGCTCAGTCCCTGGCTGGGATCAGCTTGTGGGTGGCACATGCTCAGCAGGAATGTAAGGGCGACCCACAAGGGCAGCAACTGTCAATTACACATGCAATCCCCATTTTACAGTTGTGAAAACTGAGGCCCAGAGACATCAGTCCAATTGCCCAAGGTTACACAGCTAGGAAGCGGTAGAGCCCCCGTCAATGGTGTTGTGAAGGTTAAGTTGATGTGTCAACTTAGAGGGGTTCTGGTGTCCAGTTTGGTCAAACACTGGCCTAGTTGTTACTCTGGAGGTATTTTGTGGATGGGACTAGCACCTACAGTTGACCTGAAAAGTAAAGCAGATGGCCCTCTACAATGTGGCTGGGCCCCATCCGATCAGCTGGAGGCATTCACAGCAGGAGCTGAGGGTTCCAGAGGTCAGAAGAATTTCTGCCGCAATACTTCAGCATCAATTTTTACCAGAATTTGCAGCCTGGGTCTGCCCACAGAGTTTGGACTTGACAGCCCCTGCAATCGTGTGATCCAATTCCTTATAAGTCTCTTTATTGTATATCTCTATATAATCTGGGTAGTTCTGTTTCTCTGGAGAGCCCTGACCGGTACCGTGTGAACGTCTTTAGCAGGAGCTAAACATGCAAAGACGGCTGAGGGCTTGGCATGTGACGCAGCTGCAGGCTTAGCAGGAAAAGCCCTGGACTCGCCTTTGTTCTGGTCCTAGACCCACCACGTCCCTTGCTTTGTGAACTCCATGGGTTGCCTCCTCTCTGGGCCTCAGTTTCCTCCTCTCCAGAGTGGAACTATAATATCTCCTTCACAGGGTTGTTCCGGGGTTTGTAATACCAAGTTAAGTGAACTGCAAAAGGCGGGCAATAGTATGATTACTGAGAGGGAACCTGAGGTCTAGGGAGGCTGACTGAGCAGCTGGGACCGGGCCCAGTGGCAGTGTGAACCTGATCCCTTGAGCCCCAGGTGCACCTGCCCTCTGCTCTTCCCTGCCAACGTCCTGGAAATGGCCCAGACGAGGCTCTCCCATAAAGTGTGAAGAGAGGAAGCAGACTCCAGCGGGAGAAATGGGTTTTACATGCTCCTGCCTCCGCCCAATGGCTCTGATGAGGTTGGGATCCCTTCCCAGTCCTGGTTGCCAGCTCCTGCACTTGGTTGGCTGCACTGCCCGCCAAAGCTCTGTCTCCTGAAATTCCATCCTGCTTATCTCCCTTGGCTCAGCCCTCAGGAGGATATCCTCGCAGGGTGACCCCTCTGGCCAGCCCTCCCCAGGGCAGGGGCCACTTGTGGCCCCCTCCTGCACCTGTCTCTGGAGGTCCCTGGCTTGTGAAGGGTCCTCAGGGAAGCAGGTCCTTCCTGAGGCCAGCCGGAAACCATGAGGCTTCCCATCTGCCAAGCAGGCTGTCTCTCCACCTGGCAGCAGCTAGAGGCAAGGCCTCAGCTTCCAGACACTCCAGACCCACCACTCACCCCAGTCTTTGGGAGTCCAAAGGAAAGGGAGTTGGCTGGAAGACGGTCAAGAGCTGGCAAACAAGAAAGTAAAAGGTGTCTTTCCTGAGCATCCCGAGGGCTTTGGAATAAGAAAGACTGGAGTTGGAATCTCAGCCATTCATTCAACAACCATTTATTGAGCACCTACTAAGCATCAGAACACTATAGAGAGGCAGTTATATGAGGTGGTTGAATGCATGGACTCTGGACCCAGAGAGACCTGGTTCAAGTCCCAGCCCAGCCATTTACTGCCTATGTGACCTTAGCTGAGTGGTTTAACCTCTCTGAACCTCCTCTGACTTATCTGTAAAATGGAAGTGATCTTACCATCCTCCTCAGTGTTGTTGGGCGGATAGAACAGGTCCAGGTCTAGGGGTTGGCAGGTATCTTACCCAAAATTAGTGCTCCATAAATGGCTTTATTGCTGCTACAGCAGGGCTGGAACTGTAGTGATAAGTAAGGCAGAGTGGCTGCCCTGGAGAAGCAAATAGGGAGAAAGATGAGCATGCATCAGTCATTACTATACCATGCTGCAGGTTCAGTCCTAGAAGGACAGGCACTGTGGACTGGGTTAGGGGGTGGAGCTAGAGGATGGAGAGGTGGAAATCCAAGAAGGCTTCCCAGAGAGGTGACAACCTTGGACAAGTTAGTTACTTCTTTGAGCTTCCGGTCAATTGTTTATTTTCTTTAATAAGTAACTTAGGTAAAACTATAGTGATAGAAATCAGAGCAATGGCTACTAGGAGTTAGGGGAGGCAGAGAGGTCCAAGGGAATTTTCTGTGGTGCTGGGAACAGTCTATGGCTTAATTATGGTGGCATCCCACAACTGTATATGTTTGTCAAAACTCATCAAATTGTACACTTGAAAGTGATGAATTTTATTGTATGTAAATTACACCTCAATACAACTGGTTAAAAATAAAAACTTCTAATGTGGTTTTATGTCTTATAAAAATAATATATATTTAAAGTGTTTGGGAAGTGGCTGTGGCTTAATCAGTGGGGCTCCCGTTTGCCATAGAGGCCCCGGGTTCGGTTCCCGGGGCCTCCTGGTGAGGGCAGGCCCGCCTGCGCGGCGTGGTTGGCTGACCCAGTGAGCACAGGCAGCAAGGGGGGGATAAATGAATAAATAAATAAAAAAAATCTTAAAGTGTTCCACCACAGTGTAGGTGTGTTCGTAAAGCGGAATTCTACAGTGCATGATTATTTTGTAAGATCACAAATTCTGTAATAAAAATATATTTTCAAAAAATAACAATAGGGTGGGTTGGGGAAAAAATACACCAAATGTAAGATATGGACTATAGTTAGTAGTAATGTTTTGACAATATTCTTTCATAATTTGTAATAAATATTTCACAACAATGCAAGGTGGTGGTGGTGGGGTGATATATGGGGCCCCTGTACGATGTTATGCATGTTTGCTTTATAAGTTCACAACTTTTACTATACACTTATTGTTTATGTATGTTCATGTATAATGATATACTTCAATAAAATTTAAAAAATACATACATGTTTAATGCAGAAAATGAAAAGACAAAAAAGAGCAGAGCACAGTATTACATCACCTATAATCCCACCACTTACTCATGTAACTACTGATAATTTAGTAAATATCCTCAGAGCTGCCCAAAATCCAGATTAGAAAAACAAATTCTTTAACTAACAGCCTCAGTTTATGTAACTGAACAGAACACTTAACTTTATCTAAAGCAACTGGCTTTGGGCTTCCCCCAAAGCAGTGGGAGGCTCTTACTTCACAGCTCCTGACCAAGAAGTCATTCCAGAATAAAGAGAGGGTCTTCTCTGCAAACTTCCTCTTCTGCCCTAGATACAAAAGCTGCTTAAAACCTTCAAAATGACAGCTTTCCAGCTGCACCAGTCATAGATATATATATTCTCCAACTGGCCCCTCATGTCATGATATTTATTAAAAGAAACCTTTGATAATTTGGTAGATTAAAAATAGTAATCTACCAACTAGTTTGGTTTAATTTGCATTTCTATTACTAGAGAAGTTAAAATGTTTTGAGATATACATATTAGCCCACTTACATTTCTTCCGATGTGTATTTTCTGTTTATATCATAAGCATATATTTCTGTCTGCTAACATGTTGGGACTATTTTCCCCAGTTTTCCATTTTAACTTTATTTTTTTGATATCCTAAACATTTACATTTTCTCCTAGCCAAATCTCTCAGCATCTTTGTGGTTTCTGCCTTCAGTGTTATGTTGGGAAAGCCCTTCCCTGCTCAAATTCATATAAATATTCACTTCACTGATGATCTTTACTCCATTTTCAGTTTTAATGTAGTGTAAAGGATCCAACTTTATTGTTTCCAAGATAGCTAATTACGTATTGAAATTGTCTATTGTCTCATCTCTTTTTCTCACTGCTCTGAAATGCTTTCTGGATTTGGTGGACCTTATACACCAGTTTCTTTGTTTTTAAAATCCCTACCTCACAGGGAAGTTTTGAGGAGGGGATGCAGTAGCATCTTCAGAGACTTTAGCCCGGGACATAGGCTCTGCTCCCCGCTTCTCTTCCCGGAGCCCCTTTCCTGGTCTTGCTGCCAGCATTTGACCTGGGGCTGCTGGGAATGGTTCCAGATACACAGCCGGTGCTTACTCAGACCTTCCCATTAGGCCCCCAAACTGCTTTCTGGCCTGTTTGCTCCCCAGCCAAGGTGACCTTATTCATCATAGCTGTGACAAACTCGAGGTGAGACCTGGGGAAGAGGGATAATTATAGAGCTGGGGGAGCACTAGGCAGGGCACAGTGCATTCTGCCGGGGGAGTCAGGGAAGACAGCACAGAGGAGGCGGCTTTCCAGCTGGGTCGAGGCACAGAAAGGAACTGGGCAACAGAGAAGGGAGAAAGGCATCCCAGACCAAAGGAAGAGCCTGATCTCAAACCAGGCGAGGTTAGCAATAGTGAGAGGTCGAAGGTGGCGTGAGGGCTTGAGGGTGGGGATGCACGGCTCAGGGAGGAGTGCAGTGTACCTGAGAGGCCTGGCTCTGTCTTCTAGGGTTAGGGATTCAGTTCAACAGGGGAGTCGCATGATCAAAAACATGTTTTAGGAACATCTGCTTGGGCCGGACTGGAGGCTGCTGAGATAACCAGAGAAGAGGAGTGGTGGCCTGGACGAGGAGGGGAGCTGGGAAAGGGAGAGGAAATGGGCAGCTTTGAAAATATCCAAATAGGTGAAATAGAACATGACAGTGGATTGGGAGGCGGAGAATGAGAGCTGAGGATGGCTCCCCAGATTTCTGGCTCAGGCAGCTGGGCAGCTGGTGGAGGATTTACTGAGAGGGGGCTCTGAGAGCAGAAGGACCCTGAGCTTGAGCCTGGGGGGGAGGGGCTGGGGGGGGAATGGATGGGAAGGGTGGGGGTGGAGAAGACATGGAGAAGTTTAGGAACATCAGAGTTTGGTTTTGAGCATGTTAAACAGGAGGCATCAACAGATATCAAGTGGTCTCAGTTGGGATGTACACGTGGCAGCACTCAATATCAGCAGGTAATGCCAGGAGACCAGATGGGCTCACAAAGGAAGCCGGTGTGGATGGAGAAGCAGGTCCACGGATGGGCCTGGGAGCCCACCACACTGAGAAGGTGGGACGCCAAGGGTTCAACTGATGCCACTGCCCAGTTGATGTCATTTTCCAAAAGCCTGTGCTTTTGGAAAAACTTGAGAAAAAAACTGTTCTAAGCTCTTTCTGTTTTGTCTGAGATCAAACATTTTAAGCAGTATTTCTAGGACACATAACTGGGACAGGGCCTGGGAAGACACCAGAGCCAGGTGAGCACAGAGGACAAATATGTAGCCAAAGCTGAGATCTTTGTTGACCCAGAAACACACAGAGCTGGAGATAGTTTTGCAAAAAAAAAAAAAAAAACCAAAACCAAAACAGGCTTTCAGGATATATGAGCTACAGAAAATGTTTAAAAGTTATTTAACAAAAGGCAGCAACATGGACAAGAGAGTGGGTTTTGAAGTTGAACACAAGGGTTCAATTCAGGCTTGGCCACCGTGTGACCTGGCTCTGCCCTTCTCTCTGGCCCAGCTCCATATCCGTAAAACGGGACCATTATGGGCCAAAGAAGTGAAATATAAAAGCTTATAACGTGCTTAGCACTGCTCCGCCTGCAGCCAAGGATAGCTAGCTAACTGACAAGGAGATTAAAAGAAGAGCTTCCGAAAAGAACATGGAAAGGGGGCTGGAATCAGGCTCCTGAGAAGACATGTGACCTGTGCCCTCACTCGGGACCCCCTGGGGCTCTGCCGTAGCCATCTGGAAGTTCTTAATTTTCTTTGTAAGTGAGGCCTCTTGGGGCCACGAAGCATGCACAGGGCCGGGCAGTCACAACTCCATTGCATCTCCTTGAAAATCCTAGGGCGGGGTGGGGAGGGGTCAGGTGAAGGGTTTTTAGCAAACGAGGGGCCGGGGTCCCACAGGGCAGCAGCCCCGGCTGGGAGCCCAGAGGCCGCCCGCTTCCAGAGGGTGCGGCAGCCTCAGGGCCGGGTCCCCAGGGCGGGCCACTTGGAGCAGCGGTGGCGCTCTGGCTCCCTTAAGGCCTCCTTAAGGGGCGGTTCTTGTCAGAACCTGGGTAGACTGGAAGCGAAGCTGTAACACTCCAATACCACCTCCTCCCAGTCACCTCCCGCCTCCTCTCACTGCTACTGGCTGGTCTGCCCGGGAGGGAAGCAATTTGATTGGCTTAATCGTCACTCTTGGCCCGTATTGGATGGTGGCTCGGGCGCCAAGCCGCTGGGGACATAGCAACCTATGGAGAGCCTGCCCTTGTGTCAAGTGTTCACCTCTGTCCAATCAGAAGCCTAGGCACATCCCCGGGCGGTATAAGGGGTGGTGGGTGAGGGCGTGGCCAGCAGCATGACTGACAGCCTCGTGAGCCCCGAGCTCCCCTGCTCCTCCCACCAGAGCCTCAGATCCAGCGTCCTTTCCCCTCGCGGGTCCCTCTCACAGCAACCTCACCCACCTTTATTCAACACATCAGCAAATCCAATCGGCCCTCTCCTCAAGTATCTCTCGACTCCACTCACTCTTCCCATTGCTTTGGTGGCCTTGTCTGAGCAGCGGGCAGCGGCCTCTTGGCCTTTTGAAGACCCCCTCAGGATGGCCCCCCGGCTCCTGGTGGTCTCACTTAGCGCGAACCCCTTGCTTTCCGCGGTGTGGCCCGAGGAGCCTTTGGCCGCCCCTCTTCCTCCCTCCTCCAGGCTTTGCCCAAACGGGCCTTCGTGGACAGCTCTCCAGCCGGGCCCTCTGCCCTAGAGAACTTGGGTTACCTGTCACCTGTTCAGAGGGGCTGTCTCAGCCCGGGTCCAAAGCGTGTCTTCTGACATTTTCTCCAACCCCACCCCAAATTCATCATAATTTCCGTTTTAATTTGCGTGTTTGCATAACATCCATCCACCACGCTGGGAGCTCCTCTCTGTCAAAGTTGAACTCCTAGGGCACGTTAGAGGTTCTGGATAAATACCGTGTGGGCTCAGAGCCCCTAGCTTTAAGAGGGCCTTGTATACATATGCATATTTAAGAGCATGGAAATGACCTGGAAGGAAATAGGCCAAGCTCCCGATGATCCTGGCTACCTCTAGGAAGGGAGGATGGAGACAGGGCAGGGAGGGCGGTGGGGTGTGTGTGTACATGTGTGCACATGTGTGTTTGGGAATTGCTTTCAAATATAATCATTTTCTTTAAAACATGTATCTATGTATATTCATAGGTTGTGTAATTAAAACTTAAACAATAATGAACAAATGGCCTGGGTCAGGAGGACAAGAGGTGGGCAAGTCTAAGCCGCACTCACAAAGAACAAAGACACACTATGACATGCCTACAATCCCCTGGTGGGTTTTGAGTCTTCACTTTATTACTATGTCACCAGAAGTCACCACCTTCACTTGGTTCACCACGAATGCACGGATGTCATAAGGAGGGTGTCAGGGGACCACTGGATTCACTCTTGAGAGACCTAACTAGGTGGTGAGGGTCTAGAGTGGGGGCCCGGGCTGGGGTCTGCCCTTCACCACACACACACACGCACACACACAGGTAGATTTGTGGAGCCTTATATTATACATCTTATATAGAAAATATATATTTATACTATACACAGGCAGTAACGCCGCGGGGGGTCAGGGCACCCAGACAAGGGTGTGGGCGCCAGGGCTGGGGAGTGTCAGATCAGGAGGCAGCGCTGGGACCAGTCCACCTTCCCATAAACTCTTGGGAGGCGTGTTCCCCCTTTGCACTCTTTAGAGAATCATAGGGGTCTTGGGACAAGGTTGAGGGGCTTCCCAGGGGTAACAAGTGGGGGCTCTTGATTACATGGGAGAAGCCTGGGGCCCCTGAGTCTTTAAAGACTGAGTCTCACCAGGGAAGGATACAGAGAGGAACTGAGGCCGGCCCCCTGGGAATTAGTCCTTCAACTGTTACACCCCCACCTGGAGCCACTCAGACAAGACTACCTGTGATCAACCACAGGAACGAGTGTCACCTTGGAAGGCAGGAGACCTGGCTCCCGACCCCCCAGCTCTGTGCTGTGGCCTTGGACAAGTCACTGCCCTCCTGCCCAGACTCCACCATCTCTAAGGGTTCTTGCAGCTCTAAACTCATGTGGGACCCGGGTTTCTGGGGCCCTTTCTTTTGTTTGATGGGGGGCAGAGGGGACTCACACTCTGCAGGGCCAGACTGTGGGGGTGTCTGTCCATGGCGAGGTTTGGGCGCAGGGAGGCAGAAGAGGGCAGTGGGGAGGGAAAAGAGGCTCAGAGCTCAGCCGCCAGGGGGTGTCCTCAGCCAGAAGAGGAATGAGGGCTGCCCCAGAAACCTTGTGGGAGGGGAGTCTGGAGCCCTCACTCTCGGGTCCTTGCCCTCTCTTGCCCTTTGTCTGCTTCTGGTCTCCATCATGCACTGGGAGGGCATCTGGGCTGCACCCCAGGAAGAAGGAGGGGTGCTCAGGGAGAGGATTCACTGCCACCCTATTCCTGGCAGGTGGAAAAAGGTCTTGTAACTTTCCCAGCCTAGGATAGCAGTGGGGGACTGCAGTCAGCACCCAGCGACTGGGAGCTTACCTGGTACCCCACCCTCCAGCCCAGTATCTACCCCATTACATGGGAGCAGCCACATGTGGCCGGTAGGTGCCCAGGAAGAAAGAGATGGGCAGCATCCTGGGGTCTCCTAGCGCCCACTGGCAGGGAGGCTTTTGGACAAGGGGGAAGACCCCCACAGCCTCCTGCTGGGGGCACTAAACTTGGCTCTGCCAGAAACTCCCACACCCACCCACACCCTCACCTGTGTCACAGAGCTCTGGTCTGCTAGGGGCTCCACCACTCAGGCGGCAGGTACCTAGGCCCCATCCCAGCCCCACCAGGGCCACTGCCAGGAGAGAACCACAGACAGAGCCCCTTCCCCAGACATGGAAAATGGAAGTCTCTATGTAACAACCAGCTGCCACTCGACTGTCACAGACTGGGGTCTGTCACTGCTGCTTCTTTGACTCAGGCCTGAGCTCAGACCTGTCCCACCGCTAACTCACTTCCACTGAGCCTGTTCCCCTTCTGTTAAATGGGCACCATGATGCTACTTCTCTGCCTGGGAAGTTCCTTCTCCTTCCTCATTGCCATGCTCATTCCTGCCCAGCCTCAAGATCCATCCTCAGGGGAGTCCCGGACCCCTGCTGTGCGCTTAGGCAGCTCTTCATAGGGGGTCTGCTCAGTGCTCCTGGCCCAGCTCCAGCACAGGTGCCCGGTCACTGTCTGCTGAGCAAGCAGGTGGGCAAGCATTCCCTGCCTCTCAGGGTACTGGCACTGTGCCCACCCACATCCCTCTTCCCTCCTTCCTGAGGAGACCGGGATCTCGCTCCAGGGGCCCAAGGGCGCTAGGCAGATGAGGCGATGAACCCCCCAGCCTCTCCTGTAGGCCTCACCTGAGGTCAGGCAGCGCAGCTCCCTTCCCCGTTCTCCTGATCAAGGCCCCCAGCCTGAGGCTCAGCCAAGAGCCTCCCTTGGGCAAGAATCCTGCCCTGCCCGCCCCCCAGAGGGGACCACTGTCCCTTCAGTGCCCCACAGCCCTGTCTTTAGGGACACCTACTGTCCTCTGCCCTATGGCCTGTGGCTTCCCCTGAGCCTACGATGCACCAGGGGCTCTCACCGTGGGTCCTTGTGTCCCCACGGCAGCAGCTGGCACATGGCCACACAGAAGCCCACGCCGGCATGGAGAACTCCAAAGCCCTGGTCCTCTCTGCCCTGCCTCCCACAAGGCAAACATCAGAAGGACCCCCTGGCTGACCCCAGATGAGGGAAGATATGACAGTGTCCCAGATCAGGGTCTGTTCCCTGGGAGGTCACAAGGGCAGGGGATCAGGGCTGGGGCCAAGAAACCTGGACAGCCAGCCCAGCTCTGCCACTCACTCACTGGGACCTTGGGCCAGTCACTTCCTCCTTCTGGGCTTCATCACCCACCCAGGCCCTGGGCAAGCACTCAGAGCACCCCTCCTAGATGCAGGGACAGTGCTTAGTTCTTCCCGAGGCCACGGAGCAGGGGTGCCCAAGCTCCCCATAGTATGTTCCCCGGAGGAAGCTCATAGCCAGGAGCAGTACATGGGGAAACGAGTGAGCAGGGCGAGCCCCCTAGGTCGGGTGGTCCTGGATATGTGGGGAAAGGGGCCTGGAGGCAGAACAGCCCCTTGGCTTGCAGCAGAATCAGGGTGTCTCCCGGGGTTGAGACCCCCAGGGCCTCCCAGAATGACAGTAACACTGAGTGGCGGAGCCCCAGGCTCAGGGGGAAGGTGGAGAGGGGCAGGCGCGCTGCAGTCGGGGGGACTGAGCTCGGACCCACCTCCATCACTGGCTGCTCCATCCATGACCTTGGCCTTTCCAGGCCTCAGTTCCCTCTCTCATCAAATGGGACAGCCCCGACTCTCCTAGCAGGACTGCTGTGGGAGTCGAGAGGGCTCGGGGGGTGGGGCGGTGTCCCACGGGTGTTCACACTCACTCTACCCCTGCAGCCAAACCTTCCCAGCATGATCCCCGTCTAGCATTCCCTCCATTCCCGTCTCAGCTGCCACCAGGGCCTCTTCTGTCCCATCTCAGCCTTCCCCGTTCCGGGGACCACTGCTGCCTCCTTCACCGTCTGGGCCGAGCACACGTCTGATACACACTAGGTGCTCGATCAATGCTCAATGGCACGGTGAACAGACGCACACAGCCCTCACCAGGCCCCTCCTAGGCACGCGCCCTCCGACACATTTGCACACACACATAGACAAGCCCCAACACCTTACAGCCCGCGCCCCACTCCGAGCTGCCCTGGACCTCAGGGGGACGGCTCGGAGGCTGGTGAGGTGCTGGGCAGGGCAGCCTGGGAGGGAGCAGGGGGCTGGGGGCGGGGAGGGCAGGCGGGTGGTTGTCACCACGGCTCAGTAGCCCTGTGACTGGTAGCCCTGGGGCTCGGCGTCGAAGGCGCTGGCCGGCTGCTGGTAAGTGCCACCGATGCCTGCGGGGTCTGGCCCGGCGCTGGGCTCCACGTAGGGGGCGTAAGGCATGCTGGAGTCCTGGCTGGGGTCCATGTAGTCCTGGGAGAAGAGGGCCGAGTCGGCGCCAATCTGGTACCGCTGGAAGGCCAGCACAGCCTGGCCCGCCTGGGGAGGGCGGCCAGCAGGGACAAGGACAGGCGGGAGGGGACGGTTAGGGGAGAGACAGACAAAAGCACTGGGTTAGTGGCGGTTAGTTCACAGAACACGGGCAACACAGGGTTAAAGATCCTCCAAGCCCCAAAGATGAAGCATACCTGGACCATGGGGAAGGCAGGCTGTGTGGGCAGCCAGCCCTCAGAAGGTCCAGATACACCACATCGTCCAGCCAGAAAGCACCTCCAAAGTTCCCCACCCCGTACCTCCAATCCCATAGTCACTCTTAGCCCCCCAAGTTTTTAGTATGGGGGAGGCCTGGGACACCGAGGACTTCTGGAGCCACCTTGCCAGCCCTGGGCTGTCTCCCCAAACTTGGACCTCACATAAGCCACTGTTATTTGGAATTTCTGTTACTTGTGGCTAAACCTAACTTTTACTGAAACACTTGGTCAAACAGGTTTGGTAAACTGAGTTAGAGTGAGACAGGTTTCAGAACCACAGGATTTATCAGAGCCTTGGCTCTTTAATATATGCTCAGAGGGAAGCGGCTGTGGCTCAATCAGTAGGGCTCCCGTTTACCATATGGGAGGCCCGGGGTTCGATTCCCGGGGCCTCCTGGTGAAGGCAAGCCCGCCCGCATGGCGTGGTTAGCTGACCCAGCGAGCACAAGCAGCAAGGGGGGGATAAATGAATAAATAAATAAAAAATCTTAAAAAAAAAAAAAAATATATATATATATATATATGCTGAGAATCCCCAAGGGGGGAAAGCATGACAAGCAACATTAGCCAACCTTATCTGACCACAGAAGCCCCCCCCCTTTTTTTTCCCACAGAATCCAGTTTGGGAAAGACTTGTCTGTAGCATATATGCAGAGTTAGGACATTCTTCTTCGTTAAAAGCAATTGCATTGTCCTTAAGGACAATGACATCAACCACACTGAGCTAGAGAGCAAATCACCTCCATCGATGAGAATCATTAAAAAAATAAGGCAGTTTATAGGCTTGTGCTGATAGCCTTCCCAGAAAGCTCTCCAGCCCAAGGACATCTGCAAGTGCAAATGCTCTACTCACCCATTTTTGGGTGGGGACACTGAGACCTAGAGATGGGCAGGTCCATAGCAGAGTAAGTGCCAGAGCCAGACCCGCACACGGGGGTCCTGCCCCTTCCCAAGCCAGGGCCCTCTCCACCTCCCTCCATTTGATCAACCCTCTGACTACTGAGTCACCAGGAACCCAAAAGGGTCACCTGATAAAGTGCTAGGGAGCAATGTATGCTTGGCATTTTACTCCAGAAAGTTCTAGAAGCTAAGGGATTAGGCAGTATCTTTTGGTTTGTGCTGATTTAAGAAACCTCTGAAGGGCAGCTCTTCCTGGGAAGTGGCTGTTTCAAGCTGAGTGCTGGGGCCTGGGAAAAGCAGACCCAGCCTAAAGAAGCTGGGCTGCGGAAAATTCAGGGTGGTACTCTTGGGTTTTCTACTCTGTTGTTATGAGGTCCTGGCTGCTGGGGGCTCAGATGCATGAGCTCAAGAAGCAGGGGAGGCAGAGAGCACCCCTGGGGCTGAGGCCAGGCCTTAAGCACACCACGCCCTTGGCCAGCCCGCAGGGGCAGAAGAGATGACTGAATGGCTCCCTGGGTGAAATGGTTCCAGACGTGGCTCTCCCAGAGTTCACTGGCTTCACTGTCCAGCTGGCCTCCTGAATGGGGGGCTGAGGGCTGGACCAGGTGATTTCTGAGACCTTTTCATGGAGAGACCTCTGATTGGCTCTGGGGCCACTCCTCTGGCCACGCCAAGTCAAGGCCTGCCTTGGACAACCAGCCCAAGGGACCACCAGGCAGGATCAAAGGAGGGGTATGGGTCCTGCTGGGCTGGGGTACAAAGAGGAGGCTGGGAGTGCTGCTCAGAGCCCAGTACACCCTCTGCAGCGTCTCCACCACATGGCAAGTAGTCTGCGCTTGTAGGCCTCCAGTGCCAAGAAGCTCACTACCTATGCGCTCGGCCCTCAGCAAGTCTGCTTTGGGGGACTGTTTCTGCTTCACTACCCTCAACTACTGAGAAGAGTGAAGGGACAGGTAAGTTCCTCCCAAGCAGCTGAGGCCCCCAAGGAGGGAACCTGTATAGAACAGGAGCCAAAGGCCTTTGGAAGAAAAAGGATTCACTACATGAGAATCACTCTAAATGTACAGGTTGTGGAGGTGCCCCTCACTTCCTAGAGAGAATGAATGAATGAACGAATGAACGAACAAAAGAGCCTACATTTATTGAGCATCCCTGGGCCAAGCCCTGTGCCCACAACAGACCTGAGAGGTTGGTACCATTATCAGCCCTCCTGCGGAGAAGTAGACTGAGGCTCAGAAAGGTGCAGAGGTTTGCCCAGGGTCACACAGCACCTGAGAACAGAGTTGGGCCTGGCAGCTGGCCCCAAGGCAACCAGTCTCCAGGGGGACTATGAAGATCTTCCTTCATCCCACTCTCGGGGCACATCACAGCAGTCACACTGTGTCCACGGCTTAGCACCTTGGCCCATCAACATTCCCTGGCAGCCTGTGCAAGGAGCCATGTCCTGTGGCAGCCCATTTAGGAGAGATTTGGGTGTGTCCGTCTTCTCCTTCCCAGCTGTGGGGCCCTGGAGCCAGGGACCCCCTCTGATTCATACCAGGCACAAAACAGCTGCTCAATAAATGTTTACTGAATGAATGAACACAGGAAGAACAAACATAAGAGGCAGTGACTAATTGGGTTTAAGTGGGAAGACTTAAGTGGCTCAAGCCAGCCTTCCACTGTCCTCACGCCATAGCACCCTGGCCATTTGGCCCTCTTGGGGTAAATGCATTCTGGCCCTAGGCTGCCCCTCAACCTCGCTCCCTGCACCTGCAAATCAGGCTGCCTATGGCTGTGCCGAGGCAGGGAACAGCGTGCTGTATTCCTCCTGGAAGGCAAGGTCCTTGTATCTCCGCACGGCCAGGGCTGCGCTCAGGCTCTGCCAGGAGAGAGCAGGGGTGAGGCCAGCAGGGAAGAGCTGGGAGGCTCGGGCAGGGAGGCGGGGCTTCAGTGGGTGGGTCAGGCACCTGTCAGTCAGGTCCCTCTGGAGCCACCCCTGGAAGTCCTGGTGTCCAATCACCTACTACTCCTCTGTGAGCCCTGCCCCCATCTCAGGACCTGCAGCTTCCCTGGAGGGCTGGGTGGTCCCCACTTGGGGTGGGGGGCTCTCTGGACTGAAATCCCCTGGGGTCACCTCCAGGGCACCAATGGCTGGAGTGAGGAGGGCTGGCCTACTGGGGGCTGAACCACGGGTCTCCAAACTCTAGCTCTCCACGTTGTACCGGGGACAGGAGAAAAGGGATATCCAGGGACCTTCAAAAAGAGAAAGAAGTCACCCGGGGAAGGCCCTCCAGGGTGGGGAACAGGGAGGGCTGGCTGTAGCTTGGCTTTGCAGGAGGGGCTGGGCTGGCTGCCTGTACGTAGCCTCGTGGCTCTCCTTGAAGAAGACTGGATGGCCTTGAGAGAAGGGGCCTGTGGGCAGGGAAGGGAGAGCCCTGGGGACGGGGACACAGAGCTGATGCGACCCCAGGTTCCTGCAGGAAGGAGAGTTGGAGAGAGAGGCAGAAATAAATCTGAGACGACCTGGAGCCAGCGGAAGAGCAGGGCCAGCCTTGCTGTTGGGCTGGTGGGCCCTTGAGACCACCAGGTCCAGAGGCTGCAGGGGGTGGCTTCTGGCAGCCAGGCCCATACTCTCTATATATTATATAGAAATATATATATATATACACACATATATCTTTCACATACATATATAACTTAAATTGCCCACATGTCAAGATCAGATTTCACCCAAAAATTTAGATTTCTGGCATCTGTGAAGAACTGGAAGATCTGGCCCCATTCCTGCTTGGCCACGGAACCAGCAGAGGCCACCCTGGCACTCTCTCGACACCCCCACAACGCATGGGAAGGCAGCTCTGCCCCATGGCAAGGGTCTGCCACCACCCCGGGCTCGTCCTGGCTGTGCTGAAGGCTGCCAGGCCAGAGGGCCTGGCTGGGGACAGGTGCTGGGAACTAGGTGGGCGGCTGCACTCACCCAAGTGAAGATGGAGAAGAAGGAGAAGGCGATGGCGGCCCGGGCAGCGTCCGTCCCTTCATTCAACGGGTTGTCCTCGGCCTTGGAGACCTGCCACTGGTTGGCCAGGTAGCAGAAACCCACAAACCACAGGAAGGCCCAGAAGGCTGGGGGCATCCACCGGGGCCAGCAGGGGGGTCAGAGTGCCATGCCCACAGGGAGGGGAGGAGCGGAGAGAAAATGGGGAAACCAAGGAATGGGGAGACGTTCCAGAGCGGGTCTCCCATGTCCCCCATCCCAAAGGGAGCGGCAAAGGGGGTGGGGGCGGGGAAGAGGGGAGCAGAGAAGGGGGGTGAGAGCAGAGAGATCAGTTAGATGCAGAGGGGGAGAGAGACCACAGGGAGGAGATGCACAGGGGTGAGGAGACAGAGAGGCCCAGAGCCGGGCCAGGGCAAGCCGCAGGCAGCGAGATGGGAAGGAAGGAAGGAGGGAGAGACAGAGAGAGGCCAGTCAACTCAGGCTGCCAGTTCTCTAGCCTGTGGCAAACAGATTCCCGGTTAAACCCTGACTTGGGTCCCATGGTGCACCCTCGAGGCCTGCAGCTCTGGGGAGGTGCCCTCCCCTCCCCTAGTAGTCCCCCTGAGAATTGTGGGGGTGCTGCTGAGGTTGGGGAAAGGGTGGCAGCTAAACCTGGGCGGGCCTGCGCCGCATCTTCTCATGAGTCCCCGAGTTTAGGAGTGAGAGTCTCGTGGCGAAGAGACCTTCCCACATAGGACCTGGCTCCCTGGATTGAGTGTGCATATGCCAAGGGGGTGGGTGGCCAGGGCCCAGCCTACCTCCCGGAGGAGCTGCTGGGGAACTCTGGGGCTACATGGAACACAGGCTGAAGACCAGGGATTTCATTCTTGCTCCTTCGAGCCTAAGGGGCCCCAGACTTCACCACCTACAGTCAGCCTGGCTCATCCTGAGAACCCAGGCCTGGAATAGGGTGAGCCCAGCTTGGACACCTCAGTAAGGCTGAGGCCTGGTTCTGACCTCAGACCAAGTGTCCACCAATCAGATTCCTGGAGCTCCTGGGGTCCCAGGTCAGGTAAGCCCCCAGTTCCAGGTCCTGACTCCCCCGGTTGGGCGGTGGGGGGAAGCGGGAGCCTGCGCTCCATGCCAGGCCTTGCTCAGTTCTCGCAGGGCCCCACCAGGTGGTGGCCGCTGAAACCAGGGACGCCTCCTCTGGACGCTGGCACAAGCCCCAGCTGCTGGCCCCCTCCCCGCCACGAGCCGTGGGCTGCCTGGGGTCTTGGGTCCTTTCCTGGCCCCCCCTTCTCTGTGGCCTGCTGCTGTCCCTTCACCTGCCTCACAGGTGTGAGGATGGGCAGGACCTCGGCCAGGTCGGCCCCCTGCAGGCCACCGGGCCAGGGCTCACCCGAGACGCCGATGTCAGAGAGGACGGCTTTCTTGCGATCCTTGACGCTGCTGATCTGCGGGAAGTACACGTCCAAGGCCAGGTAGAGCAGGCAGGTGAGGAAGGCGAGCACGCCCACAGCCACGCCGTAGCTGCAGGCGCTGGGGTTGCGGTTGTAGATGCAGAACTCCTCGCCCTCTGAGGGGCTGTTGAGGTAGCCCTCGTTTACGATGGAGCCGAACACCACGATGGAGAACACCTGGGAGGTGGAGGGGTGGGCCTAAGACCGGGCAGGCCCTGCCCAGGGCCCACCCTGGGGGAGGGGGAGGCCACCAAGACCCCCCCTCAGTCGGCGCCTGCCCCTTCCAATGCTCTATTCACCCAAAATGGCCACAAGGTCTGTGTGGCAGATGTTTCAGAAGGGAGGCCCAGAGAGGGATGGCAGCGTGCTTTGGGCCACACAGCGCAGATGGGATCAATCACTTCCTTCCTCATCCTTGGCACAGAAGACCCTCGGACCACAGATGTGGACTGCCCCCACCAGCCAGGCTCAGGGAGGTCTTCCTGCCACAGGCCCTGTTCCCGAGGGGCTGGGCCCTCCTGGGGCGTGAGCCTGCCACAGTCCCCCCTCCCCTCCGCCCCAGGCCGACTCCTCTAGGAGCTGGTGCACACCCAGCCCCATCTTGAGCTCCCCCCTCTCCAAGGAGCTATGGGCTGTTTTGGGGTCCTGGTTCCCCCTTCCATGTTGCCTGGGCCACCCAGGCCCCAGAAAGCAGAAGTGATGAATGAAAAACTAGCACCAGCCACAACCCGCCCGCTTCAGGGCACTCAGCAAGGCACTGAGTATGCTGCGTGTTTAACCCGCTCAACAACTCTCCGTGACACGCGTGTGCTGGGGCCGTGGGCAGCCCCTGACCCTGCCCTCCTAGTGCTCAGGCTCTGTGTGGTCTCCTTCCCCTTGGGAGGTGGGGGCTTGCTCACCCTGATGGAAGCCAGATGCTGTGCTGGGAGCTGTCCTCTGGAGAGACCACACGGCAAGGACATGAGGGCGGCCTCTGGCCAACTGCCAGCAGGGAACTGAACCTGGCCAACAACTGCCTAGGCGAGCTTGAAAGAGGACCCGCCTCTTCAGGTGAGACCATGGAGCAGCCAATCCCTGGACGGCAGCCTCGTGAGAGGCCTTGAGACAGGGGCGCCCGGCTAAGCCGCAGCCAGCTTCCTGACCCACAGAAACTGAGATAATAAATGTTTGGTCTGTTAAGCCACTATGTTTTAGGGTAATTTGTTACACAGCAGTAGATAGCAGATACATTCAATACCACTGGTATTTTGTCGATGAGGGAGCTAAGGTGCAGATGTTGGTCAAAGTGCTCAGAGCCACACAACCAGCAGGCAGCAGAGCTGGGTTCCAAACCCAGGGAGCTGACTCTAAAGCTCACGCTTTTTCCTCACGCCTCTTGCCTCCCCTGAAACTGTGTGCAGACGAGGAGGCCTAGACCTGATGGATGCACACCCAAGAAAACAGTGCTCCAAGAGTGGCCTGCAAACAACCCAGGTGTCCATCAACAGATGAATGGATAAACAAACTGTGCTCTAGTCACACGATGGAATATTATGCAGCTGTAAGAAGAAATGAAGTCATAAAGCATATGGCAACGTGGATGAACCTGGAGGACATTATGTTGAGCAAAGCAAGCCAGACACAAAAGGACAAATACTGTATGAATGGGTTACTATGAACCAAATATATTGTGTAACATATTGTTTGATTAAAAAAAAAAAAATATATGTATCCATTACATTTAATTGAGAAATGTATATATTTATTCACCTGTTTACTTTTTAGTTTTTAATTGTTTATATTTTCAATTATTTAATGTATAAAATAAAGTTAAAAAAAAAAAAAATGAGGGGCCTGCGGTTAGCCTGAGGGGGAGGGGACATCAGTGGAGTAGTTACATATATATAACTATATGTGTGTGTGTGTGTGTATATATACATACACACACAATAAACAAATTTACACTTAATGGGACAATTGGCTCAAAATTTTTTCCTGAAAGATGTGTATGATCAAGTTTGGAGATCACTGGTTCAGGACATTGTGTTAAGAAGGATTCTGAGGCTGTGTCCTGGTTCCGCTAACTGCTACAGGCACAGAAGTGGGCAGTTACGTCTCATGAACCACACATTTGCCAATCCTCATTTGGGAACACATACACTTCCACAATCCTTTTACACATGCTCTGTCACAGGCTCTGCATCTGCCTGATCACCCATGAAGTAGAGAAGGTATCTGTACTCTCCCCAACTGTCAAAGTAGGAAAGCTGAGGCTCAGGAAGATGGGACACTTGTTAGCAGGAGGGCCTAAACTTGAACCCAGGTCTCCTGTTCCCCAGCCCTGTGCTCTTTTCCACTCTACTAAGCTGACTTCTGGCCCCAGGTAGTGGGCCCTAAAGAAGGGGTGTTATTTCTAGAGACCTGACACAGAAGAAGGAAGAGCATCCAGGCAGAGGGACCAGGAGGGACCCAGGGAAGAGAGCATCCATGTGAGTGGGAACTGGGCAGCAGGACTGAAGGCCCAAGTCTGGTGCTCAGGGACAGGAGGAGGGAAGTCCTGACTTCAAAGTAATTGTTAAAGGGGCTCCAAGGAGCTCCTGGCACTGCCCAGACCAGCAGGCAGACCTGGGCACCGGAAGACAAAGGTGGCTCTGACAACAGGGCTGCATGGGACTGCACTGCCAACTCCTGGGGCCCCATTCACACAGCTCCTTGGACAAGTGCACTGTGTCAAGTCCAAGGCTTCTACTAGAAAACTGCCAGATTGGGAACAGAGGCCCAGCCCCAGACATCAGCAGTGCCACCCAACCAGCAGAGTGGAAACACCTCCTGGTTAGACAGCGCCTTGGACACTCAGGGGTCACACAGACTGGTTACCTTCAAATCCCAGGCCTGGTGCTCATGGCTGTGTGGCCTTGGGTAAATGATGTGACCGCTCTGTGCCTCAGATTGGTTCTCTGTAAAAATTAACCCTCTGCAGAAGACTTATGTGCAAATGCCCAGAGCAAGACAGTGCAGACTACGAGGTCCTTCTCTCGAGGCCCCCAGGAAAGAAAGAATACCAGGAAGGACCATCCGAGCAACACTTCCCTGGGCGCTAAAAGAGATGCCACTGCCGCCAGCGGTGGCAAAGAGTGGCTCCCCTTCCAAAACAGAAAAAAACGGGCTCTTCAAATTCAAAGGCTAGGCGGAGGCCAGCGTGGGTGGGAAAGCAGGCAGGCAGGAGGCTGGGCCTTGGGGACTGCAAAGGAGGAAGCATTACGTCCTGGGCCCCCTTGCGGGAGAGAAGCCTGGAGTCCCTGGAGAGGCCAGGAGCAACGAGCTGGAGAAGGTGTGTTTCCCGGGAGGGTGAGCAGCAAGATCAAAACATCCTCAGAGGAGCCCAGGGCGGGGCCCCTGGACAGGGGAAGGAAGAGGCTTTGCTCCAGCTCCTGGTGGCCTGCCCTTGGCCCCCAGGTGCCCGACCCCTCCTCTCCCTCCCACTGGCCGACAATGGACTTCATCAGGTCTTCGTCACAGGGTAAAGGTTTCTCAGTGCCTGGCACTGTGCTGGGAGGGGGCATCAAATGGCAACAAGGACCGACAAGACCCGGCTGTTGGGGAGCTGGCCATCTGGACAGGCAGGAGGGGGCAAAGGCCTGGGTTCTGGGTCAGACTACCTGGGCTAGCTGAATTCCAGCTTGGCCAATGACTGGCTGGGCAGCCTTGGCCAAGTGACTTAACCTCTCTGAGCCGCGGTTTCCTCATCTATAAAGTGGGAAGAATGACAGCACCTAAACCACTAGTGCATGGTGAGGAGTGACTGAGGCCATGCATGCAGGGAAAGCATCTACGCAGTAAGCACCCCGAAATGCTAGAATGACATTCAACAAATTAAGCCAATCTTTAAGGTGGGAGGGGACAGCGGGGGGCAGGGAAGGGAGCCTGGAAGCCATGAATTTTGAGCTGAGACAAGCAGCAGCAGCCATGACAAGATCTAGGGGAAGCAGAAGAACCGAAAGTGCAAAGACTAAAGGGGGGAGAGGGCTCTGCATGGTGGGGACAGAAAGGAGCGTGGCTAGGCCGGGACCAAGGGCCTGGGGCTGGAGGGGTGCCTGGGAGAGGGCAGGGGAGGTGGAGGGAGGGAGGGAGGGAGGGCGACACCCAGCAGCTCGACGCCCACTAGCACCAGGTCTCTTACCTTACAGAGTTTTACAGAGGGGGAACTTGAGGCTCAGGGAAGGGAAGGAAACGTTGCACAGGCCAGACGGCCAGTTCCTGGCAGTGTCCCGAAGCCCCGACTCCAGGCACAGTAGGTGTGCAGCATCTCCATTTAGCCGCCATCGCCCCACTCCGAGCAGAGCCCCCAGAGAGGAGGGAGGGGCCACAGGTTTCTGCCCCTCAGGCACTTGCAGCATGAGGTAGGAGGACAGGGGACCCCCACAGGACCTACTGTGTGCACTGACTGAACAGATGCCCTGAACCGCTCAAGATCAATGCAGCTGAGAAACCGAGGACCTGCCCCAGGTCACGTCGTGGGTGAGGGGCAGGGCCGGGGCTCAAACCCGAGTCTCTCTGCCCTGTACCAGGGTGGCTTTCCAGGGCGACCAGGACAGTGAGTGACACACAGCAGCCACCTGAGAGCCGGGAATGAAGCCAGAATGGAGCTCCACACTGACCGTGGCGGCTGAGGCCTCTGCAGGAAACGCATCCAACAAGCGGATCTGCTGGGGCTCCAGAGGCCTGGAAACAGGAGAGGACGGGGTGCGTGGCGCAGACAGCTGAGCAGGCAGGGCCGCCCTGTTTCTTCACCCTCTTTAGAGTCCAATCCCAGGTTTTTTAAAACCAGATTCCAGGTGGCGCCTGCTGCAGATCCGCATCAAACCCAGCAAAACACATCGGGAGGAGTCTCAGGCTCTCGGGATCAGGGGCTACTGGATTCAGAGGCGCTCAGCAGCAGGGCCCGCCCTGGCCGCTCTCCCCCTGCTGCCCCTCCTCACACCCCACTCGGCCCTCCCAAAGCGCCTGGGGTGGCACAGCCGCACAGCTGCCTGGTGCCCACAGAGATTACTCCACTAAAAAAAACAACTTACTGAGCTGACACACAAATAACATAAAACTAACCAGTTTAAGAGGAACAATTCGGTGTCATTTAGTCCATTCCAATGTTGTGCAAGTGCCACCGCCATCTGGTTCCAAACATTCCCCTCCCTCCACAGTAAAACCCGGTACCCCTGAAGCAGTTTCTCCCCGTCCCTTTCTCCCCGCAGCACCTGGCAACCACCAATCTGCTTTCTGTCCATTCTGGACATTTCACATAAATGGAATCACACACTACGTGACCTTTGGCACCTGGCTTCTCTCACTCAGCGGAATGTTCTGGAAGTTCATCTGCCTTGGAGCATGTATCACTCCTCTCCTTCACTGATGAATAATACTCCACTGTGTGTCTGTTCACCTACTTCCCTGGTGGACACCGGGCCTGCTTCTACCTTTTGGCTATTGTGAAAATTGCCGCTATGTACACTCACGTCCAAGGAGCTCTTTGAGTCCATTTTGTTTCTAGCAGTGGAATCGCAGGTTACATGGTAATTCTACGTTTAACTTTTTTGAGGACCCACCAAACTGTTTTTCACAGCAGCTGGAACATTTTGCATTCCCACCAGCAATGCACAAGGGCTCCAATTTCTCCACATCCTCTGATGTCCCATAATTTTGCACCTACTGTTTCTACTTCCCAGAATGCCCTTGCCCACCTCTTTCATCTTTCAAATAGAAGCAAACTCCTTCAACCCTCCAAAACCCTGCCCGGATGTCGTGACTCCTAGCCGCCCTCTGGGACGCACTCCCCAGTCACTCCCCCACACTGACCCTGGCACATGCTCGTCTGTCCTCCTCATGAGACGCATGCCCCAGGAAGGGAGGCTTTTGACAGAAACAGCAGCCCTGGGCAAAACTCTCCACACACATCATCTCATCTAATCGTCACTGTGGTGGCCTCAATCGTGGGCCCCAGTTTGGACCTGTTCTTGGTCCTGTGCCCCTTGGTAAACAGGAGCTCTCGAAGATGTCACCAAGTTAAGTCTTTTTTTTTTTTTAAGATTTTATTTATTTATTCATTTCTTCCCCCCTTGCTGCTTGCGCTCGTTGGGTCAGCTAACCACGCCGTGTGGGCGGGCTTGCCTTCACCAGGAGGACCCGGGAACCGAACCCGGGGCCTCCCATATGGTAAACGGGAGCCCTACTGATTGAGCCACAGCCGCTTCCCACCAAGTTAAGTCTTGTCCCACTGAATCAGGCAGGGCTTTCACCCGGATCACTGGAGTCCTTTATGAGCACAGCAGAAGTCAGAAGGAGAGAGAGAAAGCCACGGAAGAAAGCCACGGAAGAAGCGGAAGCCAACGGAACCCAGAGGAGAAAGAAGACGCCATCACGTGCATTGCCATGTGACCGAAAAGCCAAGGACCAAGGATTGCCGGCAGCCAACCCCAGAACGCCAGTTTTTGGGGGAAAGCATCGCCTTGTTGATGCCTCGATTTTGGACTTCTCCTAACCTCAAAACTGTGAGCCAATAACTTCCCGTTCTTGAAGCCAACCCACTGTATGGGATTTGTTTTAGCAGCCAGGAAACTAAGACACTCGCCAAACCCTCTGAAGGAAAAAGAAACCTAAAAAACTCCCCATAAAGCAGGCTTATTCACCCCCATTTAACAGAGAAGGGAGCTGAGGCTCAGACAAGCCCCTCGCTGGCCAGCCCCCGAAAAGGGAAGCAGGGCTGCAGGCTTTCTCCCAGCCTGTAAGTGTGGCAGGGGTCCACTGCAGGGCAAGGGTGAAGGGAGCTTTGGGGAGAGCTGAACCTAGCCCCCACCCGAGCCAGAGCTCCTGTTCTTCCAGCTGAGGTGGGGGTGGCGGGGATCCCTGTTGTTCCCTGGGACCTGCTCAGTGGCCTAACTGGAAACACCTTCAGGCCAAAGCTGCATCTTCCCCAGATAAGCCTGTGGGGAAAGGCCATCTGGAGCCCTCAGGCTTACTGCCTCCTGTCTCTGAAGGGCACTGTCCACTTCACCATGGGGAGGGACAGCTGTTCCCTAGCTGGGCAGCTGGGAGGGGTTCCTGGCCCCGCCCGTGCCTGCAGGCAGCCAGCCTGCCTGTTCCTGGCTGCTCTCTCCTCTCCCCAGCCACCTCGCCTCCTCCACACTGCTTTCCCACAGCAGCCAAAGAGAGCTCACCCACCCAAATCTCACCCATCCCTTCTCTGGCTGAGGATGAAGCTCAACTTCCTAGGACAGCTCCAGGGTCCTCCTGTTTGGGCCGCTGCCACCTCCAGTCTCTCGCAGCTTCCCCAGTGAGCCCAGGTGGCTGCCACCCCACCCAGACACGGGTTCCCACCCAGCTGCTCAGGCCCCAAGCCTGGGTCTGTCCTTGATTCCTCTCACCTACTTACTTCCTCCATCTGATCTGGCAACCGAGGCTGTTGCTTCAATCTCACTGAAAATTTCCTCAAATCACTCCATGTTGCCCACCTGGTCTAGGCCACTGTTACCTCTTGTCAACTCCCAACCCCACAGTCTGCCCCTTCAGTCACCAGAATGATCCCTTTAAACTCAAGTCAGAGCATGTCACACCCCTGCATGAAACCCTGGACCATTCCTCACCCCACCCCTCCCCACAACCCCCAGGCTGCCTTCCTCTCAGACTCATTTCATTTCCTACCCTCCAGAGCTCATTCCTGCCTCAGGGCCTTTGCACTGGTTGTTCCCCCTGCTTGGGATACAGTTTCCCTAGATCTTCTCCTCTTCAACATCCACAACTCAGTGCAAAAAACACCTCCTCTGAGACGCTCTCCAGACCAGACTCCTGGATCTAAAGTATTCTCCTCCCCCACTAACTCGTTGACCAATACTCCATTTTATTCTCTTCATAACATCATGTCCAGTTTTTCCTATTTATTAGTGCAGTGACTCTCTCTTCCCTCAGACCTAGGGAGAGGGTCAGGAAAAGCTTTGAGTGGGCAGACAGCAAGGTCAAGGGGATGGGCAGGGCACAGGAACATCCTCTGCTTGCACACCTCTAGCCACAGGGAGGCTCACTTCCTAACAAGTGAGCTGCCGAGTCATCTGCCTCACCACAAGCTGACCCCTGCCTTCCCAGCGCCCCCACAGCAGCCCTTGCTCCGCCTCCTGGGCCCTGGGGAAAGGCTGGGCAAAGAAAGAAGCGGCTGTGCTTTGGAGGGATGAGTCAGGCTACGCAGGGCCCCCTCCTTCACAGGAACCGGGGTCTGCCCCCCAGCATCATGTGATGATAACGGCCAAAGCCAGCACAGTGGCGCGTGACAGGGGCAGGGGCAGCCGTGCGCTTCCTTGAGAGCCTCCCCTGGATCCCAGGCGAGGCAGGGCAGGGCAGGCAGCTTCCAGCATCCCTGTTCTGCAGGCTTGGAAATGACCCACCAGGGATTAGGCGCTAATCTTCCCACAAGCTGTCCCAGCATGGGGTGGTGGTGGGGAGCAGGCACTGCTGGGGCCCTGGGCAAGCAGACCCCACCTTGCTGAGGTGCTGCGGCTCTGCCCGCGTAACCTGAAGGCTCCCGCTCTCTCCACGGACTGTCCCCACCTTCATCACTCTGTGGGGGCCCTGGAGCCTCATGCTAAATGGGGAAAGAGAGGCCCAGAGATGGGTCGCTTGACTGGCCCAGGGCCACACTGCCAGTGGCAGCCGTATCTGGACTCCCACACACCACAGCTTTCCTCACCTCCAGGGCCCGCGGCCTCCACCCCTTCTGGAGCAGGGAGGTGGGGAGAGGGGAAGCAACGCAACAAACTGGCAAAGAGTTGAAAACACCATGCACCCGCCCAGCACACAGGCAGGGCCTCATTTACTTGCAACAGCCCCGTGAGGTAGGCATTGCTATCCCGATCTATAAATGGGGAAACTGAGGCTCCACAAGGTCTCTCAACTGGTGGGAAGGGCAGCATCGGCACTGGGTTCTGTGAGCTCTTCCATGCCTGGAGGCCGTCCTCTGCCCTGCCAGTCCTCATGCCTGACATTCTGTTTGTTCTCCCTCTGCAGAAATTCCAGGACTTCAGGAAGATAATCCAATCCCAGGCCCTGCCTCACTTTGCATAGAAGAAAGACACAAAGCAGGGAAAGCTCCCCATTGTGAGAGTTCTAACAGCCAACCTCAAAGAGTACAAGGGAAGCAGGGAGGGTTTCCCTGCTTTCGCTCTCAGGCAATCCAGGAAGGCTTCCCAAGGGAGGTGGTATTTGAGTTGGGCCTTGAAGGCTGAAGGAGACCTGAATAGGGACAGTGGGTAGAAGGAGGGCAGAGCAGTGCCGTTCACTGTCCATTCACCCACGGTGGAGCCCTGACTAGGCAACAGGTACTGCCCCAGCCCTGGGGACACGGCTGAAGTAACAGAGCTTACAGCGCAACAGGGACAGCCACTCACGGCTGCTCATTCACACCTTCTGCCTGGGATTCCTTCCTCTTCCTTTGCCTGGCTCCCTCCATCCCTCAATCTAGTGTCACCTCCTCACCCCTGAGCCCAAGTTAAGGCTTCCCTCCTCTGAGGCGTCATGTGCTCACAAGACCTGGTACCCAGCTCAACGCACCCTTTTTAAATTGTGGTAACATGTATACCACACAGAATTTATTATCCTAACCATTCTTAAGAATCCACATCGTGTAGTTGTCTGGCTTCAACGGAGGACATCCAAACGCCCTGATCCCCTGCAAAGTGCTGAGAGTTGGCCGAGAGAATAATTGGCCGTGAGATTTGGGACATGAAGGTTCCAGATGACCTTTCGTGGCAGGACACTGAGATGGGGAGAAAGCCTGATCAATGTGCTTTGAGATGCGAATATTCTCGCTGTCCTGATTCTGTGATAATCAGGGTAGGCTAAACATTCGCTATATTAGAAACCATGCATGTGCCCCCAGACCTAGTTTTTCTCCCTAGGTCTGGTTTTTAGAATGCTGGTGATAAACTAAACCTAATTTATTGTATAATCATCCTGTACGGGAAGGGACTGTGACTTTGGGTATCTTTGGTCAACCTTGGGAGATGTGGCAGGGGGACAGATATGGCTCGGGTGGTTGGATGTCCGTCTCCCATATGGAGGGACCTGGGTTTGTTCCCTGGGACCTCCCGGTAAAAATTAAAAAAAAGAAAAATATAGAAGGTGCGTGGGCCACCAGGCCCTGCGCGCGGGTGCGCTCCCAGGCCCCATGAGCAGGTGCGTCATCAGGCCCCGTGAGCCATGCAGCAAGACGATGACGTAACAGGATAGTGACACAAGGGAGAGCCAAGACAAGACGCACCGAGAAGCCAGGAATTAAGGTGGTGCAGGTAGTAGGAAGCCTCTTTCCCACATCAGAGTTTCCGAGGATCAAATCCCAGTGAAAGGAACCGAGGTGGCGCAGGCGGCAGAACACCTCTCTCCTACATCAGAGGTCTCCAGGATCGAATCCTGGTAAAGACTGGAGAAGGATGAGAAGAGATGGCAGGAAACAGACATAGAGAATTGCCCAATGAATGGACATAAAACAGCAAATGGGGGAGAGGGGGCTTTAAAATGGATAAAATAAATAAATCTTAAAAAAAAAAAAAAAAATTAAAAAAGAAGGGAAACGGATGTGGCTCAAGAGGTTGGGTGTCCGTCTACCATATGGAGAGACCGGGGTTCGATTCCCGGTACCTCCCGGTAAAAAAAAAAAAAAAAAAAAAAAATCCCAGTGAAGACAGGAGGAGAAGGATGAGAAGAGAGGGCAGGAAACGGATACAGAGAGTTGCCCAGCGAATGGACACAGAAACAGCAAAAATGGAGGGCGGTGTGTGTAAAAATAGGTAAAAGTAAATAAATTAATATAAATCCTTAAAAAAATAATAATACATGGTGTGATGTGACAATAGAATTACATAAATTTTGCCATTGAGGTTCTAGATAACCCTGTCTTTGCTACCTTAGAACATTTTTGTCAAACTAAAAAGGACAGTGGGAAAGGCTGGTTGCTCCTAACTGCATCAGAGAAAATGGGAAAAGAAGAGAATGACCTCAGGGCTTCAAATCCCCAGCTCAAACTGTTCATAAATGACCTGAAAGCTTCTACAAGTTCCCTGAAAGAAACCCTCATCTTCTGTCACTGCAGGGCCAAGTTTTCTGAAAACCAAACAGTAGTTTCTTCTTGCCAGTGACTGAATTACAATACAAATTGAGACTCCAACCTAGTAAGGTGTCTTCTGTTAAAGTGAGGGTATTGATTGAGAAGGAATGGGATACTGAGCTGGAATGGGCAGATCCTGGTGAAGCTGAGGGCATTGAACCCCTGGATTCTTTGAGCCTTCTTTGCTGGTAGTAGTAGTAGTCTTTCCACGCTGCCTGAGGAGACTAACCCTCCTTTGCCTAAGCAAACGGTAATGGCCTCTCATGAGATAGTTGCCTTGCAAGGCACCGCTGTCCTTCTTCAGGATATACCCTTACCAATCCTCTTTGCTTTTAGAACTATGACTAGACTCAAGTCCCGGCAAGCCCCAAGAGTGAGGTGGAAATGGTAACGGCCCCACTCACTATTTTCCTTAGTGATCCAATAGAAAAATGTTTGCTTCCTGTTCCTGTGACCTTAGACTCTGCTGGTCTTAATTCCAAGGGGAGGAATACGTCTATCCGGTGATATAACAATGATTATATTGAATTGGATGTTGTGACTGCCACCTGGCCACTTGGGGTTCTTCATGCCTCTGAATCAGTAGGCAAGGAAGGGAGTTACTGTAATGTATGGGGTGCTTTATTCTGATTATCAGAGGGAACTTGGGTTGCTATGACACATTGATGGTAAGGAAAAGTATGTGTGGAATATAGGGGATCCCTTTGAGTGTCTGTGAGTACTACCATGTCGTGTGACTAAAGTCAATGGAAAACTATAACTAATTCAGGCAGGACTGCTAACAGCCCAGATCTTTCAGGAATGAATGTTTGGGTCATATCACCACACCAGGCAAAGAACCACGGCCAGCTGAGGTTCTTGCTGAGGGCAAAGGGAATATGGAATGGGTTGTTGAAGAATGACCACATGATCAGTTGCAGAAATGAGGACTGTAATAGTAATGAAATAGTAATGAGTATTTCTTCCTTATTGTGTTAAGAATATGTTTGCATAGATATTGACCAAATATTTTTGTTTTCTTCCCTTTCTTATTCCCTTATCATCTCACATAAGATGTATTAGTAATAGTTAATTTGCATAGGTTATTGTTATCAGGTTTAATATCCAATGTTATATTTGCTTCATAAAAAGACCTTGGAAAGGGAGGGGGTGTGGTATATGGGAATCTCCTATTTTTTTCTTCACTATATTTTTGATGTAACATTTATGTAATCTAAAGCTTCTTTAAATAAAAAAAAAATATTGTGAAAAAAAAAAAAAAGTGCTTTGAGAGAAAGAAGAAAAATGGGAGACAGTGAGCAAGACAACTCTCCTGCAGGAGCAGAGAAACGGGTCAAGGGAAGATTTTCTTAAGATAGGGAAAGGACAGTACGTTTGTGAGCTGCTAGGAAGGCACCAGTAAAGAGAGCGAAGGTGAGCGTGGATCCATTCCTCAGCAGGCCAGGGGGCCAGGCCCAGTGCCCATGGATAGGCTGGCCTGGGCCACCAGAACAGGAGGGAGAGTTGAGGAGGTGGGGACGAGGACTGGATTTACCTAGAGCTGGGGTTTTGCCGGGGGAGTGGACGATGATGCAGCAGAAGGGCTGGAGTTGGGGGCAACAGAAAGGAAGGACCAGGGTCTCCAGGCTGGAGGAGGGGGAAGCAGGGTGAGGATGGGATAGGCTGAGAGGACTGGAGGCCAAAAGACGGCTGGAATCGGGTGGGCAAGGAAGAGAGCTGGAAAGACAGGTGGGGTGGGGACAGCCAGCCAGGAGGCACCAAGGGCCAGGGCATACACCCAGGGACTAGGACGGCCAGGCCCAGGCAGGACCCAGGCTGGAGAGCCGGGACAGGTGAGGACAAGCCTGGGAGGAGCTGAGAGGCCCAGTGGGAGAAGGGGCATTGAAGAGGGCACTAAAATGACCAGGAATTAAGGCGGGAGTGGTGCCAGGGCTTGGCATCTTCCAGGAACAGGGAAGTGACCAGGGCAGGCTAGAAATTGGGAAAATGGCTGACACAGGGCTGACATGGGATTCAGCACTGGGAAGAATGGTCTGGAAGCAGGCCTTGAGGGCCCCTGGACCAGGAGGACTTCGAGGAGCACCGGCTCTTGCAGCCTGGGTCTAAATCCAAGGGTTGGCCCTGCCGAGCGGCCACCCCTTCCCCTTCTCCTCATGCCTTGCTCCCCAGCAGGGCTGAGGGCAGCTGAGCAAAGCCCCACCCCTGGAGGGGAGGGCTTCCAGCCAACCCCAAAAAAGCAGGGGACCACTCTGCTCTGCTTGGCAGAACAGTGGTCCTTGACATCACTTCTTTAAAGGCCGGCCAGTCCAAGGGGGCCCGTCCTGGGGTCCATCGGGAGCAAGGAGGAGTTCTTTGAGGGTGGAAGGCTGGGTCCTCCGACCCAATTTGACTGACCCTTGCCCACTGGACAGATGGAGAAACTGAGGCCCAGAGAGCACTGGGATCTTGCTAAAGTCACACAGCTAGTCCAGGTGAAGTGGGTACAGAAGTTGGTGCCAGGCTTCCAGAGCCCGAGGAGCTTCCCGATGCTTGCTCTGCCTTTCCTCTGACCCAGACAGCTGGTTCTTCCATCTGGGCACCCAGTGTGGCTCCCCCACCCGCCCTGCCATCTGCCTTCCTCCTTCCTCCCCCAGGCGCAGGCCTAAAAGCCCTGCACACAGGTCAGGTGGGGCCTCCCACATGGCCAGGGCTTTGCTGGGACAGGGACCACGTCCTCACAGTCGGCCACGGGCGCTGAGCCCAGTGACTCGTGAACGTCGCGGAGCCTTGGCTACTCATCTCACGTGGGGACAACCAGTGTGCCTAGGAGGAGTTCGCTGCCACCACCACAGACGTATCCCAGGCCCCTTACAACTCACATCCTCATAAACCTACTTTCTTACAACCCTTAGACTCCTCCCCAAACCCGGGCACTTCAATCTCATTTTACTGAGGCTTAGGGAGATTGGGATTTTCCAAGGTCCCACTCTTGAGGCCAAATCCCAGGCTCTCTCAGGGTCCCCCTGCGCTGCCCTGGGCACAAGGAAATGCCAACATCTCCTGAGGGCTGACCCTGCCCAAGCCCCGAGAGAGGAGGACTGGCCAAGGTGGCTCACAGGCAGGCAAAGAGACAAGGAGTCCCAAGCTGTAAGCAAGGACTGCCCCGTGAGGACCTAACCCACCTCCCCGCAACCACGAGGGGCCTGCCCGGCACTGGGAGAGGACAGGCTGGATGTGGCCGCAAACCTCCTGCCGGGAGCCCACTCCAAGCCGCCTCCTCACAGCAGCCACAGGGAGCTTCCAAAACACGCATCTTCCCAGCTTAAACCCCTCTCTGACCCCCCGCCCGACCCCCGTGGGTGTGCACTGCCCTCAGAAGTCCAGCTCAGGGAAGTCCCCTCCCTGGGCCTCTGGTCCCACCCACATACCCAGGCTTGCCATATCTGCTCCATATCACCCCCTTTATCAGAACCCAGCTCAGCATCCCCTCCCCCTGGAAGCCTCCAGGGCCCTGGATTTCCTCCTAGGACAATCCTGAGCTCCGACACTGGCTGCTGGCTCAACTCTCTCCTTGTAGGACTGAGTGTAGGGCAGGACTCAGGGCGTGGCACTGAGTGGGGACTTGGCATTTGTGGAATGAATGAACACACGTCAGAGCTGGCCAGAGGCTCTCTGTCTCCCCCCTGCACCCCGTCACCCAATGCAGCAGCTCCAGGATTTCTAGATGGGGAAGGCTCAGGTGTGGCAATCTGGGTGGGAGAGGCACGAGGGGTCCTGTCTTGAGGCTGCTGCCTTGGCAAAGCAAGCTTAGCTGTCACTTGTTCACTTGGGATGACTTGGGGAAAGGGGTTGTAAAGATGGGGTGTAAAGCTACCTCCTCCAAGCTACCCACTGGTGCCTCTGCAACCCAACCAAGGAAGCCACAGGGGATCCACTGAATGTGGGACCCTGCAGATCAGGTTCAAATTGCAGGTGACAGTCCCAAGCCTTGAGCCAGCAGCGGACAAGCGGCTTCTCTAGGCTGAGCTTTAGTTCTGTCATCTGTAAATGGGAGGATTGATACAGCCAAAGGGCCCTTAGAGCTCAACCTTGAAAACTGCAACATTTCAAATGTTTTATTTTGCCAAGACAGAGCATTAAAAGAAACAGCCTCTCATCTGCCAGCACCGATATTCTTTCCCCATAGGTCACTTCAGCCCCCCAAAGGCAAGATATATATGAAAGCAGTCGAGCTCACTGCTCTAACTCCATTTTTCCCATCTGTCTCCAGAACAAAGAAATGAGTCATGACGAGCTGCAGTCATAGACCGGCAACTGGGAACCTCTTACCTAGTCCGGCCTCCTTGTTCAGATGGGGAAACTGAGGCCAGGGGTGGGAGACACTTGCTGAAGGTCACAGCTGCCTGGGGCAGCCGGGAGTAGGAGCTGATCTCCTGTTCCCTATCTCCACCCCCTCCCCAAACCAGGTCAGAAGGCCGCAGCTCGGAGCTGCCCTGGACACCTCAACTCAGCCATCCATTCCTCGGCAAGGGGCAGGAGAAGTCCAAGTCAGAACCCGCCAGAGGGCTCACCAGTCCCTCCCCACCTTAACCAACACTTTAAATTTCTGTAAATAACCACTTGCCAGGTTTGGCTTGGCCCAGCCCAGGGACAGGCCGAGAGGAATTGAGGATGTCCCAGACCAGGGATGGGGCGGTAGGGAGTTCAGGCTTAAACTAGACCGAGTTTCTGTTTGGGCTGATGGAAAAGCTTTGGTGATGGATGGTGGTGGTGGCAGGAAAACATTGTGAAGGTAATTAACAGCACTGAAAAATGTATATTTGAAGGTGGTTAAGAAGGGAACTTTTAGGTGGTATATATGTTACTAGAATAAAAATTCAAAACAACATGGGATTGTACAAACAGTGGACCCCAATATAAACTATCGACTATAGTTAGTACAAGGATAAAAGTGTTCTTTCATCAACTGCAACAAATGTACCACACTAATGCAAGACGTTATTAAGAGTGGTATATAGGAACTCTATTTCATGCACGACTTTTCTGTAAACCTACAACTTCTCTAATTAGAGAGAGAGAGAGAGAGGTGGGGCAGGCTCGGGGGCTCGGGATGCTTGGATTCCAGGGTGGGTCCAGGCTTAGCGAGGCCTAAAAGTTCATGCAGTTTGAAGGCCCTCTTCAGGAAAAATAGAAAAAGAATTTTTTTTGCAAATGTTACAAATCATGAGCCATGTGCATACATCGCTAAGGCTTTGGAGGAGGCCTAGCTACAGGAGGAGCCCTGGGCAGGGTGATGGATGGTCCCGATTTGCTCAGGGCCGAGGGGTTCTCCAGGACATGGGACTTGGGCTTTGTTAGCGCCACGGTAAATCCTGACGCCTCGCAGCCCTGTGGCATGCAGAGGGAGCATGAGGGCAAGAGCAGGCCGCTGACCACAGCCACCGCCTGCCCCCGGCTGAACTGAAATGTCTCAGTGCACCACATATTTTTAAAAAGCCTGGAGGAGCAGGTGTGGCTCAGTGGTTGAGCACCTGCTTCACATATACGAGGTCCCGGGTTCAATCCCCGGTACCTCCTTAAGAAAAAAAAAAAAGCCTGGAAGCTAGCCCGGCTCCATATGAAAACAGCTTTCTCCAAGCTGTGGGCTCATGTGCCATTTTCATATTTTCCAGTAATTGGAAGGTATGACTTTTATGATGAGAAAAAACCCTGCCTATTTTTTAAAGGTCTCTATCGGCCTATATCATATGCTTCTGCTCATTGTCTCCAGGTGAGTGGGGCTAGGAGGTCATGCAGGGGGTTTGGGCATTGGGTGACACTTATGACCTTTCTAATCCTCCACGCCCAGGATTCTGCACATTTTCCTTCCCCAGGGGAAGTCCTGTGCTTTGGAGACAGGAAGACTGGGGTTCGAATCCTCCACCGGCCACTTACATGCTCAGTAACCTTGGGTGTGTCACTTTGCCCCTCTGAGCCTCAGTTTCCCTCGAGTATAAAACACTGTTGGGAGAACCAGCTGGGTCAAAAGTCTTGGGTGCTGGGAAGCGGCTGTGGCTCAATCAGTGGGGCTCCCGTTTACCATATGGGAGGCCCCGGGTTTGGTTCCCGGGGCCTCCTGGTGAAGGCGGGCCCGCCCGCATGGTGTGGTTGGCTGGCCCGGCGAGCACAAGCAGCAAGGGGGGGATAAATGAATAAATAAATAAAAAATCTTTAAAAAAAAAAAAAAAAAAAAAGTCTTGGGTGCGCCCAGCACGTGGTGGGTGCCCCACCAGGCTTCCCTTTCCCTCCTTCTCCTGGGTGTCCTCTCCCACCCCAATGTTCACATATATAAACCCTCCACATCGACCAGGCCCAACTCGATGCTGCCATCTCTGTGATGCTGCTCTGATTTCCACAGCCGGGGACCCCTCTCCCCTTTTGTGGCCTCTGCCTGCCTCTGCCGTGAGCTGCCATTATTGGGGGTACCTGGCTCACTCTCCAGCCAACTGTAAACTCCCCAGCACAAAGCCTGCGTCTGAATCACGCCGCCTTCCCCTCGGAGCCCAGGAGACTCAATAAAGCTTGGCTCAACGAAGCTATCACAGCAAAGTGACCCAGGCAGACAAAACACCCACGTCCCCTTTGCAAAGCTTTACTCTCCCAGCCAGTGACCCTGGAGCTGGCAAAGGCAGGGGTGCACATAGTGGGCCCCCTGATCAGTGCACCCCCCAGCCAATGACCCAGGAGCTGGCAATGGCAGGGGTACACATAGCTGGCCCCCTGATCAGTGCACCCCCCCAGCCAATGACCCAGGAGCTGGCAATGGCAGGGGTACACATAGCTGGCCCCCTGATCAGTGCACCCCCCTTTGCCAAGGGCCTGTCGGGCCTCCGGGAAGTCAGAGATGGGCACAGATGAATGAATTCAGTGCCACAAACCGTCACGGATGTGTCTGGACACACACCAACAGAAGCTGGCTTTCCTGCCCTCAAAGAGCTCCCCATCCGGTGGGCCTTGGGAAGGAAGAGGTTTCAATGGGTCACCCTTGTTGTGTCACCAGGAAGAGCTTTTTAGACAAAAGAAAGGTAGCTTTCCTCCTCTCTGGGAGGCCAAAAATGAAGGCTGTCCCACCTACCAGATACTCACAAGGCTCTGACCACCAGGGAGGAAGGGGCGCCCGACCACCCAGAGGTCACTGCTGGCCTCGGCACAGGCCCCTGCCCGTGCCCCTGCCCAGCAGTCTCCAGTCCAGGTCACTCTGGTCTGGGCCCACTGGGCATGGGCCCCAGACCTGCCGAGGCAAGGCCAGCCCCAGAAGTCCCAGGCACTCGCTCCCCAGACCCCAACTGGCCTTCTCTTCCTGAGGCGCTGCCCAGGCTACTGGAGGCCCCATGCCCCCGGCCCCCATGCCTGAGCAGGAGCCCCACTGGGCCCTCCGCACTGGGGGTCCTGTTCCCCATCAGGCTGGAGACCCAGACCCTTCTCTGCTCTTCACTGGAGGGAGGGACCTTTCCCCAGACCGTCCCTCCTCCACACAGGCATCCAGGTGTAGGTAGAGGGGTGGGGGTGAGGGATTCACAGATTCATGAAATGTCAGCGCCCGCGGGGGCCTCCAGCGAGCTCCTCTCACCCTCCCTATGAATCGGGAAACCGAGGCATGGAAAGAGAGGTGACGCTCCCCACCTCGGAAATGGTCTCCCGTGAATATTTCTTGGGTGGTTCCCAGCCCAAGGTCACGCCGCGAAGGAGAGCAGCTCCGGGTTAGGACCCAGGCACCGTCCCCCCGAAGCAAGAAGACCCTGGGTTCCTGGCCTCTCCTCCTCCAGCGCCCTCGGCAGGGCCGGCGAGGCCCACGCCCACCCCCGCGAGACGACCCACGCCCTGACCCCCTCCCCAGAACGGCCACCTGAAACCCGGGCTCGGGCCACCGCGGTCCCCGGTCCCCCCGGGCTGACGCGCGCAGCCCGAGCCGCGAGCTTCCAGGCGCGGCCTGGAGGTCACGGCGATAGAGGGGGTGGCGCACAAATGGGGGCGCCGGGAAGCAAGGGCCCCCGCCCGGGCCGGGCAGGGGAGGAAGGGCGGGCGCCCGCAGCCCGGGCCGGACGGCGCCCCGCGCCCGCGCATCCCCGCCGGGGGTCCGATGGGATCCGGGTCGGCACGGACGCTTGCCCTTGCCGCGTCCCCAGCCCGGGCCGGCCGCCGGGCCGAGCCTTACCCAAGACACGGCGCGCAGGACAGTGTGCGGCTGCCGGACGAGGCTCTGGGGGTCGAAGGCGCCCCCGGCCTTGCCCGCTCCGTACGCACCCCCTTCCATCGTGGCTGCACCCGCGCGGCGCGCCCCACTCGGCGCGCGCCGCCGGCCCCTGCGCGTGCGCGGCACCCCCGCCCCGCCCCTGCTGGCGCCGCCCGCGCTGCCCAGGACTCCCGCCAGGGGGCGTCGCGCGCGGTGTGTGCTGCGACCCCCGGCGGAGGGCGCGCTGGTGACCTCTGGCCGCAAAGGCAGGACGCGTCCCGGTTTCCCGCTGGCCGGCGCTGCCCTCCCAGCGCCCGATCTGCGGGGTCGCTCTGTCTCCCCCAAGCACAATGGGGCCGCGTGTGTCCCCCTCATCGGGTGTCGACACACAGTGGGTGCTGCATGACTGTTCCTTGAACGAAGGAACCCACGAGTGAGCAAGCCTTCTCTCAGGGCCCTCCCAAGCACAGCGCCACCCCGCGTCCCTTTGTCTGGAGGGTCCAGAAGCCTGACACAGAGGCAGCGGTGAGGAGTGAATACTTGTGAGACTTGCCCCCTCGCCCCCAGCACCTCGCCCCTCTCCTTAATTCAGTAAGAAATTAGGTCATTATTTGCTCATTTTTCTCCCCTGCTAGCCTGGGCTCCTGAGGCCCAGATTTTGTCCATCTTGTTCACAGCTGTGTCCAAGTGCCTGGCACACAGCAGATGCTCAATAAATAGACCCCAACCCCCATCACTGTGTCACAGCCTGGGCCAGAGCTCCGGGTTTCAGGGAAACTGACACCAGGTGAAGGAATACCTGCCGCCAGCAGAAAAACAAGCTTCCAGAGCTGGCTCTTGCGATGACCTGGGGCCCATATGGCCTCTCTGTGTGGTTTCAGGAGCAGGTTGGACAGAGAGATCTGCAGAGGCGTCTGTTGCCCTGGTGTCGTGGCATTCAGGGATGCCAGGACACAGGATCTGAGCAGAGAAAGTGTGTGGTGGGCATGAGGACATGAAATGTCCCTCTGAGGCTCACTCTATAGAGTGTTAAGGCTATGCCAGACCCAGTGCTAACAGCTTTACATGCATCACCATGTTTAATATAGCAACTTTATGAGGAGACTACTGTGATTATAGAAAACTTCTAGAAGTACACATAAGAGAAAATATTTGGGAAACGGATGTGGCTCAAAAGGTTCGGCGTCCGTCTACCATATGGAGAGACCGGGGTTCGATCCCCGGTACCTCCTGGTAAAAAAAAAAAAGAGAAAATCTTTGTGATTTGGGTTAGGCAAGGATTTCTAAGATACAACACCAAAAACATGATCCATAAAAGAAAAAAAAAATCTATAAACTGGACTCCATTAAGGTTAAGAAGAACGTCTGCTCTCTAAAAGACACTGTCATGCGAATATTCTCACTGTCCTGATTGGTTTTGCGATGATCAGGGTAGGCTAAACACTCACTATATTAGAAACCATGCATGTGTCCCCAGACCTAGTTTTTCTCCCTAGGTCTGGTTTTTAGAATGCTGGTGATGAACTAAGCCTGATTTATTATATGACCACCCTGTACGGGAAAAGACTGTAAAATGGATAAAAGTAAACAAATAAATCTTTTTTTTTTTTTTAATCTGATCTCGTTTAAAAAAAAAAAGAAAAAAGAAAACAAGGGAAGCAGATGTGACTTAAGCAATTGAGCTCCCAACTACCACATGAGAGGTCCCTAGTTCGGATTCCCGTGCCTCCTAAATAAACGAACAGACACAGCAAGTGCAAACAACAAAGGGGTGGGGAGAAATAAATAAATTAAATAACTCTTGAAAAAAAAAAAAAGGGAACAAGAAGGGCAATATGGAAGTCTAGAGATAGCCAAACTCTTAAAATGCAAGGGGAAAAACTGAGCTGGCAACAAAGCGAACAAAAAGGAAGGTGCAAACCCAGAGAGATGAGCAAGCCTGCGGGCAGAGCTTCCCTAATGCCCCTGCTGCTCCCTGGCTGTAATTTTAACAGCCTTGAGAGAGAACAGGACACCTGGAGCGGAAGTCCCGGCCCACTGAAGTGATGAGTTGACTTCTACCCCTCATAGCATAAAGTTCCCACGCCCACTGGGACATACTCTTAGTGAAAAGAGGAAACCAGAAGGGCAGAGGGCAAGGAAACTTGCCTGTCTTGGGCTTCACTCAATATAGAGGTGGATGGCAGGTAAGTCCCTGACTTTACCCAGCCAGCCTATCTGCTGGTTTAAGGCCCAATTTCACGCTTCTGGAAAAATCTTACCTGAAAAATCACAGCCTGATCACTTAGTTTAAAATGGTGCTGGGTTGGTAGCACCCTTAGGCACCTCAAAGATGAAACTCTAGGAATACAGTCCAGGAATTCTTAACCTTTTTTGTTCCACGGACCCCTTTGCCAGTCATGTGAAAACCCTGGACCCCTTACTAAGTCCACACTCTACTGTGTATTATTTAATAAATATACCGCACCCACACCAACACATCCCTGCAAGAATAAGGGTTTTTTTTCATTTCAATTCAAGTTCACGGACCCCTGGTTAAGAACCCCTGGAATACACCTTCAGTCCAAGCCTCAAAGTATTACTGCAGGTAAAATTTAAACAAATAAGAACTCAGAATCCAAAATTACAGAACACATGAATAAACAGGGCACCAAAATAAAGTGTCAGCAGAACTAATAGACAGCAGCAGCAGACCAACGAAGGATTCCGATATTAGAATATTAAGTGATCAGAATATTAAATGGGAATATTCACGTATTTAAGAGCTAGAGGAAGCAGCTGGTATGTGAGCAAGGAACCCAAAACTAAAGAAACAATCTGGCAGATTTGAAAAGGAACCAAATAGAATTTTTAAAAATAAAAGAGAGGAAAAGATATACTAGGCAAATACTAACCAAAAGATGGCCAGTGAGCCTATATGAATATTAAATAAAATAGAGTTTCAAGGAAAAAATATTGGTGGCGATAAATACCATCACTACATAATGCCATAAAGTTTAGTTCACCAGGAAAATGACAGTCGTAGCCTTGTATATAACACCTATATATCAAATGACGTAGATGCAAAATATATTCAATAAAAATTGACAGAATTTTAAGAGATATAGACAAAGTCTGCATCATAATGAATGTACATACTTCTCTATGATGTTGATAGATCAAGGAGAAAGAAGTCAGTAAGTTTATAGAAGATATAAACATACAATTAAAAAGCTGTAGAGGGACGGATGTGGCTCAAATGGTTGGGCAACCGTCTCCCATATGGAGGGACCTGGGTTCGATCCTCAGGACCTCCCGGTAAAAAATAAAAATAAAAAAAAAATGGAAAAAGCTGTATATAATGGATAGTATACTCAACAACTGGAAAACTAAAATGAAAGCACTCACAGAAAGTTTACAAAATGACCTTCAAGCAATTCTCAAATTTCCAAGAATCAGCACTTTTCCTGACCACAATACAATTGTTAGAAATAATTAACAACAACAACAACAATAAAATCACCCCATACATTTAAAAATGTGAATAACTCATGGAACAAAGAAGAAAAAAAAAAACATAATGAAAATGTTAAGAGACTGCAAAATAATTAAAATTAAAAATTGGGGGGAAGCGGCTGTGGCTCAATTGGTTGGGCTCCCGTTTACCATATGGGAGGCTCGGGGTTCGATTCCCGGGGCCTCCTGGTGAAGGCAAGCCAGCCGACGCAGCAAGATGACGCAACAGAAGGAGACAAGCAGACACAGGAAAACGCACAGCAAGTGGACACAGTGAGCACAAGCAGCAAGGGGGGGGGATAAATAAATAAATCTCTGAAAAAAAAAAAAAAGAAGAGAGAAGACTTGAATAAACAATATTAGGGATGAAAAGGAGTCCATAACTACAGAAAGAAAAGGGAAAAAAAAGAAAAGAGAAAAGAAAAAGAAAGCAAGAAAATAATGTGGGACTTTTCACAGCCTTGGAACTATAAGCTTTTACCCCAAATGAAAAATAAAGTTTATCATATGAGAAAAAAAAGTTAATATTTTCCTCTGGGTGTGGACCCATTGTAGATAGGACCTTTTGATGAGGTTACTTCAGTAAAGGTGTTGTGACAGTTTGAGATGATTTTTGTGAATCCCAAAAAGAGGAAGATTATGGTTTGTAAACTGATCTATTCTGGGTGTGATAGCCTTTTATTATGTTGGATTCAGTTGAGGGCCCTTGATTAAATTACTTCTTAAGATTAGGGCTTTATTCCACTAAGTCAGTAAGGTGTGACTCAGCTTGATGGGCGATATAAACAGGCACTCACTCAAGAAGACACCGGAAGAGAGAGAGCTCTGTCGTTTTTGATCCTGGGGCCCAGAGGAGAGATGAGCCATTTGCCTGATAGTTTATAGCTGACTTTGGGAAGAGAACAGAACAGCTGAGAAAGCCCGAAAGGAATTGAGCCCTATGCCAGGAGAGACAGGAAACCCTATGCCAGCCTATAGCTCAGAGAGAGGAAGCCCAGAGGGGAAGGCTGAACCCTAGAAGAGATCAGCAACCATCTTGCTTCAACTCGTGGCAACTGACTTTGGTGAGAAAGCAACCTCGAGTTGGACTCTTTAGGGCTTTGTGAGCTTTTATCCCAAATAAATACCCTTTGTAAAAGCCAACAGATTTCTGGTAACTTGTTTCGGCACCTCGTTGGCAGACTAATATAGGTGTGGTCCAGGGGTGGGGCTTAGTCCACTTATAGGAGTCCTTTATAAGAGAATGAAATTCAGAAAAAGAGAGAGAAAGCCACAGAAGCAGAGAGAAAGTCAAGGAAGCCAGAAGCTGAAAGCAAGGAAAACTGGAAAAGAAAGGAGAGACCAGCACATGCCACCATGTGCTTTGCCATGTGGCAGAGGAGTCCAGGATCACTGGCAGCCAGTCTTTGGGGAGAAAGCATCACCTGATGATGCCTTGATTTGGACATTTTCACAGTTTCAGAATTGTAAGCTTGTGAGCTAAAAAAATCCCCCTTGTAAGAGCCAAACCATTTCTGGTATTTTGCTTTCAGCAACCTAGCAGACTAAAACAAATGTATACATATGTATGTTTGAAAGTTGCAGGCATCGTGACACATCACCTCTAAATACTCCATCTTTTGGAAACGGATGTGGCTCAAGAGGTTTGGCGTCCATCTACCATATGGAGGGACCGGGGTTTGATCCCCGGGACCCCCCGGTAAAAAAAAAAAATCTTAAAAAAAAAAAAAAAAATA